>VWZI01018739.1:568969-666955 GCA_013396835.1 Psilopogon haemacephalus
TTTTTTTCTAGAGCTCTTCCTTTCTCTCCAGCTTCCAAACCCCCCAAATCTGAGCCCCAGGGGAAAAATCGGAAGTTGCTTCCTCAGACCTGTCAACTCTTGTGCTTTCAGGATGAGCCTAATGATGTTGAGCCCTATATGATTCTTTCACACTTGTCTACTTCAATCTCACACCACAAGACAAGTAGTGGCTGTGTGGAGGGAGGGATGAAAGTCCTGCCACGGTAGAAATCTGCCAAACGTATGTGCTGGGTGTGAAGGGAATTTGGGATCAGATGCAAATCCTGCGTGTAGCGTGGCTGGTTTGGGCTGCCTTTTCCTCTGCAGTTTAATATGATTTTTGTCTTGGTGCATAGGAAATCATATCAGGTTTTGGAGAGACACGGGGAGGGATAAGAGTGGAGAATTATGCTGAGTGTTTCCCATCTGCCTGATGTTATGTAGGTGGGAGTCAATAGCAGGATTTGACTGTGGAGGGAGAAGAATTAGTGCTGGAATTGAGTACTTAGGTGGCCAAAAGCTTAATGATACCCTGGCAGAGATTGACCCTCTCTGCCTTTTTTAACCAATTATGAAACCACTTGTTCTAAGGACATTTTGTGCCTGGAAGCTCCACATAAAAATACTGGGGTTGCATTAGCAGACCAGTATAGTCCTCTCTCTCACCACTGCTTCAAGCCCACTCTGTTCCCTGAGCTTTTTCCTTGCTGAGGATGGGTAAAGAAATGCTTCCAGGGTGAATTTTGGGAGCCACTGGTGTGCAGTATTAGTGGGCTGCCCAGCCTCCACACCATGAAGTCATCTCTCTCTCTTTTTTTTTTCCCTTTTCTTTCCTTGTTTACTTTTGAGCTTAATCTGTGAGCAGTTTCCTCTACTTCTATTTTCTGGTGAGTCACAGAGGAGCAGAGAAACAGGCTAAACACAGATGGAGATTAAATAGCTGAATGGCTGAGCCTGCTGCCTCAGTTTCTCTCCAGAGTGCACTCTCTACAGATAGCATTTGGAAAATCATGTGTAGGTGCTAAAAAAGTCATGTGGAGACAGGTCTTGCTTGCTCTTGGCTGGATTTTACACACCAACGATGTGTAGATCAGATCTAGGTTGTGTGTGAGCAGTGTGGCTGCCTCTTTCCTGAATACTATCCATTATCTGTTTGCTCCTTCAGGGTATTTACAAGCTAAGTTTGTACAGGGCTCTAGTTTTGATGTCCCAGAACACTATCTGAAGCCACGCAGGCAAACACTGAGCATCTGTTCCCCTTCAAGAGTACCTGTAGGTATGCAAGATGTAGTGATGGGCATATGGAGGGTGCCCACATCCTGAGTGACAATCCCCAGTTGAGAGGAGCAACTGGTGAATGAAAGGGGTGGAAAGAAATGAGATGGGGAGACAGAAAAAAAGAAGTGGGGTATTACACATCTAATGACAGATTTTACTCCTTTAATTTCTTGATTCTAAATATATCCAAGTTTTGGTTTTTGTTTTTTGGTTTTTTTTTTTCACTTAGAACTTACTTGTAGCAGGATCTCCTGTCAAAAAAAAAAAAAAAAAGAGATCCTTTGGGCTCTGCTGTATGTGAACCTTGCAATGTTCATGAACAGCTGCATCACACCAGGTACTAGGGCACTGTTGTGTGTGTGTGTGTGTGTGTGTGACAATTTTGCAGCAAAGGCTGATGTCAGACCTCTGGGTAGTTAAAAAGCAAATTCAAGCAGCCCATTATGGGGAACCTGAGAAACTGCTGTCTCCAGCCAGGTTCTAAGTGAAGGCTGGCCCTTGCCCAACAGTCAAACGGGTGATTTACTGTGTGCCTTCCCCCACTGCTCTGCAGTAGCCCAAAGCTCTTGTGTGGATGTTTTTTTATTATTATTTTTATTCTTTTTAAACCCTATTTTATTGGGTCTGTGACCTTGCTTTCTGGTTTGCCAAATGACCAGCAACATGACAGTCTTTGGCTGTAGTTCTGAAGGTTGTAGTGAATCAGAATTCCAGTATCAGCAACTGGGCTTGGTAAGATGCAGACAAAAATCAAGGCTGACTATTTTAAGCGAGGCTCTGTGGTAGGGCTGGTGATGTTCATCTTCTCAGCTGAAGTTCCTGAGGGGTCAGGATGCATTGGCAGTGAAGGAGAAAAACATGTACTTTGATATGGTGCTAAAGTGCTATTTGCCATCTGTGGGCATAAAGTGATATCATGAAAGCCATGGGCAGTCCAGATGGATGACACCAGTCACCTTACTGAACTTCCTGGCCAGATGACCACTCTCGTCTCCGAAGTCAGGGCCAGCAAATCCTCAAGTCAGAGACCTTTATGTTCAGTATTGGCTTCCTGAGATAATTCCCATCTGTACTGCGCTTCTGGTCCTGATGCGGATCTGTAATCTCACGGTGGGACAAGCAATAATGTGCAGCCCAGTTGGTTAGGGTGGGTTGTGCCAGCATCTGTGCTGGGAGAAGCCCAGTGGACCAGCTGGCTGTAGATGTATGCATGGTCTTGATCTGACACCAGTTTTTGCCCTGCAGTGTGACCTGTCATGGCTGAGACTTGCTGTCTGAGGAGGCATCTGCTCTCCTCCAGCTGCCTTTCTCTCAGGGGTTGCTGAGCACTGTGGGCTCTGTCTTAAGGGCTTCAGACAGCCACGTTCATGCAGAAGACACCACTTCTGCAACTTGGCTGAACACAAGATTTCCTAGTACTTGGAGTCAAAATGCATATCTGTCATTCCTTCTTGTCTCCCTTTTCCTCGGAGCTTTTAGCAGTCACTCTTTGAGCGTTGAGAAGTGCATTTGTTCTCCATTCCAAAATACTCCTTCCAGCTGGACAATGAGAACCAAATGGATTGCTGCTGCTGATTCTATATGAAAGACCTCCTTAAGAGACATATCAGGCATCTTTTTCTGAAAACAGGGGAGAAGCAGCCCAACACCTGTAAAAATGTTTGTCTTTAAGATGTCCTAAAAGCTTCGCCGAGGGCAGTTCTGCTGGGTCAGGGCTATGTCATTTCCCTGGGTGGTGGGTGGACACCCAAGAGGCCTTTAGAGATGTCCCTGTGTGCTAAAGCAATATTGTGTTAGCACATGCCTACACCAGCTACTGTGCTTTTAATGAGCATGTACTGTGCAGAACATAACATCTTAGAGAAACCCCCCAGGGACCTTTTCTTCTTTGACTGCTCCAAAATCCTGTTCAGGTGCGTTCAAGTTAGTCACCCAACAGCTGCTTGCTTTTCCTTGCTATCAGGATTTGTTCAGAGGTAAACTTCTAGGGATAACCTTTGCCAGCACCTCCCTAAATACTTCAGGAATACCCAGGAAGCACGGGAGACTGCTGAGATGTTTTTAATAGAGCCCAGTGACAGCAGAATGCAGCTGCCACCTGCAGACCAGCATTTGCAGGCACCCTGGCATTTAGGCCATGCCTAAAAGGTTCTCTCTGAACCTTCAATAATAGGTTCACTGATTGTTTGTCATTATCATTATTTTAATATTTATATATTTCTTTCTCTTAATACTTCATCTGCCACAGCTTGCTGTTGTGGTTGGTGGCACTGGAGGAAGGGAAGATAGAATAGAGTGGAGTGGAATGGAATAGAATAGAACAGAATAAGCCAGGTTGGAAGAGACATCCAAGATCATCCAGTCCAGCCTATCACCCAGCCCTCGCCAATGGCACTAAGTGCTCCATCCAGGCTTTTCTTGAACACCTCCAGGGAAGGCAACTTCACCACCTCCCTGGGCAGCCTATTCCAGTGCCAATCACTCTCTCTGTGCAGAACTTCCTCCTAACATCCAGCCTATACCTCCCCTGGTACACCTTGAGACTGTCTCCCCTTGTTGTGTTGCTGGGTGCCTGGGAAAAGAGACCAACCCCACCTGGCTACAACCTCCCTTTAGGTAGCTGCAGACAGCAATGAGGTCTGCCCTGAGACCTCCTCTTCTGCAGGCTGCACACCCCCAGCTCCCTCAGCCTCTCCTCACAGGGCTGTGCTCCAGGCCCCTCCCCAGCTTTGTTGCCTTTCTCTGGGCAGATCTGTCAGAAAAGAAGGTGGATGTGGCTATGCAGTGGAGCTGGGCATGAGGGGACAATGCCTTGATACCTGCTTTGCTTGGGAGCATTTTTCATGAGGTTTTGAGTGCAGCAACCATGAGAAAAAAAAAGCTGTTCCTGTCATGATCACCATTTACTCTTCCTTCTACACCTTGGCTCTTTTGGGGATCTGAGAATTCAGCTGAAGCTGCAGAACTCTTTGCTTCATTAAAACAGTTATCCCTGATTGCCCTGGTTAGTCACTGCAAACGAGCTGTTGCTTTTCATGCTAACCCAGTGCTGATCTACTACTTCTAATAATGTCAGTCAAAAGAAATGCTCTGCCTGTACTGGTGGCCATTCCATCCTGCTGGGCCTTTGTGAAGATCCAGTTGCAGCCTTTGTTTCCGTCCCACTGCAGCCCCCTCCCCCAGATTTGAAAGAACACATATTTTGTTATTGTAGATTTGGCAAGATTTAGTGGGAAGAAAGAGAAGATGCAGCAGGTGAGGTGGAAGGCAACACCTGGGCTCTGTTTTTAGGTGGCCCATTGTTTCCAACCAGTCAGCTTTAGCTTTACCTTATGGTAGACATGGGGGAAAAAAAAAAAAAAAAGGGAAANCAACCCATTCCAGGCTCTCACCACTCTCATGGTGCAGAACTTCCTCCTCACATCCAATCTCCCCACCTCCAGCTTTGCTCCATTCCCCCTAGTCCTGTCACTCCCTGATAGCCTAAAAAGTCCTTCCCCAGCTTTTTTGTAGGCCCCCTTTACATACTGGAAGGTCACAATAAGGTCACCTCAGATATTTGGAGTGAACTCCCCACTCTGCCCCTATCCCTCCCCCCACCAAAGCCCCTAGGGCTGCTTTGTTTGTTGGTATGGAATTACAGAATATTTTGGGTAGGAAGGGATCTTTAAAGCACATCTACTCTAACATCTCTGCAGTCAGCAGGGACATTGCAACTAGAGCAGGTTGCTCACTCAGAAACAACCTGACTTGGGATGGTTCCAGAGATGGGGCATCTACCACCTCTCTGGGCAAGCTGGGACAGGGTCTCACTACATTCAATGTCCAAAATCTCTTCTTTCTCTCCTGTCTGAATCTCCCTCTTTTAGTTCAAACCTTCATCCCTTGTCCTGTGACAACAGAAGTCTGTCCCCAGCTTTCTAATTGGTTTCTTTAGGTGCTGAAAGGCCACCAGAAGGTCTCCCTGGAGCCTTCTCTTCCCCATGCTGAGCAATCCCAACTTTGTCAGCCTGGCCTCACAGCAGAGGGCTTCTAGTTCTCTCCCATCATTGCTGTGACCTCTTTAGGCCCTGCTCCAACAGCTCCATGCTTCTTCAGTGCTGAGGACTCCAGAGTCAGCCCAGCACTGCATATGGGGTCTAAGCAGAGAGGGGCAGAGGGGCAGATCCCCTCCCTCTACCTGCTACCCACACTGCTGGGGATCAGCCTAGGACCCGTCTGGCTCTGGGCTGGGAGCACACAGTGCTGGCTCATCTCCAGCTTTTCACCCACCAGCACCCTCAAGTTCTCTTCCTTAGGATTTCTCTCCAGCCCTTCATCCCCAGCCTGGATTGATACCAAGGACTGGCCAGACTCAGGTGCAAAACCTTGCATTAGGTCTTACGTGGTGACAAACACTCATTAGAGGGTGCAGTGTGCCTTGTGCTCCAGTGGTAGTTACATTGAAATGAATTCTTCTTATGTGTCCTTTGTTCTTGGTCACCACTAGGCGACCTTTTTTTTTTTTTTTTTTTTTCCTTTTTTTTNNNNTTTTTTCTCTCCTATCTTTTAATTTATTTTTTTTTTCCCCCTGCAAATTAAGCCCAGGATGTTGTGGTGGGTTACAGTCTCAGGGGATTAATTCTACAATTTCCAGCCTGATGTTCTTTTGTCTTGGAATGAAAATGGTCGTCTTAGGTAATGGCTATTTTTATACAGCCATTTGTTCACAGAGAACTGGGTTGAGACCTCCAGGAGTGTATCATTGACTGCTAAAATGCCCTCATGCCACTCAGATCCCTTCTGCACTTGGCTGTGCTGCTGTCAGAGAGGGAAAAGCTGGTCAAGAAAACCTTGTGGTCTTGCTAAACCCCAATCAAGGCTTCTCCTTTTCAATGCTGGAGTTTTGTTGTTTTGTTGGTTTTGGTTGTGGTTTGGGTTTTTTTCTTGTTTGTCTTTGTTTGGTTTGTTTTTTTCTGTGTGTGACTCAGGGAACCTTCATTTTTAGGTGACAGAAATACTGACCTACAAACAGGAAATTGTGCCTTTGCTGAATTTTTGCTGCAAAAAAGGGAACATGCAACTATTGCTGCAGCATCTTGGGGTTCACAGAATGGTAGGAGTTGGAAGGGATCTCTGGAGATCATCCCCATTGCTAAAGCAGGGGCACCTAGATCAGGTTGCCCACATCCAGGCAGGTTTTGAAAGTCTCCAGAAAAGGAAACTTCACAACCTGTCTGGGCCAACCTGGTTAACTGGAAGGACTACAGTGCCTGGGTGCATAAAGATGTCTTAGTTTTTCAAGGTGACAACAGGAGCTGACAGCTTTGCCTTCTCCAGCAGCATATTATCTGTAAGAGGGAATGGCATCAGGTGCTGAGATGCAGCTCTGGGCTGTAATGCCTGGACTGAGTGCACTTATGAGCCAGTGAAGACAGCCAAGAGCACAGAATCATAGAATCATTCCGGTTGGAAAAGGCCTTTAAGATCATCAAGTCCAACCATTCTCTTACTCTACCAAGTCTGGTGCTAAACCATATGCCTCAGTGTCACATCTATGCCTTGACCCTTGGCTGTAGATATCTCATTCTTGCTGTCTTCCTGAGTCGTTGCTGCCCCCTTAAAAGCCCTTTGAGATATTGGCAGGATGCTGCTGTGCCTTCTGACAGGAAGTGAAATGACGTAGTTTTAAGCATTCAAACTCTTCCAGCAGTTTTGTGGTTAGTCCCCATCCTGGGAGAGTTGCCTTTGACGTGGAACTGCTGGAGCGGGTCCTGAGAAGGCCACAAAGATGATCAGAGGGCTGGAGCACCTCCCCTGTGGAGACAGGCTGAGAGCATTGGGACTGTTGAGCCTGGAGAAGAGAGGGCTCTGGGAAGACCTTGTAGTGGCCTTCCAGTACCTGAAGTGGGGTACAAGAGAGCTGGAGAGGGATGTTTTACAAGGGCTTGTAGTGGTAGGATGAGGGGTAATGGATTGAAGGTTGCAGTGGGGTGATTTAGACTGGATATTAATAAAGAGATTATTTACAATAAGGGTGGTGGAACACTGTAACAGGCTGCCCAGGGAGGTTGTGGATGCCCTCTCCCTGGAGCTGTTCAAGGCCAGGTCAGATGAGTCCTTGAGCAACCTGGTCTAGTGGAAGGTATTCCCTGTCCATGGCAGGGGGTTGGAGCTAGATGGTATTTAAGTTCCCTTCGAACCCAAACCATTTTCTGAATCTGTTCAAAGGAAACTGAGGCAGAGAGAGTGGCTGAGTGTCAGGAGGTGGTTAACTCTGTGATCAATTCAGTGAGCCTGGCTCCTTCTAAGCCAAACTATTAACAAGCTAAGAGTGAAACTACTGAAGCAGGCTGCGACCCGAAACACACGAGTGAAAAGTAGAACGCTGTAAATCAGATCCTTACAGTTTCTGGTCCACTTAAGAGTGGAGGTTGAGGCAATTATCTCTCATGAATTATTTTCTTTTAGTTGCCCCTATTAAATAAATACTATTGTAACCTCTTTGTTGTTTCTGATAAACCCAGGCAAAGCACTTGGCCATCCCCGAGTTGCCTCATGGATCACTCTGCTCTGAAGTTTGCATTAATCAGCACTCCGCAGTCAGTGTATTGTTGCTTCATTAACCTACTTGTTTTTAAGTATCAGTAAATCACAAAGAGGAGAAGTCATGCTGCTAGCTGAGAAAGCAGCCCTGGTTGGAGCATCACTCCTCCCTGCCTCACATTTCTGGCTAGCTTTTAGGGCAGTCGTTGTTTTGGGGGTTTTGTTTGTTTGCTTTGCTGCTTTTTCTTTAATAAGTTTGTTTTCTGATTTTTAAATATTTTTTTTTTAAATTCCTTTTTCTAAGCTGTGAAATTTGTGGTGGAGCCTAGTAGAAGGTTTCAGATGTGTATATCCAAAATTGTAAGTGCTTGTTGCTTTTAACATCTAAGCTCCCTGGGGATATTTGGTTCTGGAATACATCTATTCTCCCAAGTGTTATTTCACTGCTCACAATGTCACAGCTAAGGTCTTGTTATTCAGTAGGTAGATTTTATTTGTCAGTATGCTGTGTCTTCCTAAAGAGGCAGGGAACTGCAATAAAAAATGATTTATTTTATTGCTCGAGTGAAACAATACAGGACTTGTTAAGGGCCACTAATAAATGTAGCTAATAGAGAGATCATTACAGGGCCTATAGGAGGAGAGGAGCTCAGTGTCAGGCTGTACAGTCCAGCAGTGATTATGTGCTGCTAATATTTCTCTGGCTAAGGGTGGTGGTGTGCAGTGCTTGTGTCCTGTGCTCCTCAAGATGACTTCAAGGGGGTGGAAAGGAAGAAGAAAAAGGTTGCTCTTGCTGTTGACACTGAGGTTCATACATAGACGACTGCAAATTGGTGTGCTGAGGCCTCACTTGGAGTGCTTTGTCCAGTTCAAAAAGGACAAAGAACTACTGGAGAGAGTCCAGTGCAGGGCTGCTAAGATGCTGAGGGGACTGGAACGTCTCTTGTGTGAGTGAAGGCTGAGAGAGCTGAGGCTGTGTAGCTTGGAGAAGAGGAGGCTGAGGGAGGATCTTGCTAGTGCTTGTAAATATAATGACATTTCAGTATCTCAGGGATACGGAAGGAAGGCTGGGGAGGGACTGTTTAGAAGGGCCTGTGGATGAGTGGCAATGATTTGAAACTGGAGCAGAGTGGGTTTAGCTTGGAAGTGCTTCACAATGAGAGTGGCAAAATACTGGAAAGGTTGTTCAGGGATGTGCTTGAGGCCCCATCCCTGGAGATGTCCAAGGTGAGACTCGATGTGGGCCTGGGCAGCCTGATCTAGTTGGAGGTGTCCCTGCTGACTGCACGGGGGTTGGAGAAGATGACTGTTGAGGGTCCCTTCCAACCCTATGCAATCTGTGAAATATTCAAGGGGTATGTGCCAGAAAGATGGGGCCAGACTCTTCTTAGTGACAGGACAAGAGTTAAGGGACGTAAACTTGAACATAGGAAGTTCCATCTAAACATGAGGAGCACTGAAACAGGCTGCCCAGAGAGGTGGTGGAGTCTCAGCTTCTGGAGAAAGGGGACATGTTCCTGTGTGATCGGCCTTAGGTGATCTTGCTCCAGCAGAGGGGTTGGACTTGATGACCTTCAGAGGTCCTTTCCAAACAGTACCTTTCTGTGTTTCTTTGAACCCCCTCAGTGTCAGAATGGACCTAACACTCATTGCTGTCCTCTTCAGTTTTAATGTCTCACTTCTCTAAGGTGGCATCTGAGCATCTCGGTGTGGAGAGGATGTGTGGACTCAGCTGGTGCCACCTGCACAGACCTGTGTTGCACACCCGGATTTGGATTTAGGACTGAGCATTTCCCATTAGAAATGCTTTAGGACTAAACATTTTCCATTATTTATTGGAATTGCAAGGTCAAGAAAAGAGGGGCCAGTGAATGCTTTCTGTTTCCTAGTCTCTGTCAAGTGTTCTCTGGGTGTCTGGCTGTTGCTGCCAGTGTGAGTGTCATTGGGAACTCTCTTGTTTAGACTTTGGCAACTCAGATTTAGAGCACAAGGCACCTCCGTGCGGTCGAACCCAAAACATGACTCATGGTGGGAATTGATAATTGCAGGCACTGAGTGTGCAACTTGCTTTCCTTTCAAACAGGCTCTATTATGCAACAGGAGCTGACAAGTACATTTCTGAACACTTTCTCTGACTAAACATAAGCATTGGTTCTGAGATTTGGAGAGCTTGCTAACTGATGGGGTTATTTTTTTTTAAACATGACAAAGAATAATTGAACTCCAGTAGGATCTGATGGCATTGGTGTGAGTTTCAAAAATCAGCTTTTCTTACACATTTAAATTACAGAATCCCAGCGTAGTGGGGTTTGGAAGGGGCCTCTGGAAATCATTCAGTCCCACCCCCTTGATAAAGCAGGGGCACCCACAGCAGATTGCACTGGATCACAATGTCCAGGTGGGTTTGGAAGCTCTCGAGAGAAGGAAAATCTGCAACTTCTCTGGGCAGCCTGTTCCAGGGCTCCAGCATTATACCAAAGAAGTTTCTCCTCCTCTTCAGATGAAACCTCCTAGGTTTCAGTTTGTACCTGTTGCCCCTTGTCCTGTCACTGGGCATCACTGACAAGTCTAGCCCTGTTCTTTTGCCCCATGCCCTTTGATTAGATCCCCTTTCTCCAGGCGTAAACAGCTTCAGGTCCCTCAGCCTTTCCTCTTCACAGAGATGCTCCAGGCCCCTCAGCACCTTTATAGCCTCTGCTGGACTCTCTCCAGTCTCTCTTGAACTGGGCGACCCAGAACTGGACCCAGTAGTCTCATTAGGGCAGAGCGCATGTGGAGGAGAACCTCCCTCAACTTGCTGGTCACATTCTTCTTAATGAGCTGGATCAGCATCTGTGAGGTTGACTTGGCTTTCCCTGGTGTTGATACCACCCTTGTGAAGTTGCTTCTTCCTGGCCAGTGTTACTTGTGATAGGCTACATTAGCCTGGAGATGCCAACACGTGTTACTGGACTTGATGGGAAAGCAAGCCCTGTCTTGTGCTATCTGCTTCTATGTCCTCCTTGCTCCATTTTGTCAGGTTTGTATCTCTTTGACTGACATCTCATCCCTTCCGGGAACCTCGCTGCGGATGCACCATCCCCACTCCTGAGCTGCAGGGATGAGGGAAAGGTGCTTTGCAAATGCTTTCAATTCAGACGTTTCTGAGTTCTCAGGTGTGGTTTGTGCTCATCTGGAATCATAGAAGCATTTTGGTTGGAAAAGACACTTAAGATTATCAAAGTCCAGGTCTTAACCCAGCCCTGTCAGATCAGCACCAATCCAGGTCCCTTAGCATCACCTTTACATAGCTTTTTAATCCTTCCAGGGACAGGGACTCGACCACTGCCCCGAGCAGCCTGTTCCAAACCTTCAGCATTCTTTCAGGAAAGAAATTGTTCATGTGTCTGACCTAAACCTCTCCTTGCACACCTCGAAGCCATTTCCTCTTGTCCTGTTGCTTGTTCCTTGGGAGACCAATCCCACTTGGCTCCAACCTCCTTTCAGGGATTTGCAGAGAGCAAGAAGGTCTCCCTTGAGCCTCCTTTTCTCCAGGCTGGACAAGCCCAGGCCCTTCACCAACTTTGTTGCATGTTCCAGCCCCTCGATGTCCTTCTTGGAGTGAGCAGCACAAGTTGAAAATGGAGGAGAGCTTCTCTTACTCTTTTCAAAGGGCAGGATTATGTTCTGGTTTAGTGGCCTGGCTTTGTGAGTGTCCCCCACCCAAGCACGAGTTGCTGAGCCGCACAGGAAGCCCTGCTCTACTTTCAGGGTTTGTTCGCTGGCAAAAATAATTGATCCATAAAACGGTCATTAACTGGTGGTAGCACCTCAGAGGGGTTCTGTCCATTTGTCACTTGCCTTTTGTTGTTGCCGCTTAAAACCCAGAAGAGCAGCAGCCCCCTGCACCCCAAAGCCTGCGGAAGCGGGGCCGAAATGCACCTGATGGTTGTGCTGCTTGCGTGGCGCTGCCCTCGGCTCCTCTGCTCTGCTGCTGCTGCTGCAGCTCTTGGGAGCAGAGCCGGGGATGTGCATGAAGCTGCAAGGCGCTGGGGCTTCTTTTGATAGATCTGCCTTCAGAAGGCACGTGTGGCTGATTCGTCAGAGCCAGCTGACAGCTCATCATTAGCCGCTTTGGTCACATATGTTCCGGCGGTGAATGATGTTTGATCAAGTGAAGCCCAAGGTAAGACGCGGAGAAAACACGTTGTCAGAGCCTGCTTTGTTCATGCAAAACACCGAGGTGGCTCCCCAGAATCTAATGCAAACATCTAATAGCTCCTATTTTCTCAGCTCGTGAAATCCGCCAAGCTGAAGTGGAAGCAGCTGCCTCCTGCACATGGAGAGGGAGAAGCACACACACACACACACACACCCCCAGCCCCTTCCTCTCTCTGTCTGTGTTCCCCCCCAAGCCCCTGAGCTCAATTAGCTGTTGTTTTGCCTCCCAGTGCTGCATTCTGACCACTCCTACCACCACAACGTGGGGAGATGTGCAGCTCGGGGATGAAGTGGGAGACAGGGATGGGGCTAGCAGCACCCTCAGCTCCAGAATGCGGTGGGGATAGAACAAACCAGGGGGCTGGGGAAAAAAAACACCAAAGCATCTCCAGGCTGGGTTAGATAATGAGGGCACATGGTGTAACTCTTTTGTTTTGCAGAAGCCAGCTTTATTAATTGATATAGAAGGTTGCTGTGTGCTCTTCATTGTTTGATTAAAATGCCTGTATAAGTAATTAGGGCCTCTTCTGTTTGTTTTATTTTTTAGTGTTTTTTTGTGTTTTGTTTTTTTTTTTTTCCTTGGGCACCCAGATTACATTTCCATGCAGTGGAAAAACGAAATTTGCAAATCCATTTGTTGCCCAAATATTTCTAGACCCCGTAGCTGTTCTCTCCTGGTCACCAGCCACTGCAGTGATGCTGTGACCTTTGCTCAGCGTGATTCCAGACCTCAGGAACTCCATTCTCTTTGGAGAAGCTGTGGTCCTCCTCCCTCCTTTGTGTCTGTGCTGCAGGGGGCTGTGGGCAGGCTTGGAATCCCTCTGCAAAACAAAAATAAACCCCTAGATTCAGTCAGTCCTGGAAACATCAGGTCAGCTCTGTATCTGGGTGGCATTTGGATGAAGAGAGGAGGCTTGAGGCAGAGGAGAATTTGCCCCTGTTCTACTCTGGGGGTTGTAGAAGCAGGTGGAAATGCTGCTGGCTTGTGCAGCAGCTGGAGAAGCCACTGTGCACCTGGAGCTGGGCTTGTAAAAGGACCTTTTTGAACTGGGCTTGTAAAGGACCCCACAGGAATGGAGTGATGGTTCTGTCAGGGACTGCTTTTTTGTGTTGATGTATGAAAACTGTCTGCAGGGCCTGTGGAGAAGTCTGTGAGTCAGTGGGAGGCTTTATCCTAGGATGAAATCCCTTTGAGCTGTAAACTGGTACAGTGAATTTCTGTGCATCATCAGAGTCATGGAATGGTTTGGGTGGGAAGGGACCTTTAAAGGTCATCTAGGCCAACCCCTCTGCAGTCAGCAGGAACAGCTGCAATGAGAGCAGACTGCTCAGAGACACAAACAACCTGACTTGGGATGGTTCCAGGGGTGGGACATCTCCCACATCTTAGGGCAACCTGGCCCAGGCTCCCACCGCCCTGACAGCGCAAACAATTTCTTCCTTTTCTCCAGTTCAAATCTTCCTCTTTCAGTTCAAACCATCACTCCTTGTCCTGTGACAACAGGCCCTGCTCAGAAGTCTGTCTCCAGCTTTCTGATCAGTCTTTTTAAGTGCTGAAAGGCCACCAGAAGGTATCACTGGAGCCTTCTCTTCTCCAGCCTGAACAACCCCAATTCTCTCAGCCTGACTTCTTGTTATTGCTGTGGCCTTCTCAGGCCCTGCTCCAACAGCTCCATGCCTCTGCAGTGCTGAGGACTCCAGAGCTGGCCCCAGCACTGCATATGAGGTCTCAGCAGAGAGGAGCAGAGGGGCAGGATCCCCTCCCTCCACCTGCTGTCCACACTGCTGGGGATCAGTCTAGGACACATCTGGCTCTGGGCTGGGAGCACACAGTGCTGGCTCATCTCCAGCTTTTCACCCACCAGCACCCCCAGGTTCTCCTTCTCAGGGCTTCTCTCCAGCTCCTCATCCCCAGTCTGGATTGATACCAAGGACTGGCCAGACTCTGGTGTCAGGCCTTGTATTTGGCTTTGTTGAATCTTATGAGGTTCACTCAGGTATATTTCTCCAAGCTCGTTGAGTACATTTGCTTTTTCCTCAAGAAAACTACTGAGGGGCAGTCCTCAACTGTCCTGTGCTGCTGTGGCTTCCTCCTGCTGTTCTAGAGCCAAAGGCAGAGGCTAGAGCAAACATGGCTCAGACAGTGAACCTTCTCATCTGTGAGTGTTCTTTCCTCTTGGCAAAGTTTCAGAATAGCCTGAGAAAGGGAATGGTGATGTCTACTGACTGGTGCAAGTTAAAAATGGCCTTAGTAACCTGAGCTCAGAAAGCCAACATCCTAAACCTTGGTGTCTTCTATTCACTTGTTGGTAAGGACAGAAATAAGAGGCTGGGAGTTGTTGTAGGCTCTTGGTTCACAGAGTGTGTCTGGTGTGGCCAAGGCGATGCACTAAAAGCAATTCAGGAGGAAAATGAGGAGAATTCAGGTTTTCACTCCTTTCTCCCCTCCTCCATCTCTCTCTGGTCCACAAATTGCATGAGCTGTCCCATGGTGTAGGAAGAGGGTGTCAAAGGAACTTTTCTATGGCAGGATGTGGAAAGTCCTCCCTCGTGGCAGGGCTTGGCCAGGAGCCCACACGTCTTGAGGTTTTTTTCCAGGCAGGGATCGATCAGTGAGCAGAGTTTAACAGCAGCTGCGGAGAGAGAGCTGGCTCCGTGCAGCTGCTCCCTGGGGAGAAGCACAGAACCGTCACCGTAATAAGAGAGACTCAGTTAGCAGTAAGTATCTCCCCAGGAAATGAAGCAGCAGAGCCTGCCTGGCTCAGGTGGAGAGCTGAAGCACTGCTCTTCATCTCCTAGCTCTCCAGCCAGGCTTGGGTGCATCTCGTGTTGTTACCTTTGCGCTTTACTGGTAGTGGTGGTGGATCCTGCCCGGAGGTCTGTGGTGCTGGTGACACTGATGTGACAGTGAGTCACTTTGCAGCCACACTGCTGTGAGTCCCCACCACTGTGTTGTGCCCAGGCACTGTGGCAGAAGCAGGTTGATTTGTGGCTGGAGCAGTTGCTGGCTCACTACAGCTCATCCTGAAGGGAGGTTGTAGCCAGGTGGGGTTGGGCTCTTCTCCCAGGAAACCAGCAACAGAATGAGGGGACACAGTCTCAAGTTGTGCCAGAGGAGGTATAGGCTGGATGTTACAAAGAAGTGCTGCACAGAATGATTGGCATTGGAATGGGCTGCCCAGGAAGGTGGTGGAGTCACCATCCCTGGAAGTGTTCAAGAAAAGCCTGGATGGAGCACTTAGTGCCATTGGCTAGGGCTGGGTGCTAGGTTGGACTGGATGAGCTTGGAGGTCTCTTCCAATCTGGCCTATTCTATTCTATTCTATTCTATTCTATTCTATTCTATTCTATTCTATTCTCCAATGGAGCATACAAAGATGATGAGGACTCTGGAGCATCTCTATTAGGAGGAAAGGCTGAGAGCCCTGTGGCTGTTGGGCCTGGAGAAGAGCAGCCTGAGAGGGGATCTGACCAATGCTCAGTAAGAACTAAAGGGCAGGGGGGCAAGAGGATGGGGCCAGACTCTCCTCAGTGACAGGACAAGGAGCAATGGGCATAAACCCAGGAGGTTCCATCTGAAGCTGAGGAGAAACTTCTTTGCTATGAGGGTGCTGGATCACTGGAGCAGGCTGCCCAGAGAGGTTGTAGAATCTCCTTTTTTGGAGAGATTTCCCACCCCCCCCGAGACATTGTGGTGCTGGGCAGCCTGTTCAGGGTGGCCCTGCATGATCAGGGACAATGGACTAGATCTCCAGAGGTCTCTTCCAACACCCACCATGCTGGGAGCTGCAGAGAGCCAAAATACCTGGTGATGCTCAGAGGGATCGTGGGGCTCGGGCTGCAGTAGTTCAAACAGTTACAACAGTTATTTAATTTGGTGTGGTTTTAATTTGCAATATTATTCTTGTAAAATGATGACTTGGAACACAGACAGGACTTTTTCCCCCGAGCTAAATACCACATCCTCTCTGTATTCCTTTTGCCTTCCCTGCCAAACAGAGTAGTCAATGGGTGGGATTTTTTTTTTTTTTTTTTTTGTGCAAGAAATTCAGGCTTTTCAATTTGAAGAGAAAAGTTGAGAATGGCAGCATAAAAATTCTGCATATGTCATTGACAAGTTGTGATGCACACAGCTGGATCAGCCCCACCTCACCCTCACCATTTCCTATCATTTACATAAGACCAGCCCTAAGCAGTCAGCTCAGCAGAGCATCTCTAGCCAAAGTACTCAGGGAGTGCCTGTAAGGGCAGGCCCCACTATGATCAGGAATAGTGGGGTCAGCAGGAGCAGGGAAGTCATCATCCTCCTGTGGAGCCACACCTCCAGTGGTGGGATGCCTGGAGACAGAATTGTTTTGCTTGGAAGAGACCTCCCAGATCATGAAGTCCAACCTTCAACTTAGGGCCTTTAAACCATGCCCCCAAGTGCCCCGTCCCCAGGTTTCTTGAACACCTCCAGGGATGGTAATTCCACCACCTCCCTGGGCAGCTTGTTCCAATGCCTGATCACTCTTGCAGTGAAGTTTTTTTTTTTTTTTTTTTCAAATCTCCAACCTAAACCTCCCCTGGCACAATTTCAGGGCATTTCCTGTCATTCTATCACCTGGTAGGTATTGGGGAGAAGAGACCAATCCCCACTTCACTCCAGCCTCCTTTCAGGGAGTTGTAGAGAGCCTGAAGGTCTCTCCTCAGCCTCATTTTGTTCATGCTGAACAATCCCAGTTCTTTCAGCAGCTCCTCTTGAGACCTGTTCTCCAGACCCTTCACCAACTTTATTGCCCTTCTCAGGGCATGCTTGAGAACATCAGTGGCTTTCTTGTACTGAGGGGCCCAAAGTGTCTCAGTGTAAGCTGTAGCACAGCACATTTATGGACACTTTGGGTTGTCTTTTTTTCCAATAAACAACATTTTTATTTGCTTCAGGACATTTGAAATGACAAAGTGCACCTTATCTGGCATTGCCCTCGTGACAGTAGCTTGCCCACATTGCCCATGTAAAAATCAGAGCTGGAGGTGGGGAGATGCAGAGTGGATGTGAGGATGAAGTTCTTCACCATGAGAGTGGTGAGAACCTGGAATGGGTTGCTCGGGGAGATGGTTGGGGCCACATCTCTGGAGCTGTTTAAGACCAGGCTGGCTGAGGCTGTGGGCAGCCTGATGTAGGGTAGGGTGTCCCTGGGCATGGCAGGGGGGTTGGAACTAGGTGATCCTTGTGGTCCCTTCCAACCCTGACTGATTCTGTGATTTGAGTTGCTGCTTGATGCTTCCAGCTTTTGTGGTGTGCATGTCTGCAGTGTGTGCTGGTGGGGTAGCTGCTCACAGACACTTGCTGAGGTGTCGTAGAGCAGTGCAAAGAATTGAGAAAGAGAAATACTCCGTGAGGTGTCCTCTGATCATGCGAAGAATTGAGGAAGAAGTGCAGGGAGCCAAACGGCATCTCTCAATCCTGTGTTGCTTTCAGAAGCTTCTGAGGCTGCCACCACACAGGACTTTCCCCCCCTCGCTCTCTAATCCATTCTGTGGACTTTAGAAAGGCCAAACCCTAGAGAAGTTCAAATGCAGAGCTACGCTCCAGAGCTTGGAGGCATCTCTAGCGTGTACTGTACACGTCCTAATAGATGGCAGATTCCTGGGCTGGGTGCGTGCAATGCAGCTCAGCAGGAAATTGTCAGGCTAAAGAGTTTGAGTTGGTTGGAAAGATGCTTGTTAATTCGGTTCCTTGTCACTGCAGCCACGGTTCTCTGATAGTCTTCATGATCTTTAGCCGTGCATTAATGTCAGCTCCGGCGAGCTGCGCGCCGCCGCTCTTCCACCATTACAGCGCGAGGTTTCTGTGCATTCCGTTTGGAAATAAATTTCTTTATTGCACATTCTTTGACCTTGGCATGTTTGTAACCCTTGTGATTGTTAGAGGGGAAAAAGGAGGACTTCTGGGAGTAATTGCCTTGTTTGTTCTTTATCTCTGAAGCATTGATACCTGCGGTTCTGTGCTGAGATAATTAAATCTTAGAATCGCAATTGCACTGAGAGAATCTCTCTGTTTCTGCAGGCAACGTTTATTTATTTATTTATTTCCCGCCCCTGTAGGTATAAAAGTGCATTTTCCATTTGCAAACTCTCTGCAGTGAGTTTTGGAGCGGGGTTCTGCCGAATGCCCGGCTTGGAACCGCTTTGCTTGGTTCTGTGAAATAGATGCCCAGGTCACCTATAAAAATAGCCATAGGAACAGAATCACAGAATGGTAGGGGTTAGAAGGGACCTCTGGAGATGGAATCTAATCCCCCTGCCAAGGCAGGATCACCTAGAGAAGGTCACACAGGAATGTGGCCAGGTGGGTCTTGGATGTCTCCAGAGATGGAGACTCCACCACCTCTCTGGGTGGCTTATTCCAGATCTCTGTCATCCATAAGTTAAAGAGATTATTTGTCATGTAATGATGGAGTTTCTGATGTTCACATTTGTGCCCATTACCCCTTGTCCTGTCACTGGGCACCACTGCAAAAAAGCCTGGTCCCATCCTCCTGACACCTACGCTTTGAGTATTGATCAGAATTGCTGAGAACTGCCCTCAGTCTTCCCTTCTCCGGACTAAAAAGCCCCAATTCTCTCAGCCTTTCTTCATAAGAGAGACATTCTAGTCCCCTAGTCGTCTTTGTCTCTTTTTTCCATCCTCTCTGTAGCAAATCCCCATCCTTCTTGAACTGGGGAGCCCAGAACTGGACACAATACTCCAGATGTGGCCTCACTAGGGCAGAGTAGAGAGGGAGGAGAACTTCCCTCGACTTGCTTCCCACACACATGCACAAGAGAGTAGTTGGGAATCAGGTGGTGTGCTTCTTGGTATCCATAGTGAAAACAATTTTAGAAAGCACCACTCATAAATACTGCATTTTTGGGACAGCTCTGCTGTTTTTTTTCCTCCATTGCCAAGTGCATTGGCACGAAAGCAGCTTTCTGCAAAAATTAATCCGTGCCTGCTGTCTTTTCCCGATGGGGTGGCAAGCGCTGGTGTAAGCGGAGCTGGTAAAGCTCCATCAGAAATCGAGGGGGGGCAAAAAAAAATACTATTAAGAGCTCAACAAGAAAATGTTCCATTCTTTTGGGAAGATTTGACCAAATGAAAGGGCCTCTTCCCGTGGCAGCTTGTGTTATGCTGGGTGTAAGCTGCTGCAGAGCCACAGCCCTCAGCTCCGCGCTCCTCCTGCCACATGAGGATTGCTCTGTCTGGAGAGCATCTGTGCACAGCTCTACTTCAGCTTTGGGCTTCTCTTCTATGGCTTTCACTGAATCACAGAGTGGTAGGGGTTGAAAGGGACCTCTGGAGATCATTGAGTCCAACTGCCCTGTCAAAGCAGGATCACCTAAAGCAGATCACACAGGAACATATCCATGTGGGCCTTGGAAGTCTTCAGAGAAGCAGAGTTCATCACCTCTCTGAACAGCTCTGCCATCCCGTGCTCTGCCACCCTCAAAATAAAGAAGTTCCTTCTCATGTTTAGATGGAACTTCCTGTGTTCAAGGTTATGCCCATTACCTCTTGTCCTAACAATGGAAACCAGTGAAAGAATCTGTCCCCATCTTCCTGACGCACACCCCTTAGATATTTGGTATTAGTAAGATTCTCCTCAGCCTCATATTCTTCAGTCTAAACAGCCCCACTAAAAGGTTCTCTCAGCCTTTCCTCATGTGAGAGATATTCCAGTCCCCTCAACATCTTAGTGACCTTGCCCTGGACTCTCTCCAGTAGTTCTTTGTCCTTCTTGAGCTTTGCTGGCCATCTTCTTGAGCAGCAGAGTCAAACTGCTGGCTGGAGTCACCTTACTCCTATTTGAACTTGAACAAAGGTTTTTGGGTTTTTTTTTGGTTGGATGATTTGTTTTGGTTTTGGTTTTTTCCCACTTTTGTCCCCAGTGTAAGAGCAGGTTTATACAGGAACCAGCACATAGCTTTTTCAGTGTGTTTTCTCTCTCCTTTCCCCGAGGACACAGTTGGATGTTCTTTCACTGGAATTGAAGTAATTTCAACATGTTGTTTTCTAGCACCCACAAGTTGTACAGAGGAACTTGGTTGTGCTGTTGGAGTATCTCGGGGAAAAAAAAAAACAACCAACCCAAACAACCAGCCAACAAAATAAAAGCTGAAAGAGTCTTGTTAGCAGCTGGGGTAGACTTGTTGGGCTTGTTGTCAGGATGTAGCTCGTGTTTAGATGGAGGTAGGAGCCTGTCTGTGGGTGAGAAGCCAGCCTTGGGAGACAAGGCTTGCTGGTGGTGTACATGGTGTCACCCCCAGTGTGACTGTGAAAAGCAGGTACCTACCCTTCACAGCAAGTGGGCGAGAGCATTGCTGAGGGCTGCCTGTCAGCTTTGCCGAAGGTGCAGCAGAGAACCCAGTTCTGATGACAGAAACCCTACTGCAAAGTCCTCCTTTACACCGGTGGAAGGTCTTGTAGTGTCCTGAAATAATGCTGGCAAGAAGCAGTTGGACCAGGTGTAATTTTGAGATGCCTGTGTTCAGCTCAGTAATATCTCAGATGTAACCTTCGTGGATGGATGTTTTTCTGTGGAGGTGAAGCATTAGGAAAGGAGGTTGTCTGGAGAGGCCATGGGACCTTCTGAGCTGGACATTGCTGCAGAGATGCTTCTGGAGTGAGAAGATGACGTCTCAGTGGCAGGAGAAAGCCTCTGCTATAGTGTCAATAGCAGATGTAGCCCTAGAGTGTGCTGGGGAGTCAGATTGTGAGCTGTGCATGGGGATAATACTTAGGGTTCACAGCACCCTTGAAGTTTATTCTGGTGCAGCACTGGAGGAAATCAGAGTCTTTGCAGACAGACTAAGCAGACATGCACATGGCAGAAGGCATGGTGGAACAGAATACTTTGCTGAAAAGAGAGCCAGCAAGATGTGTTTCTGTTTGCTTTCCTGGAGACCGTTAAAATCCTGTCTGGTGAAGATACCTTGTTAACAAATCTAGAGGTCTGAAGGTGTTGTGCGGAAGACTCCTCCAAATTAGCTCCACTGAAGGAAGCCACTTGGACCTCAGGGCTAGAGCTGCAGTGCTAATTGTATCACTTACCTCGTAGTGTAGGCTGTGCAGATGGATGAAATTTAACCAGGCTCATCTAACCTGCCAAACCTCTTGTGCTCAGGACACAACTTCTTAACCATGATCACCTCCTGCGGTGCTACCTTCCCAGCAAAGGTAATACAGATCTGCTCTCATCTCAGCATTAAGTTCACAGTAGCTGAAGGATTTTAATGGAGGAATGTGCCCTCCAAAGGCTCCCTGGCTTTTCCTGCCCAGCACAACACTTGTTTTAGCTGTCTCTGGCTCTGACAGTGGGTGATGCTTTAGTAGAATTTCAGTGGGGTTAGTTGCAGTTTAGCAGACAGCATCATAACAGAGCTACCAAAATCCTGTTCTTTCTCCTAAGGATTTTCTTCTTTTTAAATTCCTTATCAATAGTCGGGATGAGGAGATTGAGGCACTCCCAGTATGCTTGCAAGTGACAGCAAGCTGGACCTGGTGGTGTTGATCTGTAGACATCTGAAAAGGAGCCCAGGTGGCCAAGAGGACCACCAGCTCTGTGGCTTGGATCAGCAATAGTGTGGCCAGCAGGAGCAGGACAGGGATTGTGCCCCCCATACAGGGCACTGGTCAGACCACACTTCAAATCCTGGGGTCAGTTTTGGACCCTTCACTCCAAGAAGGACATTGAGGTACTGGAGGGTGTACAGAGAAGGGCAACAAGGCTGGTGAAGGGTCTGGAGCACAAGTCTTCTAAGGAGCAGCTGTAGGGACTGGGGTTGTTGAGCTTGGAGAAGAGGAAGCTGAGGGGAGACCTTGTGGCTCTCTACGATTTCCTAAAAGGAAGTTGGAGCTGGGTGGGAGTCAATCTGTTCTCCCAAGAAACAAGCAATAGGACAGCAGGTAACACCCTCAGTGGAGGTTTAGGTTGGACGTGAGGAACAATTCCTTCCCCAAAAGGGTTGTTGAGTCCTGGCCCAGGCTGCCCAGGGCAGTGGTGGAGTTGCCATCCCCACAGGGGTTTCAAGACCGTGTAGATGTGGTACTGAGGGACATGGTTCATTGCTGGTCTTGGCAACGTTGGGTTAAGGGGTGGACTCGATCTGAAAGGTCTCTTCCAACCTGAACAATTCCGTGACCCTATGGATTTTAGTGCCCTGTTGTCCCTCCTGTGTGCGTTGGGTTTCCAGTGCGGTTCTTTGCAGGCTGTTAGGGGGCAGTTCTCCAGCCAGGCTGCTGCAGGGAGTAAGGGGGTTGGGTTTTTGTGTCGGGTGCTCAGTGCTTTCCTGCAGGAAGCTTTCACAGCCGTGGTGATTGACATATCTGTGTCTGCTTTGTTGCAACTTCTGGGCCGCCTTTTCCAGAGAACTCTGTTTCCCTTAAATTTGAAGGTGTGAAACAAGCTGCTTGGCTGAGGCTGTAAATCTGGCCTCTGTGAGCAGCAAACACTGACATTTTCACGTTGTGCACGCTTGCCATCCCTCCTTGGGGTGTTTTTGGGAGGGGAGAATTGATTGAAAAGTTCCTGGTCCTTATTGTGAGGTACCAGAGGGACTGCAGCATCCGAGCTGCTGAAGGTGGGCACAGGACCCTTGCAATGATGCGATGCTGGGAGGAATCCTATAGATAAAAAGACAATTCCGTGGAAAACTGCAGAAGTACCTAAAATGAATTTAATCCTGCTCCTCTGCCCGAGTAAATAGGACATCGGGAGCTGGAGACACTGGTTGCCAGGTTTTCAATTCGGATGCTAGAAGGGAGCCATGGCGTTTGCTGAAGGATGTTCAAACCTCCCTTTGTCATGGTAATGAGGCAGTGCCTGGGCAGCACACACTGCCAGCCTCTGCAGTGGTTTGCTCTTGTTCTGACTGTTTGGAGGGAGGGAGAGAGAGAGACAGACAGAGACGGGGCTGCAGATCCTGCAGTTGACCCAGGCTGAAGCACATCAATAAGCTCTAAACAGTGCTTTGAGTGGATAGCCAGGAGAGAGCCATTAGATGGCTTGCCTTGCAGAATTTTCTTCTTTTACACTTTAACATTTCGTGGAAGTTCCTAGGGATTTTTTAAAAAAGAAAAGAAGGAAATAATAAAAGGGTGGTCTGTGGTGTAGGATGGGGCTTGGGGACCACGAGCTCCAAGGCTCTGTCTGCAGTTCAGCTGGATGCA
The DNA here is from genome assembly GCA_013396835.1 of Psilopogon haemacephalus. Taxonomy (NCBI): domain Eukaryota; kingdom Metazoa; phylum Chordata; class Aves; order Piciformes; family Megalaimidae; genus Psilopogon; species Psilopogon haemacephalus. The sequence continues at coordinate 592,164 of VWZI01018739.1, forward strand.
GGACTCTGGTTCTCAGGTTCGCTGGCTGGCTGAGGAAGTTGTATCTGCCATCCTTTAGGAAAGAGAAAGATATCTCCTGTTATCACTGCTCTCGACTGCAGAAACACACACCAAGGACAGCCTGGCTGTGGGATCTGCTGATGGAGAGGTAGTGCCTGGATGGGGATTGCTGCTGGAGGGGAGGATTGCTGCAGCCTTTCTCGGTGTGGGTCTTTCTTGGTGGCATTTAGATTTCCATTTCTGTTCTGTTTATTGTTTTTGTTGTTGGAGGAGGATTTGTTTGGTTTTTTTCCTTCTGCTCACCATTTTGAAAGGTTCTTCTCTTAAGAAAATTCCATAAAACAGAACGTTGGTTGGAAAAGGCCTTTGAGATCATTGAGTTCAACTATTCTCTAACTTTACCATGTCTGGTGCTAAAGTATGTCCCTCAGGACTGCATTTCTGAATCTTTTAAAGACCTCCAGGGATGGGGATTTGACCACTTCCCTGGGGAGCCTATTTTGGTGTTTGAGAAACCCTTTCAGTGAAGAAGTTTCTTCTACCATCCAAGCTAAACCTTCCCTGGTACAACTTGAGGCCATTTCCTCTTGTCCTGTCACTTGTTATTTGGGAGAAGTGACATTGGTATCTCTCTCCTGGTTCCAACCTCCTTTCGGGCAGTTGTAGAGAGCAAGAAGGTCTCCCCTGAGCCTCATTTTCTCCAGATTCCCTCAGCTGCTCCTCACAAGATCTATTTTCCAAACCAAGGGGCCTTAGTCCTTCAGATAATAACCTGTGAGATGGGGCACAGCTACCAAGTGTCAGCCTGACTTCAATGCCAGCAGTCCTTAAGAGATGCTGTAGGCTTGCACCTGGCTTAATGCAATTTTTTACTTCTCTTCTTTCAGTCTGCCATTGACTTACCACAAGGTACAGACCAACTGAGCTCAGCGGAAGAGGAGCAATGTGTTGGTATTGAACATTTCCTGGTACAAAAGCTTAATCCGACCCAGCAGGACCTCCTTGGGCAATGTCTGATTGAGCTGAAGACAGTGTTTGCTTGAGACAGGTCTGTGGTGCTGGCAGGGAGGTGCAAGAGCAGTTTCAGTTATTTAAAGCAGCATCAGTTAGACATGGTGATAAATGGCTGCAATGCCTCAGCTTTCCTTACCTCCTCATGCATGTCTAACACGGCTTTTTTCTCCTTTTGGCTGCCTTTGCAGTGTTTGTTGTTGTGAGAGACCTGCTGCAGTTTGGGGAGAGCGAGTGAGGCCAGGATTGACTCACAGAATCCCAACCTGGTGGGGCTTTGAAGGAGCTTCTAGAGATCATCTAGTCCACCCCACTCTGCTAAAGCAGAGTCACCCACAGCAGCTTGCCGAGGAACACAACACCCAGGTGGCTTTGGAATCTCTCCAGAGAAGGAGATTCCACAACCTCTCTGGGCAGCAGGGCTCCAGCACCCTCACAACAGCAAAACTTGCCTTTATGATTAGGTGGAACCTCCTGAGCTCCAGTTTGTGCCCATTACCTGTGGGCACCACTGGCAAGAGTATGAGCCCACCCCATGGCCCCGCACGCATGCTTCAGCTATTGATTGGCATTGATAATGGTTCCAGAGCTTTGCAAAGTATTTACATGACAGTCCATGGATGGATTTTGTATCCGTGCATTAATTCAGAGGAGCAGCACTCATCAGCCATTACAAGTTTCCCACCCCACTTCTGGCTGGTGTGCAGCTATCCAAGCTGGAGCTATTAAGGATTTTTTTTCCTGTCTGCTATGGTTCTCTTGCACTGGCACGTTTACCACATCCCTGGAGATTTTACTGTGCATCCTAATAGGGCAAGAAGATTTTCATCTTAAGTTTTCTTTTTTGAGTAATTTCATTCCATTTTTCCTCCTAATAGCCCCCCATGCTGGTTTTACAGCTTGATGTTTACACCTTTCAAACACCTATCGATACCTATCTCCTACTCAGCTCAGAGCTGGATGTGTTCCCTTTTTTTTTTTTTTTCATCTTTTCCTGAGAAATTTTTTTTCCCCTTCAAACCCTTAAACATTTTTGTTGTTTTCTTTGTACTCTCTTCAATTTGTCAATGTCTTTCTGGTAATGAGGTGTCCAGAAGTGAATACATTATTCCATTTATGGATTAATTACATCTGGAAAGAGAGGAGGCTGTAACATCCTGCGATGTGATTCTGTGATTTCTGTCTCAGAAACAAAACTGTCTTTTTAGCTGCCTCATCCTCCTGCAATTTCATCTCCAGCTACTTGCCCTGTGCCTTTCCAGCTCCCTCTTTGGATGGATGCGTTCCCAACATCTCCATCTCAAGAGCATGGCTGTGTTTTGGTGACATTTTCTCAGTATCGCTTCTAGTTTTTCCAAACAGAAATTGTCTNAGCAGATATTTACAATATATAACAGCTATTTACAGATATATACTGTAAAAAGGTAATAGAGAAACACCACAGCCCTCCCAGAGATCAGTGTCCCTAAGAGGGGTTTCCAACCACCTTCCTGCACTCCCCAATCTTATCTCACTATCTGTCTTATGTGCCAGATAAGCCAAGGTAGATTGGCCAGGGGGGTTAGCAGCAGGAAAGCAGTTAGTGAAGTTACNCAGAAACAAAACTGTCTTTTTAGCTGCCTCATCCTCCTGCAATTTCATCTCCAGCTACTTGCCCTGTGCCTTTCCAGCTCCCTCTTTGGATGGATGCGTTCCCAACATCTCCATCTCAAGAGCATGGCTGTGTTTTGGTGACATTTTCTCAGTATCGCTTCTAGTTTTTCCAAACAGAAATTGTCTCTATGATTTTTCCATCTCAAACCTGGCACGTTTGGAAGGGTCTTGTGAAGAGGACAAGGCAATTTCTTCTTTGGATCGTGAGATGCATTGCGTTGCAAGGGACCTCTAAAGCCCATCTACTCCAACTCCTTTGCGTTCATCAGGGACATCTGCACCTAGATCAGCTTGCTCAAAGCCCCATCAAGCCCACCCTTGATTGTCTTCAGGGATGGGGCTATGTGGTGGTTTGGGNAACAGCTATTTACAGATATATACTGTAAAAAGGTAATAGAGAAACACCACAGCCCTCCCAGAGATCAGTGTCCCTAAGAGGGGTTTCCAACCACCTTCCTGCACTCCCCAATCTTATCTCACTATCTGTCTTATGTGCCAGATAAGCCAAGGTAGATTGGCCAGGGGGGTTAGCAGCAGGAAAGCAGTTAGTGAAGTTACTCAGGTCCAGCTAAGAAGGCAGGGAGAGAGAGACATGCAACAGCGAGCGTAGCTCAGACAGCTCTGTTTGGGTTCTAACTTTTATAAATTTTTCAGTAACCTACGAGTGAAGTAGAATCAAATTTTGTTTTCCTTTCTCAGCTTATAATCTCATTTCTTCTTAAAATCCTCCAATGGGTTCAAACCAGTGCAGGCCTCCACCACATCCCTGGGCAAACCGCTGCAGTGTTCCACCACCCTCAGCCTAAACAACTTCTTAATGTCCAAGAACTTCTTCCTGATGTCCACATTAGGATGTAAGGGGCATTGACCACCATGTCAATGTCATGATGTTAGTGTTCTGAGAGAAGACAGGCACCTCTCCTAACTGCAGCTGTCCCAATCAATTAAAAAAAAGACTTTCTTTGCATGTGTTTATTTCTGCTGTCCTGCATTTCAATGCTTAGTAGGTGAGATTGAACAAACCTTATTCTTTCCTCTTCCAGATTGTTAACAAATCAACTGTTCAGCTTAGATCCAGCACAGATCCATGTTGCACCTTGGCAGTTACCTCCAACTCCTTTGTTTTGTGAGTTTTAAAATCAGTTTTAAATGTATAAGTCTATTGAAGTGTATTGATGTGAATCTGTTTGTGTCTTGGGAAAGGTCTTTTGGCTGTCTGCAAGATTTGGGTCTACCTTTGGCAGGAGGGGGGCGGAGGGAAGTGTTTTCAGTTGGTCTTGCAGGTGCCAAATCCTAACCCCTCCTAGAATAGGGAGGATGGAAACTGCTCTGAGTTTCTGCAGGACCTCCTGCTTTTAATTTCAGGACCAGCTCTGGAAAAAACGCTGCCGTAATTCACGCGGCGTTTCCTTTCTTCCTTTTCATCAAATAAATAATTTGTGCTAACAAACCAACTGTGCATCAGGAGAGGTGTTCTCGGCAAATCTACATCTCCCAGCTTGCTGAGCTGCCCTCTGCAACAGATACTTATTTTCCTGCTTGTTTATTTTCAAAAATTTTTTTCCTTTCCCACTCCCCCATCTTTTGCTGGGAATAGCAGTTAATTGCACCCATCCGTTTCGGCAGTTTCCAGAACGAGGTATTCCATTTGCCTTCTGAAGGAATTTGCTACGTTTCCCTTGTAAAAAAAAAAAAAAAGAAAATTCTTTGCAAATAACAACACTTGATTTCCTTGGCTAATTGCACAGATTGAGTGGTTTGGCACATGCCTGCATTTTCCAGATACTCCCTTTTCCTCCCCTTCGGTGGCAGCTATTTTTGTAAGCTCGCCATCGCTCCCCGATAGCGCAGGCATCTCTCCTTAATTTACTTTTGAAGGCAAATTTAATAAAGGAATCCCCTTTCTTAGCCATATTTAAGTCGGTCTTTTTTATCTGTTATTAATTCCCCCCCGCTTCTTCTCTTAACCAGGTTTTCATTTGTGTGTTTATAAATGAGTCCTCCCTCATTCCTTAATCCTTTTGTCTAGCATTAACTCATACTGTAGTTTATTGTTAACATTTAATTGACTCAGTGGGAATTAAATGTCCGTGTGGTTCTTGCTTGTTTGTTCACATCCTTGTTCTGAGGACTGTTCTTAGCACCTCAGCTCTAAGGAAGACAATACAGAATTATTAAATCATAGAATGGTTTAGGTTGGAAGAGACCTTAAAGATCATCCAGTTCCAACCCCCCTGTGCCATAGGGAGGGACACCTCCCACTAGATCAGGTCGCTCAAGACCTCATCCAGCCTGGCCTTGAACACATCCAGGGAGGGAGCAGCCACAACCTCCCTGGGCAACCTGTTTCACTGCCTCGCCACCCTCACTGTGAAGAACTTCTTCCTAACATCCCATGCTGAGGTTTTGGGGGGTGGTTCTCTGTTTCTGGAGATTTTAAGTGTTTTTGGTTTCTTTTTGTTTTGTTTTTTTTTTTCTTGTCCTGTTTTTGTTTTAGCAGTGTCCTGCCATTTGTGGGTAATCTTTCAAAGCTGCCAACTGGTACATTTTAAGCACAGGTGGGATTTATGGAATCTGTTTCTGTGGTGGTTTGAGAGTTCCCTGCCCCTCCCATGAAGTTTTCCAGGCTGGACTCAGAGAGCTGGAAGTTAAGGAAATGAAGCTTTATATTTACAGCTTTGCAAAATATACAAGCAGGTATTTACAATATGTAACAGGTATTTACAGATATATACAGTGAAAAGGTAATAGAGAAACACCACAGCCCTCCCAGAGATCAGAGTCCCTAAGAGTGGTTTTCAACCACTCTACCACCTTCCCCCACTTCCCAATCTTATCTCACTATCTGTCTTATGTGCCAGATAAGCCAAGGTAGATTGGCCAGGGGGGTTAGCAGTAGGAAAGTAGTTAGTGAAGTTACCCAAATCCAGCTAAGAAAGGCAGGAAGAGAGAGAGAGAGACATGCAACAGCGAGTGTAGCTCAGACAGCTCTGTCTTATCTTTGTTTTCATTCTAACTTTATACCATTTCAGTAAACAAATGAGTGAAGGAGACACTGGAATGTTTTCCTTTCTCAGCTTATAGTCTAATTTCTCATTCAAATCCTCCATTTAGTTCAAACCAGCACAGTTTCATTGCTTTATTTTTGCTGGAGTTGCCTGATCTAGAAAGTCACTGAGGAAGTTATACAGAAATAGAATCCCAGAATTGTTCTGGTTGGAGAAGATCTCTAAAGTCACCGAGTCCAGCCATTAGCTACCACCACCACAGACATTAAACCATGTCCCAGAGTGCCATGTCCACACATTTCCTTAACAACTCCAGGGCTGGGGATTCCGCCACCTCCCTGGGCAGCCTGTTCCTATGCCTGACCACTCTTGCAGGATAGAAATTTTTCCTAATATTCAACCTTAACATCCCTTGGTACAGTTTCAGGCTGTTTCTTCTCATCCTATCACCTGATACTAGGGAGAAGAGATTGACCTCCACCTGGCTCCAACCTCCATTCAGGGAGTTGTAGAGAGCAATGAGCTTTCCCCTCAGCCTCCTCTTCTCCTGACTAAACTACCTCAGTTCCCTGAGGTGCTCCTCACCAGACCTGTTCTCCAGACCCATTGCCATCTTTGTTGCCCTTCTTCTGGACATGCTCCAGCAACTCTTTCCTGTAGTGAGTGGCCCAAATGAAATTTCCTCCACAGCTTTATTTTATGATGTAAGCAAATAGCCTGATTTACCTGAACTGACAGAGTTTGTGGCCACTGGTCTCTGGTTAGTGGTTTGTGGTCACTGGTTAGCCCATGATGAAAAAATAAGATCCAACTGAACTCTCTGACAGCTGTAATGCAAAATTATATCCCAGGTAAATTCAGACTAACTTGGAACCATCCTTAGTCACTTAAAATGCTCTGCAATGGCTTGGTCTGGGAATTGTTTTTGGGGTTTTTTTAAACTTCTCATTATATTTCAATCCACCTCTGGGTTTTCAGCAAAAGTCTAGAGCCTCTTTCAGTTGATTTTCCAGTGCTGATAACTCAACACAATAATTTAGTCAACCTGATCTTCCCTGTTGAATTTCAGCTTATTGGCATTATAATTAATTTTGACATGTAACACCACCCCTCCAACTTTCACTCCCAAATCTATTAATGTGTAATGATGAAAAGTATGCTCTGTGCATAATAGTGTTTGGAGTTATAGATCTTACATCCTTGTTGTCTGAGAGTAGAAGAGTATTAATGTGCTAACTCTTGTGCTGTATCCTGCTCAGGACTGAGAGTGGTGTTCCCCAAGGCTCTGGGCTGAGGCCAGTCCTGTGAAACACTTTCATCACTGGACTGGGTGAAAGGATGCAGTAGACTCTGAGATGCTTTGCTGAGGATACCAAACTGGGAGCAGTGGCTGACATCCTATCAGCCTGTGCTGCCAATTGGTGAGACCTGGCCAGGCTGGAGAGTTGGGAAGAAGGGAACCTGGCTGAGAGACCAGGGGCTGTTGAGCCGGGAGAAGGGGATCTGCTCAATGCTCATCAAGAGCTAAAGGTGGGAGGGGAAAGAGGACGGGGCCAGACTCTTCTCAGTGGTGCCCAGTGACAGGACAAGGGGAGAATGGGCACACACTGGAACCCATGAGGTCCCATCTGAGCAAAAGGCTTCTTTATTGTGAGGGTGCTGGATCCCTGGAGCAGGCTGCCCAGAGAGATTGTGGAGTGTCCTTCTCTGGGGAGATTCCGAAGTCACCTGGACGTCGTGATCCTGTGCAAACTGCTGTGAGTGCTTTAGCAGAGAGGTTGGACTAGATGATCATTGGAGGTCCCTTCCATCCCCCACCATTCCTCTATGTGAACATATTTAAAGTTTCTTAGTCTGTGATGGCAACTTAGTCTAACCCAGGAAGTCGGTGATGTATTTTATTAAAACTTGATCTCAGGCATTTCACTTCAGAGCCTTTCACCTTTCTCTCCCATGTGCTAATTAAGCCACTGGGCTGCATTACATCGGGTCCAGCCTTACTGCTCCCATAATATTTATAGGGCTGCAGCTTCTCTTGCTTATTTTTCATCAACTTTGAAAGTCTGCTGAAGACCATTGATGGTTTAAAAAAAACCACCCAAACACCCACAACCCTCTTTCCCCCCACCCCCAAAAAAAAAGAGAACACCCCCACACATGTGTTACAAAGGCCATTAGAAATTACATCACTGCCGTGTAGTTGGATTTCATTTTCCTCCTTGCACTTAGTAAAACTCCAGAATGAATGCCCATGAGGAATTAAACTGTAAAGACTCCGGCGGAGGAAGTGCGTTAAAAGCAATTAGCAGAAATTTAACAAAGTAGATGAAAATCAAATCTCAGTGCTCTCAGAATTTCCGACCCGCCGCTCTGCCGGCCCCACGGTGATGTTTCCAGGAGGAAAGTGTGGTGCTGGGGAAGGGGGAGCTGCCAACAGCACAGCAGGGTTGGTCCCAGCTCCTGTGTGAAGCACGCTGATCGTTCTCCTCTGCTGGGCACTGGTGAGGCCATACCTCCAAAGGTTCATTTGGGTTTTTTTTTTTACTCCAAGAGGGACATCAAAGTGCTAGAGAGGGTCCAGAACAGGGCAGTGAAGCTGGTGAAGGGTCTGGAGAGGGACAGCTGAGGGAACTGGGGTTGTTCAGTCTGGAGAAGAAGAAGCTGAGGGAAGACCTCATTGCTCTACACCTCCCTGAAATGAGATGGGATAAGGAAGCTGAGCTTAGACCTCATTCCTCTACACCTCCCTGAAAGGAGATGGGGAAAGGAAGCTGAGCTTAGACCTCATTGCTCTATATCTCCCTGATAGGAGATGGGATAAGGAAGATGAGGGAAGACCTCATTGCTCTATACCTCCCTGAAAGGAGATGGGAAAAGGAAGAAGGAAAGCTCAGGAGAGTCTTCCATTGCTCTACAACTGCCTGAGAGGAGATGGGTGGGAGTTGGTCTCTTCTCCCGAGGAACAAGCAGCAGGATGGTGGCAAACAACCTCGAGTTGCATCAGAGGAGGTTTGGTTTGGACACTAGCAACAATTTATTCCCTGAAAGAATTGTCAGGGTGTGGAGCAGGCTGCCTGTGGCAGTGGTAGAGTCTCCATCCCTACCATGTAGATGTCATAACTGAGGGACATGGTTTAGTGGTGAGCTTGGAAGTACTGGGTTAATAGTTGGACTCTGTGCTCTTAGGAGTCTTTTCCAGTCTAAACAACTCTATGATTGTAGGATCTGCAGCAGTGGGAGCCAGTGGAAATTCTGGGAAATGGACATTTTCACCACCAGAAGTCTTTCTGCTGCTTCTGAGTGGGCATCCATGGCTTTCCTAAGAAAGCTCCTGTCATGACACTGTGTTTGGTGGAGTACCAATTCTTGACTATTGTTGGGTTTGTTTGGTTGTTTTGGTTTTTTTTTTGGGGGGGGAGGTGATGGTGGTGTTGTTTTGGTTTTGTTTTTTCCTTTATTTCACTTCCTGCTCTTCTTTCTTCACATTAAAGGTGGAGGAATATGTGCAGATTGTCCTGCTTGGGGAGCAAATCTGAGCAGCTGGGGAGAAGGAAAAGACAGCAAAAGTAAATGAGTGTCTGGAGAGAGAGAGAGAGGGAGGGAGGGAGAGAGCAAACATTTAGGGGCAAACCCACTTCATTTTATTCTGCAAACAAAATAGAAGCCTTAGCAAAAGCAGAATGTCTGATCCACCTGAGGATTGGGGTGATGGGCTTAATGCTTTTGAAAACAACCATTTAGAGTGTGCCCTGTTCCTAGTGTGCAAGCTCCTGCTTCCATGGTCTCTGCAAGTGGAGGAGCCTCTTGCTATTTCTTTTAACAGCAATATAATATAACTCATTTATTGTCGTCAGCAGATGCTGAGCTGGAACACTTCTTTGAAAGGAAATTGAGATTGAAAAGAACCAAGATGTGGCAAAATGCTTTGGTTCTGCTAAGCTTAGTGTGCCAGTGCCTGGCCAGCTCAGGCAAGGAGGCTGAGGAGCTGCAGATGGGTGCTGCACATCCTCTGCAGATCCAGAGCAGCCCTGGGTCTAGGAGATCCTTCTCTGGCAGGGGGCTTAGACTGGATGAGCTTTTGAGGTCCCTTCCAGCCCCTAACATTCTGTGATTCTGTGTGGTCTGGAGCAGGTGAACCACTGCACAGCAGCCTATGGCAGGTGCTGGGTAGTATAATCTCGTTCAAAGTGCAGCATTGTGTTTCCTCCTTAGTGACTGGGATCAGCTAAGGCATCGAAACATCTCAACTATGTCCTCTGGCAGAGGGGCAGTGAGGACAAACCACTACACCTTCTATACAACCTCAGGTTTAGCCATGATTTGAGATGTAACTGCTATTAGAAGAAACTTCTTCACTGAAAAGGTTTTCTCAGACAGAGACTCCCCAGGGAGGTGGTTGAATCCCCATCCCTGGAGGTGTTTAAAAGGTGCAGAGATATGGTGCCAAGGGACATAGTTTAGCCCCAGATGCCACAGACTTAGGTAATGATTGAACTTGATTGTCTTAAAGAACTTTTCCAACCAAAACAGTTCTGTGATTTTATTATTGTCCTGATTTTTTTCCACAAATCCTCCCTGCTTTTCCCTTCTGATTTTCCTGCATTGCCAGTGAGTACTGAAGCAGGGAAGCAAATTCTTCTCATAATCTATAGCTAGGCACAAAATCTGGGTTTAATATGCAATCAAGCTGTTGAGTGTGCTCTCAGGCAGCTAGGTGAGGCTTCTGCTTTCTGCTGATCTAAAAGGCATGGTCATCTTCGTGTGGCTTTCTTGCCATGAAGCTCTTTATCATACTATCAATTAATTTTCAAGCTTGATACCTTACACTGATAGGTATTAAAGAGCTCTTCAGCATCAAATACCAAACTCTTCCATCTTCCTTCTCACACCCAGCCCACCTGTTGAAACAGCTCAGAGGTTTATTCCTGTTCACTCTGAGCACCCATGGGCACAAGGGGAAGGTCAGTGTTGCCCAGGACCTTGGGCTGTGCAGCATAAGGGTGTTGGAGTTCCACAGACACCAGCAGCATTGGCAGCTCCCACGTGTGTGTGTACTGGGGCCGTGTGGCAAGGTTTTGGCAGTGAGTGGGCTGCAGGGGTGGCTTCTCTGAGAAGCTGCCAGAAGCTTCTGCCATGTCTGACAGAGCCAATGCCAGCTGTCTCAAAGATGGACCTGCCACTGACCGAGACTGAGCCCATCAGCAATGGTGGTGACACCTCTGGGATAACATGTTTAAGAAGCAAAGAGAAAACTGTGCAAGAGCAATAGTAGCTAGGGAAAGGAGTGAGAAGTTGTGAGAGGAAGAGCTCTGCAGGCACCAAGCTCAATGGAGAAGGAATGGGAGGAGGTGCCCCAGGTGCTGGAGCTAGGGCAGCCCATTGTGAAGAAGGTTTGCTGCCCTGTATCCCATGGAGAGGTCCAGGATTGAGCAGGTAGCCCATGTGCAGCCTGCAGACCCCATGCTGCAGCAGGTGGATGCCTGAAGGAGGCTGGGACCTTCTAGGGGAGGCCTATGTTGGAGCAGTCTGGATGCCTGAAGGAGGCTGGGACCTTCTAGGGGAGGCCTATGTTGGAGCAGTCTGTACCTGAAGGACTGCACCCATGGAAGGGACCTGTGCTGGAGCAGTTTGTGAAGAACCATAGCTTGTGGGAAGAACCCAGGACTGTGGGAGAACTGTCTCCTGTGGGATGGACCCTGCGCTGGAGCTGGGGAAGAGGATGAGGAGGGAGACTAATGAACAAAACCCAATCCCTATTTCCCATCCCTCTGCACTGCTTCTGGAGAGGAAGTGGAGAAATGGGCAGTGAAGCTGAGTCTGAAGCTGAGTCTGAGAGAAGAAGGGAGAGGTGAGGAGAAGCCAGTTTAGGATTTGATTTTATTTCTCATTACCCTCATTATTATTCATTATCCACCCCATTTCCCCCAGTTTTTCCACCTTCTTTTTTTCCCTTTTTTCTTCTTCATTTTTTCCCCCCTCTCTTTTTGTTTGATTGGCAATAAATTGATTTAATTTTGCCCCAAGTCAGCTCTGTTTTGCCCATGATGGGTCATTGCTGCATGTTCTCTCCCTGCTCTTGTCTCAACTCGAGAGCCTTTCCTTGTATTTTCTCTCTTGCCCAGCTGAGGAGAGGAGTGACAGAGTGGTGTTGGTGGACATTTTGGGGTCAGCCCACCACAGTGTGCCAGCACTCTTTGCTCTCCCTAAAATTTTGGAGCTGATAAATTGTTTTCAGAATGATGCAAAATTTTGCCTGCAGCTGATTTTGGAAGCCTCTCCTCCTGGCAGGTATCAGAGTTCTCAGCCTGGCTGGAACCTGCTGCCGTTGAGCAGCTTTTCTCCCCCAGCTCCTGTAGGATCCCTGTGGTGAATGTAAAGCAAAGGTGTCTGGTATCTTTGAAGAGCAAGGAAAAGAAGGTCAAAGGTAAAACTATACAAAGAGGTAGACACAAAAAAGGCTGTAAATGAGGTGGAAATTGCAGGGAAATAGACAAAAGAAGAAAGTTTGAGTAGCAATTTGTTCTCATTTGCACAAGGAAATGCACTTCATTTAAAAAAAAAAATCAAAATAAATCCTTCAGGAAGCTTCCCTTCTAAATTCAGAACTAAATACACCCTGGAAAACCCAGAACTGGTTGTTGTGTTGTCCTTCCTTGTGCAGAGGAGAACAAAAGTGCCCGGTGATTGACAGAGTTAATCTGTTCTGAATACATGTTGAGTTAAATGTTCACTTTTCTCATCTGCATCACTTGTTTTGCCTCTCTCAGTACAGTTCCTCTTTCCTGGGTCCTTATCCATGAGCAGCAGGTGGCCAGGGTCTCAGAAGTGTCCTGGATCTGTGGCAACCAGTGGCTTCCAGAAGGGATTCCAGCAGAAGCTGGGAAAGCTGAGTTCTCAGTGGAAGATCATCCCTGGGGGTTGTTTAGTCTTCAGAAGAGGAGGCTGAGAGGAGACCTTATCCTCTTCTACAGCTACCTCAAATGAAGTTGGAGTCAGGTGAGGGTCAGTCTCTTCTCACATGCAACAAGAGGAAATGGCCACAAGTTGTGCCAAGGGAGGTTTAGGTTGGATATTGGGAAAAAAGACTTCATAGAAAAGGTTCTCAGGCACTGGAACAGGCTGTCCAGGGAGGTGGTGGTCACCATCCCCAGAGGTATTTAGAAGACACATGGATGTGGTGCTAAGGGGCATGGTGTAGTGGCAGCAGCTTAGCAACAATGATGGGATCATGAGCTCCAGGCGAGTGGCTGGTCTTCATGATCTCAGAGGTCTCTCCCAACCTCAACAGTTCAATGATTCCATTTTCTTCTTGAAATACTAGACTACCATTTTCCTTCTCACTTTGTTTGAGATGATTTGATTTGTAGAGAGGGACTTGGTGGTGCTGGTGGACGAGAAGCTCAACGTGAGCCAGCAGTGTGCACTTGCAGCCCAGAAAGCCAAGCAGAGCCTGGGCTGCATCAGGAGAAGTGTGGCCAGCAGGTTGAGGGAGGTGATTCACCCCCTCTGCTCCCCCCTGGTGAGACACCACCTGGAGTACTTTGTATAGTTCTGGAGCCCCTATTTACAAGAGGGATGTAGACGTGCTGGAGTGTGTCCAGAGAAGGGCCACGAGGATGCTCAGAGGGCTGCAGCACCTCTGCTATGAGGACAGACTTAAAGAGTTGAGGCTGTTCAGTTTAGAGGGGAGGAGGCTACCAGGTGACCTTCTTGTGGCCTTCCAGGATCTAAAGGGGGCCTACAGAAAAGCTGGGGAGGGACTTTTTAGGCTATCAGGTGGTGCCAGGACTAGGGGGAATGGAGCAAAGCTGGAGATGGGGAGATTCAGATTGGATGTGAGGAAGAAGTTGTTGAGCATGACAGTGGTGAGAGCCTGGAACAGGTTGCCCAGGTGAGTGGTTGAGGCCACTTCCCTGGAGGTGTTTGCAGCCAGGCTGGCAGAGGCTGTGGGCAGCCTGATGTAGGGTAGGGTGTCCCTGGGCATGGCAGGGGGATTGGAACTTGATGATCCTTGTGGTCCCTTCCAACCTTGACTGATTCTATGATAAATGGTGAGGTAGGAGCTGCTGCTGTATGTTGAAGGTTCTTCATGTTGGCAATGGAGCGAGCCAGAGGTGGATGCATGTTGAAGCAGCATTTCCAAAGCCTTTCTCGCTGTTTTCAGGGGAAAAAAGGAGAATGATGTGTTGATGAGAGGAGAACTTCACCTGCTTTGTATCAGGCTTCTTGCATCTGGGCTTTGCCAGGTCCTCTCCAATGTTTGTGTTCCAGGAGCACAGCATGGATCTGATGGTGCTTCCCAGCAATGCCCACGGGCACTGTTCTCTGTATGAATTTCTTTAATCTCACCCTTCTCCATAGGAAATTTGTGACTATTGACTCTTCATTGCTCCCAGCTCTGCAAAATTCATTGGGATAATAGCTGTGACATTTCCACTGCTTGAAACCTCCTTCGATGTGTCCTTGGACCACAGGGATTTTTGTGGAATGGATTTTGTAGAGCTGGGGGAATGCTGATAGCTGCAGAACATTTCCTTGGAGTATCGCAGAGGTCCTCTTGATTTAGGTGAGAAATAAGCATAAATGAGGCTAACTTCTGCATTATGAAGAAACCCATGGAAATGGGTTTACAGTGAGGGTGGGAAGACACTGCAACAAGTTGCCCAGATACACTGTGGATGTCCCCTCCCTGGAGCTGTTCAAGGCCAGGTTAGATGAGATCTTGAGCCTAGTGGAAGGTATCCCTGCCCATGACAGGGGAATTGGAACTAGATGATCTTCAGGGTCCCTTCCAACCCAAAGCATTCAATGATCATTTCTACAATAAAAAACCCCAAAAGTGACGGAAAGATTCGCGGTGGTGAAAATGTCCATTTCCTTCCCAGAATTTCCACTGGCTCCCAGTGCTGCAGATCCTAGAATCACAGAATCATTTAGACTGGAAAGGACTCTCAAGAGCATAGAGTCCAATCATTACCCAAGCAATTCCACCAATCCATGAATTTTCCTTCTAAAAGAAAACAAAATTAGGAAAAGCATCCCCACCCCAACCTCCACCTCAGCCCTGGAACTACACCAGCTTGAATAGCCCCAATTTCTTCCGTGCTTGTGTGAAGCTTCAGGTGCTCTTTAAAGCTCAGATTGCTGTTTCATATGCGAATTAGCGATCCCATTTCTCTACCCCTTGTAAGAAGCGATGTGAAATTTGTTTCAAAGATCTAATGAGTCCTGGGCTGTCTGCCTCACAGAACATCTCCGAGCTGCCTGCAACGCACCAGGCCCTCTTAACTACGGCTGCCTTCTTCAAAAGATGTCGTAACCATCAAAGATCCTGACTATAAATGATTCTGAACGTGTGGATTTCTCTTCTTTGCAGCCACATCTGCATAGCCAGGATATTAAAGAGAATGTGTTTTCCTTGAAGGAGATGGTTTGCACGCTGGGCTTCTGAGGGCTTCTGCAGAGCTCGTTTGTTTTATCTCATTTTTATCCTATTTTGTACTCCTTTGCAGTTTGTTGGGTTTTGTTTAAAAATTAAGATTCGTCAGAGAACAGTTTGGCCTGGAAGAGACATCAAGACAAATGGTCATCTAGACAAATGGTCATCTAGACAATGATCATCTAGACAAACCCCTCCCCTGCAGTCAGCAGGGACATAGAATCAGAGAATTGTTCCCATTGGAAAAGACTTCGAAGGTCGTTCAGTCCAACTGCCAACCTAAGGCCACCATGGCCATTAAAGTGAGTCCTGAAGTGCTGTGTCCACACACTCCTTGAACACTTCCAGAGATGATGACATCTTCAACTAGTTGCTCAGAGCCCTGGACAACCTGATCTGGAATGGTTCCAGGGATGGGGCATCTTATCATCTCTCTGGGCAAGCTGGAACCTGGAAATTCTTCCTTCTCCCTAATCTAAATCTTCCTTTTTTGGTTCAAACCATCACCTCTTATCCTGTGACAACAGGCCTTGCTCAGAAGTCTGTCCCCAGCTTTCTGATTTGCTTCTTTAAGTGTTGAAAGGCTGCTAGAAGGTCTGCCTGCAGCCTTCTTTTCTCCAGGCTGAACAATCCCAACTCTCTCAGCCTGGCCTCACAGCAGAGGTGCTCCAGCCCTGATGCTAAAAGCAGTTTATAGACCTGGAATAATGCAAAGCTGAATCACACAATCACAGAATAGCAGAAGTTGGAAAGGAACCTCTGGAGATCATCTAGTCCAAGCCCCCTGCCAACCCTGAATGGTGATAAATGTTGGTTTAGCCATGAATAGCTGTTCCACATTGAGCAGGTCAACTGGATGATGCTGAGAAGCTGTGGCTGACCCAGACCTTGCCTTTTCTTCTTCTCCAGATGACAATCCTGTCTTGTTGTTGATAGGAGGATAAAGAGCAGATGCATACTGTAAAATGCAGCTTATTAAGCTGTGGTGTGGTTTGGTTAATTACTTTCTGCACGTTCACAGAGGATCAGGGCTGCCACTGTCACTCTCAGAATTGAGCAGGTTCTTTGCTGCTGCTGTAGAAGTGACTCAGTACAGTTCCTGCTTTGATTTACAAAATTGGATTTTAATCTCTTTGAAACCATTATGCTAAATCAATTTTTAACATAGCAGAACATGGAGGTACAAAGCCCCTCTTGTTCTCTAGTTGCTAGCTCCGTGGATGAGTGAGCACCATCTAAACAAGGCTCTGTGGAGGAGCTTTGCCAGGCTGGAAATACAGTTTTTCTCCACTACAACCATCAACTCCTGTGGTGTGGACAAAGAAAATACAGGCAGAGCTGCCTCTGCTGATGCTCCTAAGCAAGCCATCCTTTGGGAATGCAGCAAGGCTTGGGAGAGAGGTGCATCTTGATGACCTTACCTGCATGCTGCTGTGCTAGAGGAGAAGACTCTTTTGCTGCGTTTGTGATTTGGGGTTGTTGTCTCCCCCCCTACCCCTGTCTCCGGAGCTGTCAAGGCATCAGATGAATCACCCCTCTGATGTTTTGGATTTCTGGCAACAGCAGCAATTGGGCAATCATCCAAATCCAGCAAGAGCACTGATAGTAATGAATGGGAAGCTCATAGGATTTCATATGGAAAGCAGGGCAGGAAGGGTTTGAAGATGACTCTGCATGCACACGTTTGTCTTTTATTCTCCTCTTCCTTTCCAAAATCCATGCTGTTCTACTACCTACCTTCTAAATTCTTACAGCAGGCTGAGGTGGGGACAAAACACTCATGAAATTCTATGTGTAGATCCAGGGCTGCCCACAAGCTCTGAAAATTCCAGGTTTTTAGATCCATCCTTCTTGCTTAATGTTCATTTTGAGATGCCAGTGGCACATCCTGTTTGTAATCCTCACCCAGAAACTTCTGCCATAGGAAAGAAAATCTGGGTCAGGTCCTTTATAGGATTTATCAGTTAACATCCAGGGGCAGAAGACCTTTCAGAAATCATCACTGACACTTTTTCACAGCCCTGTGTCTGAGCCTGCCCCCATCATTGTTTTCCCTGTTTTCTGGAAGTAGCTTGGAAGGTTTTGGTGTGAGCCTGCCCCCATTATTGTTTTCCTGTTTTCTGGAAAGAACTTGGAAGATTTTGATCTCCTTTCCTCACTTCTCAAGTGAAAAAAAGGGCAGGTGACATATTAAACTTGGCCAAATTAACTTCTGTACCCACCCAAAAAATGAGCATAAAAGTTAATTCCCACATAACTCTAGTTACATAGGAAGATGAAAAGAAGATAAATTTCTTACTCCTTTAGAATCTCCTTTAGGAACTAAAAAAATCCAAAAAAAACCCAAACACTATGGTAGGATTTGGGTAATTTGCTATGTAATAAGTCCCATTGCCTGAAAACTGAGGATATGATTAGAACAAGGACAGAGAAATGAAGTCTCTGTGTTGTCTGTAGCTGAAGGGTTAAACCTCTGCAAGGCTTCAGCAAATCATGGCTTTTGAGCTAGGACACCACAGTCTGTGCTGGCTGAGAGGAGAGGGCATGAGATGGGAATCATCCCTTCACACTCTCTTTTTTCTCTGCCTTGCCACTGCAATTAAAAGGGACATGGCATTAATTTTTCTCCTTGTTAGCCCAGGCAGTGCCATCATCTGGGTGCTTTCAGGGTAGATGAGAAGAAACGCCATGGTTCAAGGGGCTGGAGAAAGGCCAGGGAAGGCTAATGTCAGATGTCAGTGTTCAAAACCAGACTGAGGATCTTGTTTTTTTGCTGGTGGTGAAGCTGCCAGTCTGTGTTTATGGTGTAGTACAAATTGTGTAAAGCAAATACAAGAGAATAAAGCAGAATATAGTTGGCTCACGGGAGCAGAGCACTCATTGCAGTTTTCCTCTGATGTCATTAGGGCCACAGAAATAATCTGAGGGCTGGAACATCTCTCCTCTGAGGACAGGCTGAGAGAAGAGAAGGCTCTGGGGAGGCCTTCTGGTAGCCTTTCAGGACTTAAAGGAGCAGATCAGAAAGCTGGGGACAGACTGTTGAGCTGTTGTGACTGGACAAGGGGTGATGGTTTAAGCTAAAAAGGAGATTTAACCTAGATCTAAGGAAGAATTTCTTTTACTGCTAGGATTAGTGAGACCCTGTCCCAGGTTGACCTGGTTGGTGGTGGATGCTCCATCCCTGCAACCATTCTAGGTCAGGTTGTTTGTGGCTCTGAGCAACTTTCTCTGGTTGCAAATGTACCTGTTGACTACAGGGAGTTGGTCTGAATGAGTTTTAAAGGTCCTTTCCAACCCAAACCATTCTGTGTTTCTACAGACTATCGAGTAGTTCCTGCAGAGGATCATAAAATCAGTCAGGGTTGGAAGGGACCACAAGGATCATCAAGTTCCAATCCCCCTGCCATGCCCAGGGACACCCTACCCTACATCAGGCTGCCCACAGCCTCAGCCAGCCTGGCCTTAAACACCTCCAGTGATGTGGCCCCAACCACCTCCCTGGACAACCCATTCCAGGCTCTCACCACTCTCATGGTGAAGAACTTCCTCCTCACATCCAGTCTGAATCTCCCCACCTCCTGCTTTCCTCCATTCCCCCTAGTGCTGTCACTACCTGATATCCTCAAAAGTCCCTCCCCAGCTTTTTTGTAGGCCCCCAAGATGGTCTTCTTCATAATATTGAGTTTCCTCTGTCATGGGTTTAGATCAGTTAGACAAGGCTCACCATTGGGCAAGATCCCAGGGGTCAGAACTGACTAGGCTGATGACTGAAGAACTGTCTTGGGCCACGCATGTGTGGTTCAGTGGTGGTGGTCCTAAAATACATGGCTTGCCTCCTGAAACCATACTGAAATGTTTTTCTTTTAACTCATCCTCAGGCTCAGTCCTGACAGCGAGTGGCTAAGGATGTATTTGAGTATCTGTGTGTGGCATTCCTGGCTCAATGTGAAGGACTCAGCAGTGGGGAGATGTACTGGGAGAGATACTCAAGAGTGTGGTGGTCTCCAGCAGCTAAGGCACCTGGAGGACACTGGCAGAGAGATAAAGTTAAGTGAATCACCAGAAGAACGGTCAGGATTGGGGCAAGGAGCCTGGGGAGGGATTTTTGCTTTAATGAGTGGAACTTGGGTCCATTTTAACCAAACTGTGGTGGTGCTGATGGCAGGAGAGCAACAGAAGTTCTGTTCCATCATCCTGTCAGTGTCATTGTATCAGTGTTGTGCATTTCTGGTTTAGTCTTCTTTCTGATGCACATGTGTTTTCTTCTGACCTGCACCATTACTGAGGTTCTGGGGACTTTTGTTTGGTTGAAAAACCTTGGTTCTGGTCCCCACGTCAGGGGAAAGTAGCAGCTTTCACTCCATTCCAAACAGCATTGATTGGAGGCTGAGCACATGAATTTGCTAATACTCTGTGATTATTCCATGCTAATCTTGCAGTTGGAGCGGATGGCTCCCGTTGACATTCAGCAGATGAGTTACTAATTATTTTTTCCTTTATATTGTCTGCCCTTCAGGCCAGATTTCTCAACACCTTTTCGTCTCCATTTGTTAGCCATCCTGTTCGACACTGATTAGTTCTTTATGCTCTCCTGGTGTCAGTGATATTGTTAAGCATCTGCCCAAAAAATGTCTGTTCCTTTTACTTGGGTAAGAGCTTGACCAGATCAGTCATCACTGCCTTCTTGTTTCATAGGCTGTGAGAAGTTCTCTTCATTATCTTTATCAATGAGCTAGGTGAGGGAACCAAGGACACCCTCAGCAGGATTGCAGACAATACCAGGTTGGGTGGGAATGTTGCTCAGGGAAGTGAGGGGTCTGGGCAGGCTGGGTGGATGGGCTGACACCAATGGATTGAGGTTCAATAAGGGCAGGTGCTGGGTCCTGCACTTGTGTTAAAACCACCCCAGGAAACCTCTAGGCATGAGGCAGAGTGGCTGGAAAGTGCCCAGCAGAAAAGGACCTTGGAGTGTTTGTTGACAGCAGCTGAAGATGAGCCAGAGTGTGCCCAGGTGGCCAAGAAGGCAAACAGCATCCTGGCTATGATCAGCAATAATGTGGCCAGCAGGACTAGGGCAGGCATTTTCCCCCTATACTTGGCACTGGTGAGGCCCTACCTCAAATCCTGGGTTAAACTTTGGGCTCCTTACACTGAGAAGGACATCGAGGTGCTAAGTGTCCAAAGGGCAATGAAGCTAGTGAAGGGTCTGGAGCACAAGTCTTGTGAGAGCAGTTGAGGGAACTGGGGTTGTTCAGCCTGGAGAAGAGGAGGCTGAGGGGAGACCTGGATCTCTGCAAGTGCCTGAATGGAGCCAGGTTGAGGTTGGTCTCTTCTACCAAGGAACAAATGGCCTCAAGTTGCACCAGAAGAGGTTTAGGTTGAACATGAGGAACGATTTCTTCCATGAAAGGGTTGGTAAGGCCTGGCCTAGGCTGCCCAAAGCAGTGGCAGAGTTCTCATCTCTGGAGGCGTTTCAAAGCTGTGGAGATGTGCTGCTGAGGGACATGGTTTAGTGCTGGATTAACAATTTGACCTGATGATCTTAAAGGTCTCCTCCAACCAGAACAATTCTGAGAGTCTCTGTGCAATGCCTTGTTGAGCCAGCAGCTCAGCTCCAGCTTAGTCAGAGGGTGAGGCATGACCCAGGGCTGGCAGAATGGCTCAGGGTGACAGCAGAGGGGCAGGAATCTCTGGGACCCTGCACCATGACCCATGCTGGAATAGACAAAATGATTCCCAATTGCTGCACTGAACGACTTTGCTATGAGCCAGGATCCCAAAATAACCACCTTTCAGCTGGTAAAATAAATTATCAAAGTCTTTCAGATCCACATGTAATGCTTGGGCAAATTAATCCATTGTTGTATTGTTATAGTGCTCTAATCATATTTTTATGTATCCCAGGAGCTGGAAGGAAGAAGCATTTTGCTGTCATTGCAAACACAATAATAAGAATAGTCTTAGCAAAGTGACGTGCACCAAGTTGACTCTCTGTGAGACCTTGCTGCAGAAATTACAGATGCTTTTTAGATTTCATTATCATTAAGGTACAAATAACTTTCTGGTGGTGAAAACCAAGCCTACTTTCCCTGGCTTAATAATTGTATTGAGGCTCATTATGGACACCTTGTTTGTAATTCTCACTTTTCTTATTGAATTCTGAATGCGTTATTACAGAAGTATGTACTTCAGCAGGCAGAGGAGGTGATGGCAATGTTTAGTTCCAGTTGATCTTCTCTAAAGAACACACTGAATCATCTCAGAAGAGATGATTCTAAACAGAAGAGTCACAGAATGGCAGAGGGTTGCAATGTAGCCCCTCCTAGAAGATCATCTAGACTGACCCCCTCGCTAAAGCAGGGTCACCCAGAACAGGTTGCACAGGAACGTATCCAGGTGGGTTTGGAATCTCTTCAGAGAAGACTCCGCAATCTCTCAGGCCACACCTTCAGTACTGTGTCCAATTCTGGTCCCCTCAATTCAAGAAAGATGTTGAGGTACTGGAAGGTGTCCAGAGAAGGGCACCAAGGCTGGTGAGGGGCCTGGAGCACAGCCCTGTGAGGAGAGGCTGAGGGAGCTGGGGGTGTGCAGCCTGGAGAAGAGGAGGCTCAGAGGTGACCTCATTGCTGTCTACAACCACCTGAAGGGAAGTTGTAGCCAGGTGAGGTTGGTCTCTTCTCCCAGGCAACCAGCAACAGAATGAGGGGACACAGTCTCAAGTTGTTCCAGGGGAGGTATAGGCTGGATGTTAGGAGGAAGTTCTGCACAGAGAGAGTGATTGGCATTGGAATGGACTGCCCGGGGAGGTGGTGGAGTTACCATCCCTGGAGGTGTTCAAGAAAAGCCTGGATGGGGCTCTTAGTGCCATTGGCAAGGGCTGGGTGCTAGGTTGGACTGGATGATCTTGGAGGTCTCTTCCAGCCTGGCTGATTCTCTTCTCTTTGGGCAGCCTGCTACAGGGCTCTAGCCCCATCACAGCAAAAATGTTCTTCTCATCTTCAGGTGGAACCTCCTGGGTTCCAGTTTGTGCCTGTTGCCTGTTACTGGGCACCACCTCAAAGAGCCCAGTCCCATCCTTTATACCCCTGCCCTTTAGTTCTTGCTGAACATTGATGGGATGCCCAGTCAGGCTTCTTTTCTCCAGGCTAAACAGCCTCAGGTATCTCAGCCTTTGCTCCTCACAGAGATGCTCCATCACTCTCAGCATCTTTGTAGCCTCCACTGGACTTTCTCCAGTAGTTCCCTGTCTCTCTTGTGTCCAGTTCTGGGCTCCCTGGTTCAATACTCCAGCTTCACTAGGGCAGAGAGATGGGGAGGAGAACATCCCTCAACCTATTTGTCACAATCAGTGCACTCCAGAAGACTGTTTGCTTTGTTGGCCACAAGATGACATTGCTCTGATTCTTCTCCTACTCCCTTTTTTCATGCTGCTCAGAGGGAAGCAGAGAACAAGAAACTCCATTGGATTGAGCAGGGCAGCTGGAAGAGATGGGGCGATGGAGACTTTGCGATAAGGAAGAGGTGTGGAAGCAGCATCACAGGCAGGGGAGACTTCTCCAAGAAAAGCTCTTAGTTGATGTCAAGGTTGTCTCATTTGCCAGTGGGATATTGCTTTAATGGTGTTCTTTTTTCCTCTCCAGTTTACATAATGAGATCAAGCTAATTAAACCATGTCTAGCTCTGGGAAAAGATCAAAATGTGAGCTCTTTTTATTTCTTTTTATTAAAACCTTCACCCTGTAATGGAAGATTATAGGAAGTGCTTTGCTATCAGTGCATCTCACTCATCTTTGAAAAACCTATAGCTCTTTTTTTTTTCTTTTTTTTTTTCCCCAATACCTCCTTAATTTTAATGCTTTCTTCTAGTTGGTCGTGTTTGGGGATCTTGCAAAAGGTGTGTGCTTGACAAGGTTGGGTAGATGAGATGGAAGAGTAAGTAGATGCAGTCAGATGTTTTATGCAAAAAGCCAGTGGCTCTAAAGCCAGCTGAGAAGTGTCTTGCTCTGTGAAGTTGTGCAGTTGCTTAGAGCAGTTGATTCCAGGCATTTGTTTTACACTCGTAGCCAGCTGACCATTCCTGTGTAGGAAAACTCAAGGATCTCCTCCCACCTAAGAACATTTCTTGACACCCTCCTCAAATCACAGAATCACAGAACGGGTTGGGGTGGAAGGCACCTTAAAGATCATCTACTTCCAGCCCCTCTGCCGTGTTCAGGGGCAGCTTCCACTAGGCCAGGTTGCTCAAGGCCCTGTCCAACCTGGCATTAAGCAATTCCAGGGTTGGAACCTCCACAGTTTCTCTGGGCAACCTGTTCCAGTGTCTCACCACCCTCACTGTAAGGAATTTTTTCCTGATCTCCAGTCTGAATCTCCTCTTTTCCAGCTCAAAGCCACTGCCTCTCAACCTATCACTGCAAGCCCTTGTAAAAAGTTCCTCCTCAACTCTCCTTCAGCCCCCTTCAAGTACTGGAAGGCTGCTCTAAGGTCTCCCTGGAGCCTTCTCTTCTCCAGGCTTAAAAGCCCCAACTCCCTCAGCCTGTCCCCACAGGAGAGCTGCTCCAGCCCTCTGAGCATCGTGGTCATTGAATGTGACAGCTTTTTTTTCCCCATCTGATTCTGCTTTCCTCCAAAGAGAGTAAATGGAAGGATATGAAAATACAGTGATTTTTTTCCTGGCAGCTTAAATCTAAATTAGGACTCATTATGCTTCAGGTTATAACTGAAGTTCCAGATGTTGCTGATGACCATCATCTATCTGAGTTTATTCTCTTGTAGAGATCACAGCATCACAGAATGCAGGTTAGGAGGGACCTCAAGGACCATCTGGTCCAACTTTTCTAGGTGATAGTGTAGCTGAAATGAGCTGGCCCAGCACCCTGGCAAGCCAAGTCTTAACACCAAGCAGTGTAGGAGAATCCACTGCTTCCCCAGTGAGATGATTCCAATGTCTCACTGTTCTCACGAGGAAACATTTTCTTCTGAAGTCCCATCAGAATCTCCCAGGGAGTAACTTTTTCCCATTGCCCTTTGTCCTTTCCATGTGACTCTCTGTAAAAAGGGAGTCTCCATCCTCCTGGCAGCCCCCCTTTATGTACTGGTGCATGGTAATAAGGTCTCCCCTAAGCCTTCTCTTCTCATGGCTGAACAAACTCAGTTCTCAAACACAGATGTTGTCATTCAGCACTGGGTGTGTGACAAGCAGCTTTTCCCTGCTTACAGGTCAGTATTCCTAAGAATTTCCAATTCCTGGGTCTGAATCCTCCCCTGATGGCAGTAGCGGTGTTGATGGCATCATCATCATCATCATCATCATCGATTGCAGTCACCACCAGTCTAGCTTGCAGGAGGCTTTACAGCTTGGTATCAAGGCAAGGAGCTATTGGCAATATTAATATATTACTGTGTTAGATCCTGCTAATTATATTTTATGGTGAAGTGATTTGAGAAGGATTGAGAGGCAGTGAGGGCTCTCCCTGCCTTCTCCCCCTTGCAGAGGAGGCAAGGTTCAAGTAGTATTTTCTCTTCCATAGGGGAGGAACAGCTGTGTCAGGGCTGGGGAGTAAGTTCCTCCTGATTGAGTTGAATTGCAGAGTGCCTTTTAGGTTGCATTCAAATCACGGTGATTTCACTTCCCTCTGTGACAGAGCAAGGAGCTCTCCACTTTGATCCTCGCTGTAGACTTGGAGAGAAGGGGGGAAGAAAAGCAAAGGGAAGCTTTTGTTTCAGGCATGTTGTGTTTTCCCCACCTGACAGCTCCGTGTGGAAGCAAGAGCTTGATCCAAAGCTAGCAGGGTTCGTGGTGAGCCTCCCTTCACCTTGATGGTTTTTAGATGAGGCTCTGTAAGGAATCTGTTTTGTGGGTAAGATCTTAAAATATATTTGGGTTAATAAAATGAGTGAAATTGGGAAGCGCTGCCGGTGACGGACAGATGGCCAAAAGCACTTGGAAGTACAAGTGGCTTTGTGGCAGGAGGACTATCAGGATCTGGCTGATGGGTGCATTGTGCCATGGGCATGGACCAGCGATGCAGGAGGAAGGAGCACCCCAAACTCTCACCCTGCTGCTTTGCTCCACCTCAGGGTTCCCTTCCTGCTCTCGCCCTGTTACGATGCATCTGATCCCTTCTTTGGAGGCACCGTTGGGAGCTCCTAAGTAAAACTGCTGCTTTTAAATCAAACAATCTCTGTCTTAATGAAACAGGCAGACCTGCTTTCCTTCCCCGTGCAGCTCCAGCAGCTCGCCCAGCGCGCTCCATCATGGCTTTCGCTGTATTTCCATGGTATGAATGCACACGAAAATTACAGCAAAGGCATCATTTTTTTAACAGCTGTGTTTAGTTGAATAACAGATTTAGAAAGTGCAGACTTTAATTAATCTGTGTTTTCTGCTGGGATTTCAGCACCATCTGATTTACTTTTCATGGCTGAAAAGTGTAATTGTAGTTTGTTTTTTGGTGTTTTGTTTTTTTTTTCCCCCCTTTAGCTGCAAGTTTATCCTCCCAAGAAATTGATTTGCTTCTTCCTTTTCCTTAAAGCAAACTCCAGTCTCACTCTGGTGGTATCTGGGGTGTCATGTGGGTAACGCACTGGCTGGGATTGATGTGGGGTGGGAGTGGAGGACAGATACCTGCCAAACAACATGGTCTGCTGGAAACATTTTGTTTCCTCGTCCTTGACTGACTGTGTGCTACAGCAAGCCAGGCAGCATCGGCCATGCAGCCCCAAAGGCAGGGCTAGAAGGGCTGAGATTGCAACCAGTGCTCTAAATCCTCTGTATACTAGAGCTAAGGGCCATTCGTTACCTAGAAGGTAAGGAGAGGTGCTCTTGGAGGAACCTTGTTGGGCTGGATGATCCACATCCCTGGAGGTGTTTAAAGCCAGGCTGGCTGAGGCTGTGGGCAGTCTGATGTAGGGTAGGGTGTCCCTGCCCATGGCAGAGGAGTTGGAACTAGATGATCCTTGTGGTCCCTTCCAACCCTGACTGATTCTATGATTCTATCTCCAGAGGTCTCTTCCATGGCAGGGGGGTTGGAACTAGATGATCCTTGTGCTCCCTTCCAACCCTGACTGATTCTGTGATTCTTCCAAACTCCATCATGCTGGGATTCTGTGTAATTTTACTTACAGTCAGATGGACTTGTCCCCCATTTTTATGTGTTACTTTCTTGACATGGGGGTTTGATGTCTTAGGTACTTTGCATGCCAAGCCCACGAGGTCTGACAAGGAGCAGTCCATTTAGATTCAGAGTGTAATCTTAGGATGGCTGCTGATCTGAATAAGATTAAAAAACCCAAAACCTTGATGGGTTTTTCAACTTATTTTAATTAAGGTTTTCCCTTTCATCTCCCCAGAGCCCTGAATTAGCTCCTTCATTCTCCCACAAATATGAATAGTCTTCATTGTATGTAGGCACTCCAGCATGGATGGAGCTTCAGCAGAAGGACCAAACCCAGGTTCAGAAACAGTTGGGACTAAAATGTTGGGAGATTCCAAAGCAGCATTTGTGCAGAGTCAAAAAAAGCCAAAGTAACCAGCATGGTGCCTAAATTTTTCCACAGAGTCCTGTGATCTCCTGCTTTGTTGAAGAGTATGGGACCAGGGTAGCTGCTGCCATTGGTCTGTGGAGGTTGGATTTGACCTGGTTTGCTGCTGTGGTGATTTCCCCTTACACTTCTGGCTTTTTTTTTGGTGCTGAGAGATGTTGGATGTGCTTTTGCTCCTGGATGAGTGTGGGAGATGATGCTTGGTTTGAGCTAGATGGGGAGAAAGCTGGACCCTGGTTTCCCTGGCTGGGAGATGATGCTGTGAGCTGCTCTGGGCATCTTGGGTTTGCAAGATACTCCTGATGAGACTTCTGCTAAAACTGCCACATTCTCACACAACATTTTGGCCTTGATAGGACAAGAGCAAGTGGCCACAAGTTGCTGCAGGGAAGGTTTAGGTTGGACAGGAGGATCAGTTTCTTTCCTAGAAGGGCTGTCAAGGATGGAACAGGTTGCCCAGGGCAGTGGTGGATTCCCCATCCCTAGAGGGCTTTCAAAGCCCTGAAACTGTGGTGTCGAGGGACATGGTTTAGTGGTGACCTGGCAGTGCTGGATTAATGGTTGGATTCAATCTTAATGGTCTCTTCCAACCAAAACAATTCAGTGAACCATGTGCTGGGCTGCATTAAGAGAAGTGTGGCCAGCAGGGCAAGGGAGGGGATTCTGCCCCCTTCCTCTGTTCTTGTCAGACCCCATCTGGAGTACTGTGTGCAGTTCTGGAGCCCCCAGCACAAGAAGGACATGGAACTCTTTGAGCCAGTCCAGAGGAGGCCAGAAAGATGATCAGAGGGCTGCAGCAGCTCTGCTATGAGGACAGGCTGAGAGAGTTGGGGCTCTGCAGCCTGGAGAAGAGAAGGCTTCGAGGAGACCTTAGAGTAGCCTTCCAGTATCTGAAGGGGGCCTACAGGAGGGCTGGGGAGGGACTGTTCACAAGGTCTTGTAATGACAGGACGAGGGGGAATGAGTTTAAAGTGGCAGAGGGGAGATTTAAATGGGATCTTAGGAGGAAGTTGTCTGAAGCTCTCCTCTGCTTTCTTTGCCGTGTGAGGCTTTTGCTGAGCGAAATGACCAACGCTGGTGAGGCCCCACTGCAGGAAGGGCAGTTGGAAGCACGAGTGCCATCCACCAGAGGACAACCCGGGGTGTAGCCATGCCTCCAGGCGGATATTTCTCCCTTCCCTTCCTGCCGGTGCCTGAGCTCAGAGAGAGACCATTTGGCGAGGCTGTTTGGTGGGGTGACCTGCTTGCTGCAAAGTTTGGCCTAGGCAGGGTGCCAGGCAGAAGCGAGGCTGACGAATCCTCCCAAATCAAAGGAGCCACCTGCACGCCACAGGGATCTGCTCACCGGGTGGTAAGCGAGCGCTGCCAGCGCTCATCGCCCAGCCTGCTTCTGCAGCCCCCAGCCCAGCCTGCCGGGGGAGGCGGCGTGGGAGGGGGTCGCTGCTCCCTCACTGCCCTCACCGAGCCCTCCTTTGAAGTTTGGAGAGGGATGTGAGGAGAGATGCTGGCTGGAGCAGGACATGGCTTGGTATAGAGGAGCGGTAAATAAGCGATGGGGCTGGGCGGCAGCATCTTTGGGGATGGAGACAAGAGAGAGAGACCATATTGCAGCACTCCAGCACCTGAAAGGGGCTACAGGGCAGCTGGGGAGGGACTGCTTACAAGGGCTTGTAGTGATAGGACAGGAGGCAGTGGCTTTGAATGGGAAGAGGGGAGGTTTAGACTAGAGATTAGGAAGAAATTCTTTACAGTGAGAGTGGTGAGACGCTGGAACAGGTTGCCCAGAAAGGTTGTGAATGCCCCTTCCTTGGAGGTGTTCAAGGATGGACAAGGCCTCGAGCAGCCTGGTCTAGTGGAAGATGTCTCTGCCCATGGCAGGGGCGTTGGAACTAGATGATCTTTAAGGTCCTTTCCAACCCAAACCATTCTATGATTGTATGCTGATGCTGTAGCAGAGAGAGGGCATGGCCTTGGTGAGCCTGTCCCTAGGTGAAATCCTCTCTTCGAGCAGAGAGCCTTCCTTGGGCTATGTAAACCCTTGGGCTGCATTGCCAACAAATAGCCAGGGAGGAAAATTAGTTCTTTTTAAGGTCTTTTTTTAATCCTTTGCTGGTTGGTAAGAATGGACCTGGTGAGTGAGAGGGAGGGAGGGAGGTGGTGTGATATGCAGATGCCTGTGTCACATGCACATGCGCCGGCTGCACTCCTCGATGTGTTTTTACCCAGCTTGGAGGCTGCCAGCTCACAATTCCTGCTTCAGAGGGCAGAGTGCTTGTTTTGGAGAGAGAGGGGGAACGTGAGGTGCCTTTGCTTGGTCTTAGATTGAAGGAAGACATATTCAATCACAGTTCCCTTCTCCAGCCCCCAGCCACCATATGCCTGTCACCCCACGAAGGATCCAGCCCAATCTACCTAATTTTTGGTCCCATCAGCCTTGATAGGATTTCTGTTAAACAGCTGGCAAGGGAAATTCACTCTCCTGCCATTCATTCGGGGGTGCAATAGGAGATTGGGAGGAGTCCCTGCCCTCTCCCACATCTGCTGGCTGGAGGGGAAGGGGAAGGTTGGTGCAGCACTCTGGTTTTGGTCACACAAATTGATTGCAATACAAATTAACCTACTTCTCCAAGAATACAAAGCTCATCTCCAAAGCACAAGAGAAACACTGGGAAAGCAAAGTCACTCTTGCAAAAGCTGGGCCAAAAATGGAGGATTTTTATAGCAGACAAATGTTACCTACAGCTATTTATACACCTTGCTCAAAGGCTATTTATACCCTCCCCCTGCTTTTGTGCTGCTGGCTGGAGAATATTCTTAGATTAGATGTTTTCAGCGCTGTGGGGATGTTCTCCAGCCGTTGCCTGATGCAGGACTGTACATTTCCAACACCATTACTGAAAGAAGAGGGTGATTCATGGACTGTGACCTCCGTGTGGCTTTCCATTTGTTGTGCTGTACAATGAGAAGCTGCCATTAGGATGGGTTATTTTTCACGGTCGCACAAATAGTGGAGACCACACTTGTGAGGCAAGGGATAAGACTGAAGCTTTGGCTGCTCCTCTAATTGGGGCAGTTAATGCAGTTTGCCACTTTGGTACCTGATGAGCAGCATGGTGGTCCCTTTGTCCCTTGTTAGAAGGGATGATAGTGTTTGCAGGGTGGGCTCCATGTCTACTATCAAAGAAATGAGGCTGTGTTCTGCAGCCATCATTAATGAGAAGCATCCCTACCTGTGATGATGATGACACCTGGGACGTAGATGCTGATGGGTAGACTGCTGCTGTGCTCCATCTTTGTTAACACAGAATCATACAATTGTTTTGGTTGGAAAGGACCTTTAAGATCACAGAATCCAAGCACCAACCCAACACCACTATAACCATTGCAGACACCTGGCAGTGAGAGGGCTTTTCTTCCCTGCTGCTGAACTGGAGGCTCATGCTGCTTCCATCATGCCAGTGCCATGACTCTGAAAGGCAGGTTTGCATCTCAGATGCCAGTTGTTGCAGGGGAAGGGAGAGGGATCAAGTGTGATTGATGGTAACAGTGTCAGTGAAAGTAAATGGTTCACAGAATCACAGAATCATTTAGGTTGATCTTTAAAGATCAAGTCCAACTCTTAGCCCAGCACTGCCAGGTCACCATGAAACCATGTCCCTCAGCACCACAGCTACATGGCTTTCAAACAACTCCAGGGATGGGGACTCCACCAGTGCCTTGAGTAGCCTGGGCCAGGCCTTGACAACCCTCAAGGGGAAGAAAATTTTCCTTATGTTCAACCTAGACCTCCCCTGGTGCAATCCGTGGCTGTTTGCTTTTGTCCCTTGGGAAAAGAGACTGCCTCCACCTGGCTCCAGCCTCCTTATTGGAGCTGGAGTTGTAGAGAGCTGGAAGGTCTCCCCTGAGCTTCCTTTTGTCCAGGCTAAACAACACCAGCTCCCTCAGCTGCTCCTCACAAGACTTGTTCTCTGGACCCTTCAGCAGCTTCATTGCTCTTACATGGACCCACTCCAGCACCTCGATGTCACATGGCTGAAGGAGGCAACTCATTGCATCAAGGTTCAGGAGTGAGCTTTTTCCCCTGTTTCCTGTGTTGTGTGACTGATCATGAGCAGTGTAGGGTGATTTTATTGTCTCTGGGAGCACTGGACCAAGCCACGCTGCTGGAGGTCGCATGCTTGGTGTACTGCATCATTGATCCGGCCTGCCAGAGCAAATTCTTTATTCCTCTTAAATGTGGACCTGCACTTAAAGGCAAACAGTCTTTTAAGGTTTCTGAGGCTGAAAGAGGCAGAACTGGTGGCTTTCATCATCGGGGCTGCTCTCTTTGTTGGTCACTGAGAATAGCGTGTGAATTCCAAGGGAATGAGCTACCCAACAACGAGGGTTTGAGAGACATTTGTTTGAAATGAAGGGAAAACTGGGAAGGATTGCAGCTTCCTGCGTGCTGAATGAAGCAGGACTGGCTCCTTGCTGCAGTTACACGGCACTGCGGTGCCTGCATCTGGGAGCTGAACGTGGATTTCCCAGGTTCCCACCACTGAGTTTCCAGTTGGGACTTTACTGGCCGATATCAACGTGCTGACTTTGTTCAGTTACCTCTTACCCGGTGGTTTTGCAGTTGTGGGCGTTTGCTTATGAGAGATGAACAAAAAGAGCTGCTTTGTCTTTCGAAAAAAACCATTGTGTCCCATTAAACTATCAGCATCATCACGTAGGAGATTGGTTTTGTTTTTAGAAATGCTGAAGTAATGACTTCTTGCATGAGGCTTTTCCCTGAAGGAGTCTCCAGAGCGCAGAGCGTGCTTTAGCTTGGGCTCTTGTGTTTGATTTTTTGCCTTCCTGCAGTTGCAGGCTCTTCTGCTGCTGCCCTTTCTTTGAAGGTGCTTTGGTCATTTTGTGTGGGATGTGGTGGGTCATCACTGCCGCTGTGGTGCAGAGGGAGAGGTTGTCTTGGGTGGCTTCAGAGCGTTTGGCAGTGTGGATGGGACAGCTTGGATGCTGCTTTTTCACTAGGCTGAAATTGAGCAGTAGTATTTGCTCCAAGTGAGTGCTTGGAGTTGTCCACTTCCTGCAGTTTAACTGCTGAATCATGGAATTCATGCAGGTGATGCAGGGGGAGAGGTTGTCTTGGGTGGCTTCAGAGTGTTTGGCAGTGTGGATGGGACAGCTTTGATGCTGCTTTTTCACTAGGCTGAAATTGAGCAGTAATATTTGCTCCAAGTGAGTGCTTGGAGTTGTCCACTTCCTGCAGTTCAACGGCTGAATCATGGAATTACAGAATGCTTTGGGTGGGAAGGGACCTGCAGTCAGCAGGAACATCTGCAAATTGGAGCAGGTGGCTCAGAGATACAAACAACCTGACCTGGAATAGTTCCAGGGATGGGACATCTACCATCTCTCTGGGCAACCTGGAACAGGGGCTCACCATCCTCCCTGTAAAATATTTCCTCCTTCTCTCCAGTCTGAATCTCCCTCTTTTAGTGTAAGTCATGATCGCTTGTCCTGTCACAACAGACCCCACTCAAAAGTCTGTCTTCTGCTTTTCAATCAGCCCCTTGAAGTTCTGAAAGGCCACCAGAAGGTACCCCTGGAGCCTTCTCTTCTCCAGGCTGAACAAGCCCAACTCTCTCAGCCTGTCCTCACAGCAGAGGGCTTCCAGCCCTCCCATCGCTGTTGTGGCCTCCTCTGGCCCTGCTCCAGCCATGTCTCTGCTCTGTTGAGGACTCCAGAGCTGACCTCAGGGCTGCAGGTGGGGTCTCGGCAGAGCAGAGCAGAAGGATAAAATCCCCTTTCCTCTACCTGCTGCCTGCAGAAGTGAAGGAACTACACTATCAGCGTGTAGACAGAGTTATTCCTACCCCAGGCTGAACTTCCCCAAAGTCACCTGCGGGTTGGCTGCTCCCCAGGAAGGCAGAGCCTTTGGACATCACCTGTGTGATGTTTGTAGAGCCTCTACTTTTCTGTCTCCTGTGCCATTGCAGTTGTCCCTTTTGCGACACTACAACAGGCAGACGACTTCCTTACCGTTATTTTTCTGTTGCAGAAGGAGCCTTCCAACTCCTCCTGAACCTGCGAATGGATTTCTCAACCTGCAGCCATCCAAAGGTGTAAATGAGCTAGGAGAGGGGGGCTTTGCAGGAATCCTCTCTCCCTGCCGACAGCCCCACCCTCTTGCCTGCTCCCACAGGCATTTTCCCTTCCCCGGGCGTGGATGCTTTTAATGGTTTCGTTAAAGAGCCCACCCCAATCTGTCAGTAATTATTGCTGCTTGCAGTTGGGAGGTGCAGCAGCCAGGGGCAGGGACCCCCAAATTCCAAATACTCCTGATTTACCTCGCAGCTTGGGCAAAGTGCATTTGTTGCCTTGGCAACAAATAGCAGCAGCGAACAACTAAGATGAAATTTATGGCATCAACTTCAATAAATCTTGATGACAAATGTGCAAGTAAAAAAAAAAAAAACCAAAAANGAAAATATCCAAGTAAAAAAAAAAAAAACCAAAAAACCCAAACCCCAACCAAAAAAAAAAACCCCCAAACAACCCACCAAAAACCAAACTCAAACCAAACAAACCCACAACCAAACCGAGACAATTTGATGGAGATCTCCAGCATGCAGATGTGAGGGGTGAGGGAGAAGTTATTTAACTGCCTCAGCTACAATTTTTGGACCACCACAGTAATCTCCTTGTAATATGTGCTGCTGCTNAAGCCAAGGACTGCAACTGGTATTAATTAGTTCTTCCTCTGGGCAACTTTTTGGTGGTTTATTTGTTTTGGTTTTTTTTTTTTTTTTTTTTTTTTTTTTTTTTTTTTTTTTTGTTGTTGCTGTTGTTGTTGTTGTTTCCGAGGAAGCTGTCTGCTTCTTTTCATAGATATGGCATTTAATTTTAATTTCCAGGGTATCTTTTAGTTTTAATTGGCACGCTGGATGATTGCAGCCTGGTGTTTTGTCTTCTGCAAATCCGGATTCATATTGAACTCTGGATAAAAATAAAAGCTGAGCACCGTGGCAACCTAAAGGGAGAGCAGAAAGTGCCGTGTCACAGGCCTGAAGGAAAGGTGCAGGATTCCACAGATTAATTAAAGCGTTTATGTAGGACACATCTCTTTAATTCCTTGTAGGAGCCTTCGTGTGGCGCCAGATGGGCACAGGTCAGTGATTTTCTAGTACAGCTCTGCAGCAAATTGTTGTCTCCTGTGGAAAGGTCTCTATGTTTACCTGTGCATGGGGACAGGCTGTTTTTTTGGGTTTTTTTCTGTCACAACAAGTGATGTTTTCTTAAAATTGATTTTTTTTTTTTTTTTTTTCCTTTACCTATCCTGACCTGTGGATCGATAAGGGTTCAGGAGTATCAGTGGACTTGTCTGGAAACTTTTTACACAGCCCTTAATGCAATTTGATGTTTTTCCATTAGTTCCCACAGCCCTTCTCCTTCCAGGGCCTTATTTTCACAAGGAATCTTCAGCTCTTCTTGTCACAGAGCGGTGAGCTCCAGCTTCATATTTCAACTGTGGCCAAGCAGGTGCAGGCAGTGGAGAGATTGCACGGGGCAATACTGCTCCCTACCTATCTCAGTGAACTGGGGAGGGGAGGTCTTATGGCTGAGACCCATACCCAAGCCTGGTCTGATGGGCAGGGTTTGGACATTGTCCTCTTTAGGAGATTGCCCCCCTGTATTTTAAGTTGTTTTCTCTGTGGAGACATCTTTTCACCAAGTAGTTTGTGCTTTGGTTGCGGTGAATATTGGGAGTCTACCAGACAAACTGGTTATATAACTGAGTTACAGAATGGCTTGGGATCACAGAATCCCAGCATGGTGAGGGTTGGAAGGAGATCATGTAGTCTTAACACCTCTGCTAGTGCAGTGTCACCCACAGCAGCTTGCCCAGGGTCACAGTGGCCAGCTGGATATGGAATCTCTACAGAGGAGACTCCACAACCTCCCTGGGCAGCCTGCTTCAGGTCTTCAGCACCTTCACACCAAATAATTTTCTCCTTCTGTTCAGATGGAACCTCTTGGATTCCAGTTTGTGCTTGTTGGCCCTTTTCCTGGAAACCACTTTAAAGATCCTGGCACCATCTTCTTGACACCCACCCGTCAGATATTTATAAATATTAGTAAGATTTCCTCTCAGTCTTTTCTTCTCCAGGCTAAACAGCCTCATGTCTCTTAGCCTTTTCCTCATAAGACAGTTCCAATCCCTTCATCATCCTTGTAGCCTCCATTGGACACTCTCTAGTATATCCCTGTCCCTCTTGAGTCCAGAACTGGACACTGTACTCCAGATGTGCTCTCATCAGGGCAGAGTAGAAGATACCAGATGTGGTTTCATGAGGGCACCTTAGCTGAAGGTGTGGAAGGCAGGAAAGCTGTTGGGCTTCCTCCAAAAGCCCCATGCAGGTGTGATGGTTTCTAAGGTGATTCTGATGTTTACAGAGCTCTGCTCTCCCCATTAGCACACAACTCTCTAAGACAGGTTGAACTCCATTAGGAGCTAAATTTAGTGCCTCGCTAACTCCTTTCTGATATGTTTTTTTATAATTTCATTGTATTATGACACTCAGTTTAAAATTTGCATGAGCAAATGAGCCTCTCACTAAGTCAGGTTTTTTAAAAAAAAAAAAGAAAAAGAAAAAAAAATTTTTCACTTATCTACCNGGAACATTTCTAACTGTTAATGATACAATAAAGCTGTTTGTACTGCTTTAGCAGGCTAAATAATTTCACATTCATTATGAAGACATTTGGTAATTAATTTAGTATTTAGTGGGGGAAAACGTAGTTTTGGAAAATACAAATCTGCAGTTAATTGCTCTCGCAATCCTTATTGCAAGATGCAGCAAGTGAAAACTGGCCTTTTATGGTTCACCTCTAAATAGTCAAGTCCACGGATGTGATTAACACTAGAGAGCAACTTTGACTGGGATTTCCATATCTGCTTTGATAAGCTTCCCACAGGATTGCTTAAAAATGTGCTCAGTTTCGGGGCCTTCGCTACAAGGAAGATACTGTGGTGCTGGAGCGTGTCCAGAGAAGAACAAAGCTAGTGAAGGGTCTGAAGAGCAGCTCTGGTGAGGAGCAGCTGAGCAAACTGGGATTGTTCTCTGGAGCATTGCTCTCTAGAACTCCCTGAGGTTGGGGTGAGGTGGGGATGGGTCTCTCCTCCCTAGTATCAGGTGACAGAATGAGAGGAAGTGGCCTGAAATTGTGCCAGGGGAGGGTTAGGTTGGAGATTAGGAAAAGAGTGGTCAGGCACTGGAACAGGCTGCTCACTGATGTGGTAAAGTTGTTGTCCCTGGAGGGGTTCAAGAAATGTGTGGACACGGCACTTTGGGACGTGGTTTGGTGGCCTTAGGCTGTCTCAATGATCCTAGAAGTCTTTTCTGACTAAAATAGCTCTGCGATTCTAAGCTACTGCAGTTGGCTGAAATCAGGCCATGTGCCTTCATCCCTGTCATCACAGGAAGTTCCACCAACTTCTCTTTCACCAGCGTGGATTTATGGTCTTTTAAAAGATATATTTGAACTTTCCTTCAGGATAACGTTGGCAGGACCCAAGCACCTTGGAGACCTGCACTTCTGAGGCATTTTTCCTCTCTCCTTTCTTAACCAAGAAGAGGAGAGGGGACCACCCAATCTCTGGAGGGTGGATTGGAGGAGAGACCAGCATGGTGATGGGGCAAGAACATTTTTTTGTTTCACATGGCTGATGAGCAGCACGGAGATGGTATCAGTGCTTCTTTAGTCCTGACCTGGACTCTGCTGATGAGCTCACCTGGAGGTGAAAAGTCCCTCTGTTAATTACCAAGCTTTTTAACTCTCATCTCTCTTGACGTCACCATTTCTAATCTGTGTTATTGATTTTTTTTTAAATTTTTTTTTTTACTTTCCTCTCCCTGTTTCATTAATAGTGACAGATGCTTTTAATTAAAAAGAAAAGACAAAACAAAATCCCAAGTAAACCAAAAAGAGAATATTCTAATTTGGCGTGACATTATGAGGCAGAATGGCTCCTGGCATGCAAGGTATGGAAAAGGTCATCTTCCACAGCTACAGCCTTTTGCAACGGTGGAATTAAGTTCAAACTCAGGCTGGTTTTGAAGTCTTAAGTCTCTCCAGGGATTCCTTTCATAACATCTTCGAACTGGATAACACTACAGTAAATGAAATACACTGCACTGGATTAAAGGGTTATTTCCCCTGTGTGTCGAGCTGACACAGAATACCAAACCTCAGGTTGCCTCCGAGTTGTCTCTATCTGCTGATACCCTTCTCTGCTTTATGTAACAGCTCCTCGAGTTGTCACAGGGAAGTTTGGTGATTATTTATTTGGCTTCGCCACTTGGGGAAGGTGGAACAATCTGATGCAGCAAGAAACCAAAAATAAAGCAACTATAAACGGGAAGAAATTGAATGGGCTGGAAAAAAAAATTTAAAAAAAAAAAAAAAAAAAGAAGGAAGTGTAGCAGGAAAGAGAGGAGCTGCCCCAATAAAGCAACTAAATGGGAAGAAATTGAATGGGTTTGAAAACGTGAAGGAGGCAACACAGGAAAGAGCAGAGCTGCCCCTTCAGCTCGATTTATGCTGCTCTATAATTTACAGTGAAATACAAAATATAGACCTCTCTGCATTGCCGCTCGTGTGTTCAGCAGCGCAGAGCCTGTAATAACATCAGGGTATGATCCATGCTCCCGTGCTCTTATCTGACTGTAGCAAGAGTTAAAATTTGTTAAGGATCATTTGCAGTGTGTTTTGTGGTAGAACAAATGTTCATTCTGACTTTGCACTTGGTGCGTGTGCTGCAGCTTGTGCAGATTGCCTTTTGCACAGGCTACCCAAACCGCTGCCATCTGCAGGGGGCCAGGGACCACCGTGGCTCAGCTCCAGAGCATCTCCCTCCATCCCCGTGCTGGGGGGAAGATGTGTGGCTTTAAATATCACAGAGTTGTAGAACGGTGGAGTTGGAAGGGACCTTGGAAATCATCTAGTTCCAAGCCCTTGCTATGAGCAGGGACGCCTTGCAGTAGACTAAAGGCTTTGTCCAGCCTGGCTTTGAACTCTGCCAGGGCGAGGACATCCACAACCTCCCTGGGCAACCTGCTCCAGCGTTTCACCACCCTTACTGTTAAGAATTTCTTTTTAATATCCAGCCTAAATCTACCCTCCTCCAGTTTAAGTCCCTTTGCCTCTTGTCCTATCACAATAAGCTCTTGTAAGAAGTCCCTCCTCAGCTTTCAGAGCACTGGTTACTCCAGCTCCATCCTTTGCCTCATGCCTGGAGGGAAGTGATGGGGAAGGCACTGTCTCTAAGCTCAGGATGGCAAACTGTGGTGGGCATGCATTAAATTCGCTCTGAAATTCACTTGGTTCTTCTTTTCTCCCCACCAAAACACTAATTAAAGACTGAAATTATGGGGTGTCTGCAAAACACTAACTGTGCAGTAATTTTTCTGACAATGAAAAAAGAAAACTCTTTCTTCTCCCTCCCTGCCTCTTCCCATTTTATTTCTTCTGAGGCAGCCCAAGGCTGGCTGGGTCATATGGCAAACTGAAGTTGTCTTGTGAAGTGTATGTGTAAAGGTAAAATGCATCCTCCATATTCCTGGCATGTTTGGGTTTGGTGAAAATAAAGCACTGTGGCCCTTACATTGGTGGCTGCTGCTGGTTTCTGTACCCTGCATTGAATCTCACATCAGATCATAGAACTGTTTAGGTTGGAAGAGACCTTTAAGATTGAGTCCAACCACTGAATCATTTGCCTCTGTGGCTTGGCATCTTCCTGCACAGTGTTTTTTTTCTGTACTTATGTACACTGCTGAAACAACCACACCAAGCTGCTGCTCCTCTCAGCCTACCCCCAGAAACTCTCCTGACAGTTTGTAGGATCAGTGAGGTCTGCTGCCCCTGCCACCTGCACTTCACGAGGATGGGGAGAGGCTGTGGTTCCTCTTTCACGGTGCTTTTGCGCTGCTGGGCTAATTGCAAGTTGCAAACGTGGTTTGTCTCCATTAGCTTCTGGGATAAAGTGTGGTCTGCCTGGGGCCTGCACTCTGAACTTGGGCTGCATTGAAGTCGTTGCAGCAGGAGGTGTGCGTGCTGGCCAGGCTTTCTGCCGGCATGCTCCTCCAGAAGGTATAGCTACAGGCATCAAGCTCCTCTCTCTCCAAGCCTTAATTCACATGTAAACACCCCCACACATTAAAAGCATGTGGGGAAAGGTAGTCTTGGCTTTCTGCTGTCCGTGAGTAATTCCAATCAGCAGCATTTTTAGCTTTACCTCTTGCTGAACAATCCAGGAGGAGAAGCAAGGGCAGGGGATTTGCCTGTGTGGCTTTTCTGGGTTGATTGGTTGGAGATACCCCTGCGCCCCTGTGCTGTGGCAGCCTCTAAGATGATCTGTGTCTTTCCAGGAGGTCTGAAATCTCTCTGGGAAAAGCTAGGACACATTGAAAATACGCTCACGGCTTTAGCACTTCCTACAGATTATTTCTTTAAGTACTTAAAAATATATTTTATACCACAAAAATAAATGTTAATGAGTCTGCATTGCTTGGGGCTAACAATAGTGTTTCTATTTAAGTACCACAGCCCAGCAGGGTGTTTGGTGATGGAGGAGCTGGATCAGGAGACCTGTCTATTTGTTTCTGTCTTGGGCCTTGATGTCTTGAGCAGTTTTATTCTCCCGTGCTTTACTTCCCCTCCGCCCGCCCATTCTGCTAAATAGCAATGAAAAGCTTCCTTGCTTTGTTAAAGCACCTTGGATTTAGCAAAGGCCACTGGGCCAGCGTTAACAAGTGAGCTGCTTATAAAGAGGGTTATTCCACGTTAAGTTTATAGCTCCTCAATGTTAGCATGTATTTTTATGTACTGCTTGTGGTGACCTTTGGGCTTTTCTAACTAAATAAGTTCGATCTTCTTGGCTCAGGGAGTTTTATTTTCATAGAATCGTAGAATATTTTGGTTGGAAAAGACCTCTGACATCATCGAGTCCAACCTCCAACCTAAGACCACCATGTCCTGAAGTGCCATGTCCACATATTTCTTGAACACTTCCAGGAGAGTGACTCCACCACTTCCCTAGGCACCACCACCACCAGCCTCTCATTTTCCACTAGCACATGTGGCATCTTCTGAGTCATTTCACAAATGTGCTTGCTTTTTTTTTTTNGGGGGGTGCTTTTGGTGTTTGGACTGGAGCTCACAGTGCTAAAGATGCCAGTTGCATGCAAAAGGTGGGTGGGGGAGCTGTCGTGAGAGAAATAATAGCACAGAATCATTCCTCTTCATCTTTGTTCTTTTTTGTCGTCGTTAATCTGCCGCCTTAAGTGGAGGGGGGTGCGAGGAGGTAGGATGCTTCCTTCACCCAAGAGGTCCAAAGACCTGTAGGCCGTGCAGTGGGCGAGGGGAGAGGTGTAGGAGTAAATTGGGATGGCAGGAATTGCACCTTGGCATCACGTCAAAGGCAGGGAGCCCTTCCCCAGCAGCTGCGTACCTCGTGACTGCGGGAAGCCAAATGGTTTGTTTGTGTGTTTACAGGGAGATGT
Source organism: Psilopogon haemacephalus (assembly GCA_013396835.1). Taxonomy (NCBI): domain Eukaryota; kingdom Metazoa; phylum Chordata; class Aves; order Piciformes; family Megalaimidae; genus Psilopogon; species Psilopogon haemacephalus. Next base: position 632,368 of record VWZI01018739.1, read on the forward strand.
GGGGCTGTGGAGGGGAAAACCACTTAGCAGAAAGTCTGCTATTAAAGCAGATGGTGGGAGATTAATGTGGTTTTTTAGAGAGGGGACTTGCTGGTAGGGTGACCAAATTATTAATTCCTTCCTGTGCTAGGAGTCCTTTGGTAGTTAGAGGGTTTGGGTGAGTCGCGTTTCCCGACGCTCTGCCTTCCCCCAAAGCCGTTGAGCTGCTGTAGTCTTTTGGGAAAGCAGTAAGAGTGTCTGTCAGGTTTGGTCGCCGCAGTTTTGCCACCCAGCCTCAAACCCTTTCCACGCAGTCTGGAGCCATTTGAGGTTTTACAGGCAGCCCAGTTTGGGCAGCTGCCTGCCTTCGTGCAGCAGGGTGGAAGCCCTTTTGCTGCCGTTCGAACGCCGCTTGTTGTGCCGCATAGATTTATTTCATTTTTTTTCACCCCNTTTTTTTTTCCCCCCCCCCCCCCCTTCCATTTTAGAAATTGCTCCTTTTCTTCCCCCCTGCCGTATCGCTGGCAGCTGCATTCTCTTTGACAGTTGTGCTATTTGTGTGTGTGCATAAAAACAGTGGGAAGCATTTATGTAGGTGTCACTAATTTAATTTAATTTAATCTGATCTGTCTGTATAGAGAGGACTGCTCAGCGCTAAAGTGCTTCTCTTTTCTTTTGCAGTCTCCATCGTCGTCAAACACAACTCCTTTCATTCTCCTCTTCCATTCACTTTCCCAAAGACCAAATCTGGAAATAGTAACCAAAAGAGAAGCCCACGTCGCACACAAAGCAGGGAAAGGTTGAAGTAATTGAAGGGTAAGTCATTTTTGTTCGCCCTAATGCTAAACTGGAAGCTTCATGTGTAAAGCTACAACGTAGTAAATGTGAGGCTGTATAAAGAAGCCATTCAGCACATACCCAGCTGCTTCTAGTGCCAAGTGAAAGACAAAAAAAAAGCTGAAATGTTGATTTGGTGATGAAAGAAAGGTGTAGCAGAAGCTTTTGGAGGTGAAGAGGTGCCCAGAAGGGCAGAGTGCTAGGAGGCTTTGGATGTTGGTGCTATTTCTTCTTGCCCCGGTTTGATCTGCATTGGAACTTTTGGATTCTGGTGCTATTTCTTCTCAGCCTGGTTCTATCTGCTCTCCTGCTTGTGGTTCTGCACAGGCACCTGGTTCTGAGCTTGGCTGTCTGGAAGAGCCTTCCACTTGAGAAGGAGCTGTGAGTTCAGTTCTACACAAGAGTTCTTTTGTCATATCCAATATCTGTCTTATGAGCAAGGGCTGAGACACCTGGGGCTGTTTACTCTGAGAGGAGAGCTTATTAATGTTTACAAATATCTGAAGTGTGGGTGCCAAGAAGAAGCAGCTTCTGGTCTCTTTTTAGTGGTGTCCTGCAATGAGATAAGGGGCAACAGACACAAACTGGAACACAGGAAGTTGTGCCTCAACATGAAGAGATGCTCAGAGGGCTGGAGTACCTCTGCTATGAGGACAGGTTGAGAGAGTTGGGGCTCTCCAGCCTGGAGAAGAGAAGGCTTCCAGGAGACCTTAGAGTAGCCTTCCAGTGTCTGAAAGAGGCCTGCAGGAAGGCTGGGGAGGGACTATTCACAAGGTCTTGTAATTACAGGACGAGGAAGAATGAGTTTAAAGTGGCAGAGGGGAGATTTAAACAGGGTGTTAGGAGGATGTTCTTTGCAGTGAGGGTGGTGAGACACTGGCACAGGTTGCCCAGGAAGGTTGTGGCTTCTCCCTCCGTGGAGGTGTTGAAGGCCAGGTTGGATGAGGCCTTGAAGCGACCTGTACTAGTGAGAGGTGTCCCTGCCTATGGCACAGGGGGGTTGGAACTGGATGATCTTTGAGGTCTCTTCCAACCTAAACCATTCTATGATTCTTTGCTGCGAGTGTGACGGAGCGCTGGAGCTGGCTTCCTAGAGAGCTTGTAGAGTCTCCTTCTCTAGAGACTTTCAAGACCTGTCTGGATGTCTTCCTGTGTGACTTGCCCTAGGTGATCCTGCTTTGGCAGGGGGTTGGACTGCATGATCTCCAGAGATCCAGCCCCCACCATTCTATGTTTCTGTGATTTCCTTCACTTTTTTTGTTCCCTTTATAACGTTTCTCAGCTGTGGTAGTGAGCTGTGGTTGAGCTGCATGCGTGGTGCAGGATGTTTTGGCTTGCTGTTGCTTTCTGCAGTCGCTTTGGTTTTGAGGGCTCTCTGAGCTTTTCCTGGAGAGCAACCTGGTGATTGCCTGTGCCAGGATTTTCCCAGGGAAAGCATCAATGTGGGCTGGAGGAGGGATGAAGGCAGAGCGGTGGAAATGTTTGCCTTAAGGCTTTTCTTTTGCTGCGAGGGTGGTGAATAAGATGGGAGAAGATAGAAAACCAAGGGGTTTGGGTGGTTTTTTTGTGAAATTCAGACTCTGGCTGAACATCAGTAATTTCCAAATGTTCAGGAATGCATTTTCCCACCCCAGTCCCAGTTCCATGCCTGCATATATTGCATTTCCACACCTCTCCTTCCCTAGATGGACAGGATGTGATGTGTTTGCTTACTTTGGAGAACTTAGCTTTAGACATCTGGGGTTTCTGGTTTATTGCTGCTTTTTGGTGGTGGTTTTTTGTTGGTGTGGTTTTTTGGTTTTTTTTTTTCCCTTTACCCCTGCAGTGTTTGTTCATGCAAAATTCATATCTGGGAAGGGCATCTTAAAATCCCTGCTTCTGAGTCAAAAAGGGAAAGTATGGAAGTAAAAAGAGAGATTGTATCATTTAAGAAATATGATTCATGAATTAATCCTCGTCTGCTACACCATCTGTGGCGTGTGCTTCAATACAAAAATCCGGGTTTTATATCTCTTTAAAAAGCTTTCTGAGTCTTCTGCAGCACTAATAGGGAATTAGTTTTTTGGGGAAGGGGAGGTGGGTGATTTTTATCCACAACCTGGCCAGGGAGCCCCAACCTGTGCCCCTCATCAAGCGGGGCACAGAGTCCTGTTTTTTCAGGAGGTTGCCATCTGCCTGAGCATTGCTTAGGGCCTGACTTGCATGGCTGCTTTTACCCTGGGAGCATGGCTGGGTCTCCCACCACTGTGGTGGGGATGGTGCAAGGGATGGGCAGTGATGGGCAGGAGCTGCAGGCAGCTTGTGCTGCACAGGAGTGAAAAATGAGAGGCTGTTTTTTAAAGTGGACTGGCAGGGTGGTTTGGACAATACAAGGTTGAGGTGGTCTCCATCCTCCATGTAGATAGAGAAAAAAGGGGGTTGTCCACCTCTCCCCTAAAGAGGAGCTGCTGCACTCTAGTGCCTTCATGAAGAACAGAGAATGGGGGATGCTGGTGTGTTTTGGGGATGGCTGGAAAAGGGACTCCTTTGTCTATTTTGATTCCTCAAATCGTTCTCCAGCTTTTTGCAGGGGGCAACTTTCTATTTTAAACATCTTTCTCAGCTTTCCTTCAGCAGTACACCTGGGTTGCTACTAGAGTTAAACCTGAGCTGTGTGAGCTCACCTGAGCTTGTCCCCCTTCACAGACAGTGGGTCAGGACGTGCAATCATGGAATGCTTTAGGTTGCAGGGCTCCTCAAAGATCATCCAGTTCCAACCCTGTGTCATAGGCAGGGACACCTCCCACTAGAACAGGTCACTTAAGGCATCATCCAACCTGGCCTTGAACTCCTCCAGGGAATGAGCAGCCACAACCTCCCTGGACAACCTGTGCCAGTGTCTCACCACCCTCACTGGAAAGAACTTCCTCCTAACATCCAGTTTCAGTCTCCCCTCTGCCAGTTTAAACCCATTCCCCCTCATCCTGTCATAACAAGACCTTGTGAATAGTCCCTCCTCAGCCCTCCTGTAAGCCCCTTTCAGATACTGGAAGGCTACATCACTGGTCCCTTTCCAGTAGCAGGGCATCTTGCTGCCTGGGGTTGTCCCATTGGTTTTCTCTGCCTCATGTGGGATGCCAGTAAGAGCCTGAGTGTTTTCTGTGAGGGTGTTGGAACACTGGAGCAGGTTGCTCAGTGAGGTGGTGGAGGCCTCATCCCTTCAGATTTTCAAGGGAACTTTGAGCAACCTGATCTCTACTGACTGCAGCGGGGGTGGACTTAGAGGAGCTTTAAAGGTCCCTTCCAACCTTGTGCGTTCTGTGATTCAAAGAACTTTCACAGTGTTCTTCAGGAGACCTTCCCAAACCTGCCAGATTTCAGAATAAGATGGAAAAATCGTGGAATCATAGAATTGGTTCAGTTGAAAAAGACCTCTAAGATCATCAAGTCCAACTGTCAACCCAACACCACCATGGCCATTAAACTCTCTCCACATGTTCCTTGAACATCTCCAGGGATGGGAACTCCACTGCTTCCCTGAGCAGCCTGTTCCAATGCCTGACCACTTTCAGGAAAGAAATTTTTCCTAATCTCCAACCTAAACCTCCCCTGGCCCAATTCCAGGCCATCACCTCTAATTCTATCGCTTGACAGAGACTGGGGAGCAGAACCCAATCCCCACTTCACTGCAACCTTCTTGCAGGGACTTGCAGAGAGCAGTTTTTCTGTTGGGAAAAACTAAAACTGCTGCTAACTAAAACACACGATTCTGTGGTTGTTCTTGTTCTGGAGGAGGATCTTAAGGTGCTGGTGGATGGCTGTTGCCCTTGCCCACACTTCCTGCTGGCCTCATCCCGTGGCACGGCAACGCCACCCGCACGGCCACAGCCTCTTCCCTGCCAGTGTCACTAATGCACTGTAAGTACAGCTGGGGTGAGCTCCCAGGCTCTGATAACGCTGATGGATGGAGGTTATCCAGGAGCTCAGTGCTGCTGGTGAAATATTGCTGCTTTATTGCCTTGCCATTCATTTTGTTTTCACGCTTTTCTGCCTTCCTGACTCATTGCCATTCGGCCTCTGCTTGCAATTTCTATTTGCTGTGGTAACACCCACTGGACAAGGTGAGAGCGTGGCAGGGCACTGATGCTTGCAACTGCTTTTGGAGCTTGCTTTCTCTTTTTTTTTCTTTTTTTTTTTTTCTTTCCTTTCCTGAGCATCTAAAGCCAGGATGAGCAGCAGAAAGGAAAACATTAGCGAGCCCTTTTGTCAGAAGCATTAATAAGGGATTAAAATGAAGGAGGAGCAGAAGAAATGTCTCATGTGCTGCACGTGGTGGGCTGGTAGGAGGAGCTGGGTTGAAAAGCCCTGCTGCTGTCCCCATGTTCATCACAAGCTTTGTCCCCAAAGCCCCCCAGATGAGACTGGTTGCTGAGATGGGGTTGGTGGTGGGAGATGCTCTGCCCTGTACCCAGGTGCTGAGCCCAGTTAGTCTCTTGAGTGGTCACAGGCTCACAGGATGTTAGGCGTTGGAAGGGACCCAAAGAGCTCATCGAGTCCAACCCCCCTGCCAGAGCAGGGCCATACAATCTAGCTCAGGTCACAGAGGAATGCATCCAGACAGGCCTTGAAAGTCTCCAGAGAAGGAGACTCCACAACCTCTTTGGGGAGCCTGTTCCAGTGCTCTGTGACCCTTACAGCAAAGAAATTCCCCTTTATGTTGAAGTGGAACCTCCTGTGCTGCATCTTCCATCTGTTGCTCCTTGTCCTATCCCAGGGAGCAAGTGAGCAGAGCCTGTCCCCCCCCCTCTCCTGACCCTCAGCCCTCAGATGTTTATAAACATTGATTAAATCCCCTCTCAGTCTTCTCTTCTGCAGACTAAGCAGCCCCAGGTCTCTCAGCCTCTCCTCATCAGGCAGTGCTCCAGTCCTCTAATCATCCTCGTGACCCTCCACTGGACCCTCTCCAGCAGATCCCTGTCCCTGTTCAACTGGAGAGCCCAAAACTGTACACAGTATCCAAGATATAGTCTCAGCAGGGCAGAGTAGAGGGGGAGGAGAACCTCCCTTGATCTGCTGGACACACTCTTCTTAATGCACCCCAGGATCCCATTGGCCTTCTTGGCCACCAGGGCACATTGCTGTGCCATGGATGTTATCCACCAGCACTCCCAGGTTCCTCTCCACAGGGATGCTCTCCAGCAGGTCACCTCTCAACCTGTACTGGTACAGTTTATTATTCCTCCCCAGATGTAGGACACTGCACTTGTCCTTGTTGAGCCTCATTGGTTTGGGCCATCTGCAGCTAGAGCAGGTTGCTCAGAGACAAAACCAACCTGACCTACAGTGGTTCCAGGGATAGGGCAGCTACCACCTCGCTGTGCATCCTGAGCCAGGGTCACACCACCCTTACTGTAAAACATTTCTTCCTTCTCTCTTCACTCTGAATCTTCCTCTTAGAGTTCAAACCTTTACCCTTTGTCCTGTCACAATGGGCCCTGATCAAAAGTCTGTCCCCAGCTTTCTGATTAGCCTCTTGAAGTTTTGAAAGGCCACCAGAAGGTCTCTCTGGAGCCTTCTCTTCCCCACACTGAAGAAGTCCAGCCCTCTCAGCCTCTCCTCATAGCAGAGTACTTCCAGCCCTCCCACCATTTCTGTAGCCTACTCTGGTCCTGCTCCAACAGCTCCATGTCTCTGCTGTGCTGAGGACTCCAGAGCTGGTCCCAGCACTGCAGGTGGGGGCTCAGCAGAGCAGAGGGGCAGAATTCCCTCCACCCACTAGCCACAAAAAAATTCCATCCAGGAATGGGAAAAGAGAAGCAGCCCAAGCGTCTTGATCAGGATATTCCATTAGCCACGGGTTTTTACTTTTTATTTTAAGCTCTGATTAAAATTCAGCAGCTTTTATTTAAAGAAATAAAAAGACAAGAAATGTTTATGCTCAGCCCTTGTTTCCACTGCAGCATGAGTCAATGAGGAACTGCAATGGAACCTCCCTGCCTTGTCCTCCCTCCATCTGCAACTTGTGCCCACCCTGCCATCACCTCATAGAATCACAGAATTGTTTCGATTGGAAAAGACCTCTAAGATCATCAAGTCCAACCATCAACTTAAGGCCACCATGGCCACTAAACCATGTTTCAGAGTGCCATGTCCACGTGGCTCTTGAACACCTCCAGGACTGCTGGCCCCACCACCTCCCTGGGAAACTGGCTGATCAAAAGTCACCACCAAGAGTCTTGTGCTGGTTTGAACTAATTTGAGGATGTGAATAAGAAATTAGACTATAGGTTGAGAAAGGAAAACATTCCAATGTCTCCTTCACTCATTTGTTTCCTAAAATGGTATAAAGTTAGAATGAAAACAAAGATAAGACAGAGCTGTCTGATCTATGCTCACTGTTGCATGTCTCTCTCTCTCTCTCCCTGCCTTCTTAGCTGCATCTGGGTGACTTCACTAACTACTTTCCTGCTGCTAACCCCCCTGGCTGATCTACCTTGGCTTATCTGGTGCATAAGACAGATAGTCAGATAAGATTGGGAAGTGGGGGAAGGTGGTAGGGTGGTTGGAAAGCCCTCTTAGGGAGTTTTGATCTCTGGGAGGGCTGTGGTGTTTCTTTATTACCTTTTCACTGTATATATCTGTAAATATCTGTAATATGTTGTAAATATCTGCTTGTATATTGTGCAGAGCTGTAGATATAAAGCTTCGTTTCCTTAACTTCCAGCCTTAGCTTCCATTTCCTTAACTTACCCAGGCTGAGTAGGCAATTTCACAGTGGAGGTGAGGGGGGAGGCTGAGAGCAGGGAACTCCCAAACCACCACAAGTCCATACTTGTTAGTGGCTGTGGCTAGGAGGATGCAAGTGCTTGGTGGCCAAGGACATATGATGACAAGCAGTTACTTGTGTGAAGCTAATGCAGAGATGACAAACTCTCACAATTGCAGCATGATGGAAGGAAGCTCTGGAGATCTTCCAGTCCAACTCCCCACTAAAGCAGGGTCACCCAGAGCAGCTTGCCCAAGATCCCAATGCCCAGGCGGGTTTGGGATCTCTCCAGAGAAGGAGACTCCACCACTTCTCTGGGCAGCCTGCTCCAGGGCTTCCAGCACCCTGGGAATGAGATTGTGAAGATGAGAGGCATCAATTCTGCATCTCTTTGTTAGGACCCCAGTGAAACAGCTGTTTTGTTTCTCATCAGCACTTGTGCCAAGACGGAAATTGGCTTGTGTCTGTACGTACTTTTTGGATGGGGGAAATTAAGCAGTAATAGCTGGAAAAATAATATGGGCTATGAGATAATAGATGCCTAAGGGATAAAATTAAACAGAGCTTTACAACCAAGGAAGAGGGTTTGGCAATAAATAGTTTGCATTTTGACTTCTTTTTTGTTTGCCAGAGGACTGATGTTGTTCTGGAGAGGTTGTCCTGGGATGTGTTTTCCAAACACACACAAGAAAATAGTAAAGATCTTTTCTTGGTTTAATTCCTCCCAAGAAGGATGGTGCCAAGGTTGAGGTGCAGCTCACACCATCTGCACCACTGATGTGCTGGTCTTGATGGGGATAGGAATATCAGGGCTTGCTTTGAGAGATGCTGCCAGGAGATGTATAAAAGAAAACAGAATCCCAGCTTGGTGAGGATAGGAAGTAACCTCTGGAGGCCATCCAGTCCACCTGCCCTGTTCAGGCAGGGTCACCCACAGCAGATTGCCCAGGATCACAATGACCAGCTGGGTTTGGAATCTCTCCAGAGAAGGAGGCTTCACAACCTCCCTGAGCAGCCTGCTCCAGGGCTTAGGCACCCTCACACCAAAGAATTTTCTTCTTCTGTTCAGATGGAACCTCCTGGGTTCCAGTTTGTGCCCGTTGCCACTTGTCCTGTCACTGAGCATCACTGAAAAGAGTTTGGCCCCAGACAGCAAGGCTTCCAAACAGAGTGGAAATAGGAATTGTTTAAAATCATAGAATCAGTCAGGGTTGGAAGGGACCACAAGGATCATCTAGTTCCAACCCCCCTGCCATGCCCAGCGACACCCTACCCTACATCAGGCTGCCCACAGCCTCATCCAGCCTGGCTGCAAACACCTCCAGGGATGTGGCCCCAAATACCTCCCTGGGCAACCCATTCCAGGTTCTCACCACTCTTGCGGTAAAGAACTTCCTCCTAATGCCAAAGGGAGCCCAAAAAGGTCAGGAAGGGGAGGTGACATGAGTCCAACCCGAGCTCATTCACAATTTGCAGTGTGTGCTGGTGCTGCTGCTTGACTGACTTTAGACTCCTGGCAGATCTTTTCCAATAATGCAACAACAATGAGGTTTGGGTTTGTTCTGTTGTCCCTCCTCTATCTGCTTTTCCATACCTTCTTTGTGAGCACCTTCCCAAAGGGGTAGTTTGGAGGTGCCATCATATCTGTTTCAGGTGGCTAACACCACAGTCTACTTCAGCTTCCTGGCAATGCTGCTTTCATAGTTGGACTTGATCTTAAAATTCTTTTCCAACCAAAAGGATACTGTAATTCCATGGCTTATGCATAGGGGATATATATATTGGGTTGGGTCAGGCAAGTCGCTGTGGTTGCCTCCTGGTGCTGATGGCAAACATCTACCTGAACACCACCATGGACTTAGTTCCTCTTCACAATAAAAGCACAGTTTAAAGAGAGCCACAAACCTTAATCCCGTCTTTCCAGAGGATGGATATGGGTGCAGCAGGTCAAGGTCCAAGGTCTTTGGCCCGGGTGCATCCTTGCTCACAGCTTTTCATTTTGCAAACCCCAGGGAAGCCTCCCTGCCAGCTAGGACAGGGCTTGGGAGAGAACCCTGGGGTGCAAAGTGCCCTCTGACCCCCATTAGCTGAAGTGGGACTCAAGGGTGCTGAGCACCTCTGCAAACAAGGCCAAACTGTCTGGAGCAGTGACAATGAAATCATGAAGTGGCTGTGGCATTAAGCCTGGTTTTATTCATGGGGTGTAACGTGATCCATTTGCCCTTTTGCTCTCCTGTGGAGAAAGCAGGCATCAGGTATGCATGGCTGGCTGCAAGGAGAGATCTCTCTCAATTCCTTTTTGGTTTCGTTTGTGTGTGAGGGAGCAGACATTGCCAGCAAGTGTAGACTGGCTATCGAGTTGAGCCTCAGATGGTTTTTTGGTGGGTTCAGATGCTGCTGGCCACCATGCTCTCACAGCTCTGTGGTGGGTTCAGATGCTGCTGGCCACCATGCTCTCACGGCTCTGTGGTGGGTTCAGATGCTGCTGGCCACCATGCTCTCACAGCTCTGTGGTGGGTTCAGATGCTGCTGGCCACCATGCTCTCACGGCTCTGTGGTGGGTTCAGATGCTGCTGGCCACCATGCTCTCACAGCTCTGTCTGTGGGAGATTTTTTTTCCTTCTGAGTGTCACAGCAATGATCCTTTTGTCTTCTCCAGCCTCTCTGTCTTGGGGCATCACAGAGCCCTCACACCTCACCCAGGGCCCAGGCTGGGGGCACTAGAGACACCCTGGTGCAGGGGTATGTTGCTGATCTCTGTAGGCAACAGCATCATGTGGTGTGAAAGGTAGGTACCTGCTTTTCACAGCCATGCTGGGGATGACACCATGTACCCCACCAGCAAGCCTTGTCTTCCCAAGGCTGGCTTCTCACCCACAGACAGGCTCCTACCTCCACGTGAACACAATCTACATCCTTGACACCGCTTCTTGTGATGGGTCAGAGTTGGAACAGTTCCATTCTGTGTGTTGGATCTCCACCTGCAGAACAAGAAGTAGGAAATTCCTTTTCTTCCCTGAGAGTCGCAGCCAACCCTTTGTAAGCACAATGCTCTGAGCTCTGTCTTGCTGTCAGATTCCAAGTGCTTATGACAGACAGCACAGTGACCATCTCGAAGTCCTCAGGGTTTCTAATGCTATGGGGTCATAATATGTCAATAAGACATATTTTAGAAGCATAGAGTCATTAAGGTTGGAAAAGACCCTGAAGATCATTGAGTCCAACCATCAACCCAGTATCACCGTGCCCACCAAACCACGTCCAGCATTGCCATGTCTGCACATTTTTTTAACACCTCTAGGGACATTGACTCCGTGGTCCTCCCTGGGCAGCCTGTTCCAATGCCTGACCATGCTTTTGGTAAAGAAATTTTTCCTCCTCTCCAACCTACACCTCCCCTGATGCAACTTGCAGCCTCTTCCTGTTGTCCTGTTGCAACCAAAAGGCAGGGTGTAAGGAGAGGTAACAGGATGTTTTTTTTCCTTTGGTTTGTCCTTTTCTTTCTGGTTTACTCCTCGTTTTATTTCTTCTCACATGCAGTCTGTAGAAAAAATCCACGGTAGGAAGGCCCAGCGAAGCAGAGCAGAGCTCAGGAGCAGAAAACAAGGTGTGAGCTGCGGGCAAGGAGAAGATTGTTCTGCAGGAGGGCAGGAGCCGCCCGGCTTTCATTCCTTGCTTTTCCTCCACTTTCTCGATGGGGAGGTGTAAGAAGAATGGGTCAGGTGTGGATAAACACGAACAAGGGGGATTCAAAGGAGCTTGGAGCCGTTTGGAAAGGGGAGGGTTTTTTTTTTACCTCCCAACGATTTGGGCGAGACAAAAGAGGAGCTTCGAGTGGGAAGCGGGGAGGTAATAACGCCGACCTTCTCCGCTCTTTGTTTTCAACCCAGAAATGCACAAATGCTGCTGATATTGCTGAGTGGTTTCCTGCTGCTCTGTGGCTCCATGTGGAGCTGCAGCCGTCCCCAGCCTGGGACCTGACTTCACCCTGCGCTAGCAGACAAACCCCAGCAAATCCTCGCCGGCGGCATCGTCGCTGCTCCCTGTGCTGGGAGGGAGGAAGGCTTCTCCCATGCCTTCAACTTGCCTTGCACTGCAGATCCTAGATGGGTTTGGGGAGCGGATTAATGCCTTTCGGAGAGTTCTAGAAAGGTCAGGAGCAGAGAAGAGGCTCTAATAGCAGTATAGCAACCAGCTGGTTGTGCTGGGTTTCATTTTACTGCCATAGTAACACCATGAGCCACGGTGTTAATACCATGCCATTTCCTCTCCTCTTTTTCTTTCCTTTTTTTGTGTGTGTGTATCATGAGGCAAGCCCCTAAGAAGATGGGTTTTTTCCTGAGGAATTTCTACAAGGTAGTAATGGGCTTTTTGGAGGAGATGGTCCTGGTACCAGGGGATGTAAGGTGGGTAATTTACAAGGCAGCGTGCAAATGCCAAATTGTTAGGCAGAACTGCTGCTGATTTAGAAGGCAGTTAATGCTATAAATGTGCCAAGTGCCAGTAGAGTGTTTCTACAGATGGAATAACTGGAAATATTGGAGAGGTTCCAAAGGTTTAATCGAATTCAACCAGGGTTGAGGGTGGTTGGTTTTCTTTTTTTGTTTTGTTTTGTTATTTTTTTAAATGTTGGTGTTTTGTGGGGTTTTCAAAAAAAATTTATTTCCAACTGCTGAATTCTCTTAAGGGATGTGAGTTGAAATAGTAGATTATTCCATTGCTTTTAGTACCAGGGGAGAATATTTTCCTAGATGAACATAAACCACATTTGGGATATACAACTGAGGGCTGGAGCAGCCATGCTGTGAAAGCCTGTGCTGACTGAATTTAGAGGGACTATCATCTTTAGATACCCTGGCAAGGGGTGGGGGGTCTTTGGAAGCAGCCTGATGGTTTTTCAGCCATGCAGCACAAAGGAAGTGAGGGGAAGGGTCTGTGAAAGTGGCAGCAGCAATGCCAGCAGTCCCACACCATGGTTCTGCTGGGCCTCAGGATGGTTTGGTGGGGTTCTGGGCAGGAGCATCCTTTCCGTGGCTCACCATGCAGTGCTGGGGCATGCATATGTTCCGGCACAGATGCACACCTTCCTCTAGTCTTGTTGACAGCCTTTCCAAGGCTTCTTAGTTAGCCAGACCATATGTGCTTGGGCATAGAGTCAGTGTGATGTGGAAAGAGCATCGCATTATCTTTGGGCTGCAAACACCAGCAGGAGCAATTCCCAGCAAATTTTGTCTGTGAGGAGATCCTGAGCTCTGGAGCTTGCACCACAGGACACACGTAACATTCAGGCATGGGGTTTGTCCTTGTTTGTCAAAACCAGCTTCCAGAAAGCCATTTCCCTTTGTTCTATCCCTAAATTATCTCTCCCTGTCCATTCTTGAAATATTAATCCAAAGCACGGGTGAAGGCCACCAGGGAGAGGGGATGTAGTGGCAGGTCTTCAGGTAGAGCTTTGCTGCTGTAGAAGTGATGTAGGACCAAACTGGGGAAGGGGTTGAAATTTATTTCATGGGCTCAGCCCAGGAATCCTGGCCTGGTGGGTTGGAAAGAACCTCTGGAGAATTCCAGAATGGTGGGTTGGAAAGAACCTCTGTAGGTCATCCAGTCCAACTGCCCTGATAAAGCAGGGTCACCCACAGCAGCTTGCCCAGGGTCAGAATATTCTTCTGGGTTTGGAATCTCTCCAGAGAAGGAGACTCCTCAGCCTCTCTGGACAGCTTCTGCAGCCTCCCAGCAAAGAAGTTCTTCCTGGGATTCTTGCTTGTCATTGGGACAGAAAACGAAGAGCCTGTCCCAGCTGCAACAGGATTTTGTTTTGGGAGGAGGTGGCAGGTCTCTGAACCCCAAAGGGTGCAGCTTGCAAGGCAGGACTGTACCAGGAGTGATGCTGTGACAGTGCTGAAGCTTTCGTCTTGCTGTCGGTGGATTTTTTTGCTTGATGCTTCTTCAACAACATTATTTTTGGCAGATGGCTTGATTGGATCCATTAATTGTCATTTATTTATTTTTGGTGAGGGAAGAAGAGTTTCCTGCTTTTCCTGGAGTGTTTGGTATTGATCCGCTCTGCTCTCCACCATTCTCAAGTTGGGGACCCTCTCCCTCCCATCCTCTCTGCCTGCTTTCTGCTCAGCCCCCTGCCTGGCTCCGTGCAGGATTTCTCCCTGAATAAATTGCTCCAGAGCTATTAGCCTCAACACCACAGCCTGCTGCTCCTGCTCTCATGCACCCACCTCCGCCCCACCATCGATCCAGCCGCTGGCTGTGTGCTACAGCCCAGGCTGCCGCTGTTTGCAGGTTGCTTTCAGATGGAATTGTTTAAAAGGCAACACTCCCACCCTGCCTCGATGCTGACCACTGCTCCAGCCAGAGCTGGCAGCTTTTACCTCATCTTACCCAGCCAAAGGATGGGGGAAGATTCTTGACTCTTCATTTTTTATATATTTTTTTTTTAATGAAAGTCAATGCAGAAAGTAAAACTAATGTGATGATGGGAATCACATCCCTGCAGAAGCTGATCATGAAATCATAGAATGGTAGGGCTTGGAAGGGACCTTTGTATATCATCAAGTTCAACCCCTCCCTTGCCAAGACAGGTTCACCTGGAGAAGGTCATACAGGAACGTATCCAGATGGGTCTTGGAAGTCTGAAGGAAACCCAACAACCTCTCTGGGCAGCCTGCTCCAGGGCTCCATCACCCTCACAGTGAGGAAGTTTTACTTCATGTTAATGTGAAACTTCCTGTGTTCCAGTTTGTATCCATTGCCCCTTGTCCTATCACAGGAGAGAGAGCAGCCTTCTTCTTGACACCTACCCATCAGATATTCATAATCGTTAATAAGATATTCTCTCAGTCTCATCTTTTCCAGACTAAAAAGCCCCAGGCCTCTCAGCCTTTCATTAGAATAGAATAGAATAGAATAGAATAGAATAGAATAGAATAGAATAGAATAGAATAGAATAGAATAGAATAGAATAGAATAGAATAGAATAGAATAGAATAGAATAGACCTCCAAGCTCATCCAGTCCAACCTGTCGCCCAGTCCTATCCAATCAACTAGACTATGGCACTAAGTGCTCCATCCAGTCCTTTCTTGAACACCTCCAGGAATGGTGACTCCACCATGTCTGTGTTGTCTGTGGATCTGTGTCCTTGGTTGTGTATCCTGCTCAAGAGATACATTGGTGAACCTCAGCTCCTCACTACTCTTGGCTTTTTGGGAACTGGAGTTTGATCCAAGCTGAGGTGAGCCTCTGCACTTGCTGGCAGCTTCATCTGTAGTGGCATCAGGATTATTGTTTGTCTGTTGATGTGGTTGTGACCTAAGTAGAGGCATTACTCAGCGCTGTTTAGGCCACACCTTGAATACTGTGTCCAGTTTTGGGCCCCTCAATTTGAGAATGATGTTGAGGGGCTTGAATGTGTCCAGAGAGGGCCACTACGGCTGGTGAGGGGCCTGGAGCACGCCCCTATGAGGAGAGGCTGAGGGAGCTGGGGGTGTCCAGCGTGGTGAAGAGGAGGCTTCATTGCTCTCTACGGCTACCTGAAAGAAAGTTTTAGCCAGGCAGGAGTTGTTCTCTTCTGCCAGGCACACAGTGACAGAACAAGAGGACACAGCATCAAACTGCACCAGGGCAGATTTAGGCTGGATGTTAAGAAGAAGTTCTTCAGGAAAAGAGTGATTGGCATTGGAATGGGCTGTCTGGGGAGGTGGTGGAGTCACCATCCTTGGAGGTGTTTAAGAGGAGGCTGGATGAAACACTTAGTGCCATGATTTAGTTAATTAGAAGGTGTTAGGTGATAGGTTGGACTCGATGATCCTAGAGGTCTTTTCCAAGCTGGTTAATTCTGTGATTCTGTGAATTTTGGTAGCTTGTTGTAGTCTTCTTGGAGGTGTTCAACCATTTTAACTTCCCAAGGTACTGGCAGGTCCACAGCAGCGTGAGGTGGGTGATGCCTAGGATTTCACACTGTGTTCCTCCAAGGAACCTGAGGCTTGGAGTGTTCATCTACATGAAGCTGTGGGAGATGTGCTCACCTGTGTGGGCATGGATACCAAAGCTGCTGTGGATACTCCTTAGCTGGGGCTGCCTGGCTGCATGCTTGAGGAAATGCCCCAGGAACTCTTTTTAAGTCATACACATCTGGAGCTATCTTCCACAAGGACACCAGAAAGCTTTTGCAAGCGCTGTGGGAAGGTTTGGTGATAGGAAATAATGTAGCTGGTAGCTTTTAGTGTCAGCCCGGGAAAGGTGTGTTTGTACAAAAGGTGGTACAGTGCTTCCAACAGCTGGTGCTCTTCCTTTGTTTCTCATTCATCATCTGTGCCTCCCAAACTCTTCTCCCCTCCAAATACTCACACAAGAGCCCTTCTGAAGCAACATTTATCTCGAGTGCTGCTATATCAGGATCCAGCAATCTTCTCATCAGATCAACCACCCTGAATTGAAGCTCGAAGGGTGGAAGAGCGAAACACTCACTCTGTGCTTCTCAGTCTGTTCTTTGGTGTTGCCAAGAGACTGACTGGGGTTAGGACTTAGTTCATTTGTCACAAAGTAAGACCCACCTATCTCGGAACATCCCCACTGTGGAGTGACCCAGTTAGAATCACAGAAGTGTTGAGGTTGGACCTTTGAGATCATCAATCCCACCATTCGTCTGCAGCTCACAGTCTCACCACTGCTGCTAATCTACTGCCACTAAACCACATCCCTCAGCACCACCTCCACATCTTTCAAACACTGCCAGTGGTGGTTACTCCACCACCTCCCTGGGCAGCCTGTCCCAGTGCCTGAGAACCCTTTCTGTGAAGAAATTTTTCCCAATATCCAACCTGAAGCTCCTTTGGCACGACTTGAGGCTGTAAACATCATCCTCTGTCTCAGGCATGCCAAAAGACCCAGCTAGGCAAGTAGAGTGGATTCATCTCCAACCCCCTCACACTCTCTTAGCCAATTTGCAAATCCTTTGGGAAATCTGCCGCATTTCAGTCTTCTTCTAGGGGTTCCTCCTTCTTTCCCTTCTCCACTGGTCCTTGGTCCTACAGCACCTACCTCTCTCCCACCTGTTTTGTCTTTCCAACACTTGCAATCCTACTCTCCTGTTAGACTGAAAGTGGTTTGAAGATGCTTCTGCGGAGATGTCTTCTGTGCCTGCAGACCCTCCTTTAAATCTTCTCTAACATCTTGTCTGCAAGAAGTGGTGCCATAAAAGTGCAGTAGACATATCTGGCATTATGAAATGTTATTGAGTAATGATGTGACCTCACCCTTGTGACCTTTCTTCCTGCTCTGACCTCTTTCAGTAGTGCTGCATCACACCCAATTTAGAATTGCATCATCCTGACATCTGTACCTGGTTGTTTTTTGGGACCACCTTTGGGCATTTGACATTATAACAAATTTATTTGCAAATTTTTTCGTTAGACAGGACCAGGTGGCCAGAAGGGCTATCAGCATCCTGGCCCTGATCAGAAACTCTGCCCAGCAGGACCAGGGCAGGGGATGCTTCCCCCTGTATTTGGCACTGGTAAGGTTTCACCTCCGATACTGCGTTCAGTTTTGGGCCCCAACCCAAGAAGGACATTGAGGTGCTGGAGTGTATCTAGAGAAAGGCAGTGAAGCTGGTGAAGGGTCTGGAGAACAGGTCTGGTGAGGAGCAACCTCACCAATGGGTTGTTCAGCCTAGAGAAGAGGAGGCTGAGAGGAGATCTTCTCCCACTCTATAGTTCTCTAAAAGGCTGGAAGCAGGTTGCCGTTGGTCTCTTCTCCCAGGTACCAAGTGACAGAACAAGAGGAAATGGCCTCAGGTTGCACCAGGGGAGGTTTAGGTTGGACACAAGAAACAATTTCTTCCACAAAAGCATTGTCAAGCCCCTGGACCAGTCTGCCAAGGGCAGTGGTGGAGTCCCCATCCCTAGACGGGTTTCAAAACTGTGTAAATGCAGTGCTGAGGGACATGGTTTAGTGGTTACTTGGCAGTGCTGGCTTAATGATTGGACTCAATCTTAAAGGTCTCTTCCAACTAATTGGTTCTATGATTCTGTGACCACCTTTAAGTGCAGGCTGTAGTTCTTTCTGTTGTACTGTCAAGCAGGAGGCCATCGGGCTCCAAAACAGGCTCAGCAATAAATCATCTACAAGGAAATTGTTGGTTCACCACTGATCTGAGTCCACCTTTGAGCTAGAAGTGAGGTGCTCCTCTCACCATGTTGTGGTCCCAGCCCTGCTTCTCATCCTCAACCCCTTTCTTTGCAGCTGGTTGTAAAACGCTGTTACCCCAGGAGTTTTCTTTCCTCTCTCCTCCCAGGAGAAGCAAATTTGCACAGACAAATGTCTGTGTGCAGTTGTACTTCAGTGCTGACCTGATGTGCCATAGCTAGATGCCATCCCCGATCTGCTTAGCTTCCCGTGCTGGTGTCATCCTGCCTTTGTTGGAGAGCACGTGACAGGGAAGGATAGGAGATACAAGCTGAAACCCACTTGCCTGAGGGTAACTCGGGCAAACCGAGCACTCCTTCTTGAGGTTTTCAAAGACAGCATCAACAGGAGAGAGCTGGAATCCCACCATCACCCAGGATTATGAACCAGAATCTCCTCTTGTGGGGGAAGTGCCCTGAAAAGAATGTTTTGAGGCTTTCCATAAGTTTCCTTGTTAGAACTTACTCATTTTCCTCCAAGAGGTGAAATGATCTTTGGTCTAGAGAGAAGAGACAATGCTACAGTCCAATTGTTTGGAACCCTCAGAAAATTCTGCTTCTTTGGTGCTTCTGGCCTTCTTCTGAAAGAGTGAAAGAGGAGTCTGTGTCCCTTGGTTCACATAAAGGAGTCCTGAGCATTGCTATCATCTCTTACTCTCCCAAGTATGGCACTGTTGCAGGTCTGATTACAGAATCATAGGGAGGGACCATAAAAATTGTCTAGTTCCAGCCCCCCTGCCATGGGCGCTAAACCAGGTTACTCAAAGCCTCATCCAGTCTGGTCTTAAACAGTTCCAGGCATGAGGCATCCACAGCTGCTCTGGGCAACCTGTTCCAGTGTCTTAACCACCCTCATAGAAAATAACTTCTTCCTGTCCGATCTAGATCTACCCTGCTCTAGTTAAAAAAAACATTGCTCCTTGTCCTATCACCACAGACTCTTCACATGGCCAATGAGGATCTGCAAATGGCATGTTCTCCTCAGACTGCACACAACATTTCTCTTCAGCAAATACAGGAAATAGGCAGGAGAAGAATGAGCTCTTCCAGTCTGAACTGGTTTTCTGAATCTCAGCCCATCACTTACAGCCAATGGAGATGAATATTGAGATGCCCCTGGGGCCAGGCCGCCCACCCAAGACCTGCTCCTGCTCTTCATTCCTCTCCTTCCCCTTTACTGTGCCGTGTGGTGCTTGTGTCCCGTGACTCTTGGCCAGACAGAGATTGTAGTGTACAGGGAGCTGGGAAATTTGGCTGTCCTTAGTCTAATTAGCTCGTCAAGCACAGGGGAGCACAGATCACAGTTGAAGTGGCCGTAATTTGAGGGAGCTCGAGACAATGTGGGAAGATTAGGGAGTAAAATTGTGTCTCTCAATTTAACCTGAATATTTAGTTTTCAGAACAGAAGGGTTAGGATATTATTATGGGCTTGGCAGAGAGATCATCACTTGTAAGACTGCCCTGAGATTTCCTGTGCTGAAATCAATGCATGCCTGTGGAAATTCTCCTCTGAACAAACAGTTGGTCTCAACAAAGAGGCCATGGGTAAGATTCAGTTGTGTTCTTGGAGGAGGTCTTCTGAAGTGGTCTTCTGGTCTGAAACCCTGTGGATTTCCTACGTGGATATTAGGAAGAATTTCTGTACCAAAAGAGCAGTCAAGCATTGGACCAGGCTGCCCAAGGGAGATGGTGGAGTCACCATCCCTGGAGATCACAGAATCACAGCATCACAGAACTTTAGAGGTTGGAAGGGACCTCCAGAGATCATTGAGTCCAACCTCCCTGCCAAGGCAGTATCATCTAGGGTAGTTCACTCACGAACACATCCAGGCAGGTTTGGAAAGTTTCCAGAGAAGGAGACTCCACAACCTCTCTGGGCAGCCTGTTTGAGTGCTCTGTCACCCTCACTGTAAAAAAGTTTCTCCTCATGTTAAGGCGAAACCTTCTATGTTCCAATTTGTAACCATTGCTCCTTGGCTGATTACTGCTGACCAAAAATAGATTTGCCCCAGCCATTTGACACCCACCCCTTAAGTATTTGTATACACTGATGAGATCTCCTCTCAGTCTTCTCTTCTTCGGACTAAACAGCCCCAGAGCTCTCCTCTCTCTTCATAGGGGAGATGCTGAAGTCTCCCAATCATCCTCGTGGCTCTCTGACGGACTCTTTTCAGCAGGTTCCTGTCTCTCTTGAACTGGGGAGCCCAAAACTAGATGCAGTATTCCAGGTGTGGTCTCACCAGGGTAGAATAGAGGGGGAGAAGAACCTCCCTGGACCTGCTGGCCACACTTTTCCTGACGCAGGATCCCATTGGCTGTCTTGGGCACAAGGGCACATTGCTGGCCCATGCAGAACTTGCTGTCTGCCAACACTTCAAGGTCTTTCTCCACAGAGCTGCTTTCTCCCAGGGCAGACCCCAGCCTATACTGGTGCCAGTCGTTATTCCTCCCCAGATGGAGGTCTTTGCACTTGTCTTTATTGAATTTCATAAGGTTTTCCTTCCCCCAGCTCTCGGCCTGTCTGGATCTCATTGGATTGCAGCACAACCTGAAGGGCTGTCAGCCACCCCCCTCCAGTTTTTCTATCATCACCAAACTTGCTGAGGGTACACTCAGTGCCTTCATCTAGGTTGTTGATAAACATATTGAACAAAACTGGACCCAGTGCTGATCCCTGGGGAACACCACTGGCTGCAGGCCTCCAACTTGGTTCTATGCCATTGCTGACAACTCTCTAACTCTGTTGTGCAGCCAGTTTTCAATCCACCTCACAGACCAGCCATCTGTGCCACATCTCCTCAGCTTATCTGTGAGGATGTTGTGGGAGACAGTATCAAAAGCCTTGCTGAAGTCAAGGTAGATGACATCCACAGCCCTTCCTCTGTCTGCCCATTTGGTCATGGTATCATAGAAGGCTATCAGGTTAGACAAGCAAGATCTTCCCTCGGTAAATCCATGCTGGCTACTCCTGCTAACCCTCTTTTCTTCCATGTGGTTAGACATGGCCTCCAGAATGAGCTGCTCCATCACCTTTCCATGGATGGAGGTGAGGCTGACTGGTCTGTAGGTGCCTGGGTCTTCCTTCTTGCCTGTTTTGAAGACTGGGGTGACACTGGCTTTCTTCCAGTCCTCAGGCACTTCTCCTGTTCTCCATGACTTTGCAAAACTAATGGAGAGAGGCTCGGCAACAATGTCAGCCAGTTCTGTCAGCACTCATGAATGCAACCCATCAGGGCCCATGGATTTGTGATCTCTAACCCAGCCCTGACTGACTAGCAGAGTGTCCTCTCCAGTTCTACTCCCTTGCTTCTAGAGACTGAGGCTCCTGAGGGCTGGTCTTAGCACTAAAGACTGAGGCAAAGAAGGCATTCAGCAGCTCTGCCATCTCTGCATCTGTGGTTACCAAATCTCCCACCTTGTTGGCTGGTGGACTCTCCTTTTCCTTGATCTTCCTCTTATTGATGTATTTAACAAAGCACTTCTGGTTTTCTTTTGCACACACACACACACCTGGCAAGACTCAGCTCCAAGAGGGCCTTGGCCTTTCTTGTCACTTCTCTATGTTCTCTGGTAATGGTTCTGTAATCCTCCCAACTGACCAGTCCTTTTGCCACATATGGTAAGCCTCCTTTTTGAGTTTCCCCAAGAGCTCCCTGCTTATCC
This sequence comes from Psilopogon haemacephalus, assembly GCA_013396835.1. Taxonomy (NCBI): domain Eukaryota; kingdom Metazoa; phylum Chordata; class Aves; order Piciformes; family Megalaimidae; genus Psilopogon; species Psilopogon haemacephalus. Next base: position 653,790 of record VWZI01018739.1, read on the forward strand.
ATCCAGGTCTTCTGCCTCCCTTACTTGTTTGGATTTTGTTTGGTTTGTGGTTTTTTTTTGTTTTTTTTCAAGGGAATACATTTTTCTTGAGCCTGGAGAGGTAATGTTTGAATGTTAACTTGGTCTTCCTTTCCTTCTAAAGCCCTACTCCACTGGATACTCCTAAGCAGAGTTTTGAAGAGGGCAAAGTTAGCCCTCTTGAAGTCCAGGGTTGAAATTTTACTAATCACTCTGCTACTTTCTCTAGTGATACTAAACTCTAAGATGTTGCGGTCACTACAGCCAGGATTACCCCCAGCCTTAACATCTACAACCAGCCTTTCATTGTTTGTTTAATACAAGGGCCAGCATCGCTCTTCTCCTTGGTGGTTCTTCAACAACCTGAGGAAGAAGTTGTCTTCAGTGTGCTGCATGAACCTTTTAGACTGGTTATGCTTGGCTGTCTGGTCTTCCCAATTAACATCGGAGTGATTGAAGTCACCCCTCAGCACCAGGGCACTCGATACTTCCAGTTGTCTGTAGAAGGCCTCATCAGCAGCTTCTTCTTAGAATCATAGAATGGTCTAGGTTGGAAGAGACCTCAAAGATCATCCAGTTCCAACCCCCCTGTGCCATAGGCAGGGACACCTCCCACTAGATCAGGTTGCTCAAGACCTCATCCAGCCTGGCCTTGAACACCTCCAGGGAGGGAGCAGCCACAACCTCCCTGGGCAACCTGTTCCAGTGTCTCACCACCCTCACTGTGAAGAACTTCCTCCTAACATCCTGTTCAAATCTCCCCTCCACCAATTTGAACCCATTCCCCCTTGTCCTGTCATTACAAGACCTTGTGGATAGTCCCTCCCAGCCTTCCTGTAGGCTGCCTTCAGATACTGGAAGACTACTCTAAGGTCTCCTGGAAGCCTTCTCTTCTCCAGGCTGAAAAGCCCCAGTTCTCTCAGCCTGTCCTCATAGCAGAGCTGCTGCAGCCCTCTGATCATCTTTGTGGCCCTCCTCTGGACTCTCTCCAGCAGTTCCATGTCCTTCCTTGGTTTGGTGGCCTGGAGTAAATGCTCACCACCCTGTCATTGATGTTTGCATGTCCCTTGATTCTTACCCATACACTTTTATCATCTCCCCATGGGTCAAGCTTAACTCATTCTAGTTGCTTACCTACACAGAGAGCAACTCCACCACCTCGTCTTGTCAGTCTGGCCTTCCTGAAAAGTCCATAATCATTCATTAGCACTTTCCAGCCGTGCCTGCTGTTCCACCATGGCTCTCTCTGTCCTGAGTTCTGCATGATGGCACTGTTTGAGGGATGGTGGAGTCTGGTTCCACCAGGCTAGCTCCTGATTGCACTCCTGTTCACGTGACAGTTCAGGTCTTGGTTTACTGGCCATGGTGTTTGGTTAATGGTTGAACTTGACAATCTTAGAAGTCTTTTCCAACCTTAATGACTCTATTATTCTGTTGTGATATCCATACAGTTCTGAAGGTGGATTTGCTCAGAGAGGAGAACCACGAGTGTTCACACTCACAGCTTTGCACATGCCGAAGCACATCCATCTCCATGGGTGGCTTCTGCTGGGGGAGCAACCATGGAAAGCTCCCTCTGAATGAGCATGGTAGGAAAAAAAACTGATAGAAATGCAAAGACCCAAATACCCAAAGGGATGGAAAATGATGGGATCTGAAGTAAAAGCCTTTGCTTTTTTTGCTGCCAGATGTTGGAGTCCATCCAGGTGCTGCATGGAGTAGGCTGGAATGGCCACACATAGAGGGAATAAATAATTCCTTGTGTGCCTAAGATGGGTAAATGGAGTGGTTTATCCTTTTTCTTTTTCAATAGTGTGTGTCTGCAGCTGTTCCAGCAAGGGAAAACAAAGCTAATTGGAATGTTTTAAGGGGTTCATAGTAAATGAGAACAAATGTTACCAGGCGGAGAAATTGAAAGGGAATTTGGTCAAAATACTGGTGACAGCTTTAGTCAATACCTGAGTGTAAGGACTTGCAGGAGTGGGTTTAGATAGCTTGAGCTTGTGGAGCCTGATGAGTTTACCATGGTTCTTTGCAATGAGAGCGGTGAGGTACTGAAACAGGTTGCCCAGAGATGTGGTTGAGGCCCCATTCCTGCAGACATTTGAGGTCAAACTTGATGGGGCCCTGAGTAACCTGATGAAGTTGGAGACATCCCCACACACTGCAAAGGGGTCAGACAAGATGGTCTTCAAGGGTCATCTCCAATCCAATACCTTATAGTAGCCTTCCAGTATCTGAAGGGGGCCTACAGGAGGGCTGGGGAGGGACTATTTACAAGGGCTTGTAATGACAAGAAAAGGGGTAATGGGTTTAAACTGGCAGAGGGGAGACTGAAACTGGATGTTAAGAAGAAGTTCTTTCCAGTGAGGGTGATGAGACACTGGCACAGGTTGCCCAGGGAGGTTGTGGCTTCTCCCTCCCTGGAGGTGTTCAAGGCCAGGCTGGATGAGGCCTTGAGCAACCTGTTCCAGTGGGAGGTGTCCCTGCCTATGGCAGGGGGTGGGAACTGGATGAGCTTTGAGGTCCCTTCCAACCTAAACCATTCTATGATTCTGTGGTAAAGAGAGCTGCTGGCTTATTTCTCTGTTCACTGGGCTTGAAGGACAGCAAAGAGCACAGGTTGAAGGCAAGCTTGACCTGCCTTGATTTTCCTGGCAAAGAAGCTGGATTGGAGCATAGGTAATGGATCAAAAAGACACAGTTCTGATCTTCTCACTTGCTTTTGTGTCCTAGGACTTATGTGGGTGTGATGAGGCATTGTATGAGCAGATCCTCAATGGAACCAGGTCTTTCCCAGGTGAACCAGCTGGCTAGTTCAGAGAGTACCAAAGGGAACTCTTTCTGATGGATGTAGTCTTGCTGCCCTGGCCATTGATGTGCCAAGGTCCCACAGAGTTGTGGCTGCACTTTCTAGGTGGATAAAGTGGCTCCTATGCAAGCTCCTACAGCTTTGGACCAGAATGTGCAGATGGCACTGATCTGGGTGGTGTGGTTGACATGCCTGAGGGGTGGAATCCATTCAGATGGACCTGGAAAAGCTGGAGAAGTGGATCTGTGTGAACCTCACGAGTTTCAACAAGGCCACGTCTAAGGTCCTGCATCTGGTTTGGAGCAGTCCCTGGTGTCAATACGCATCACGGGGGTGATGTGATTGAGAGCAGCTCTGTGGGGTCTCACTGCAGGGGGGTGGACTAAATGACCTTTAAAGGTCTCTTCCTACCCAAACAATTCTGTCAATCTTGGAACATGCTGTACTGAACAAAGGGACACAGCAGCACCATGATGCTGACTCCAGACTTCTCTGAGGTCTGGGCAGAGATCATGTCTACTGATGTTATTTTCATTCTGGCCTGTTTCTTCAGGTCTGCCCTTTTTCTTCTGTAGCTTGAAGGCGTGTGCATGCTCCAGCACCTGAAGGGGCCTACAAGAAAGCTGGGGAGGGACTTTTTACAAGGGCTTGTTGTGGTAGGATGAGGGCCAATGGCTTTAAGATGGAAGAGGGGAGATTGACACTGAAGATTAGGAAGAAATTCTGTGCATTGAGGGTGGTGAAACACTGGAACAGGTTGCCCAAAGAGGTTGTGAATGCCCTCTCCCTGGAGGCCAGGCTGGATGGGACCTTAAGCAACCTGATCTAGTAGGGGGTGATTTGAAACTAGATGATCTTTTAAGGTCTCTTCCAATTCAAACTATTATATGATTTTCTTACTGGGCACTCTTGCATTGGCCAGAGGACAATGCATTGGCTTTGCTGCTATTTCATTTCTTTCTTCTGTTTTTTTTTTTTTTTTCCCTTTGTTAGAACTTCAGTAGGCAAAGGGTTAACAGCATCCTCATAGTTCTTCCAGTTACCCCATCAGGACTGCTTAAAAATTAGCTTCTCCCCACTTACAGCACTGTAATTAGGCTAGGGGAGTTGTGGGGAATGATTTCACAAAGTGACTTGGTGTACTCGCCCATGCACCCCAGGGAGCCAGGCAATTATGCATACATAATTCTACTCTTTGAATATTTTCTCTTTCTCTGCATAATTTCTCTCTATTCATCTTTCCAGTGTCCTTCTGAGATAAACTTAGAAGTCTCAGCTTTCAGAATTAAAAAAGAAAGAAAGAAAGATCCTGTGCCTGCATGTGCACTATTTGCATTTCAACCAGCAGCCATTCTCTGGGATGGAGCCAGAGGGCTTAGGCCAGGGAAGAGGGTGAAGGAGCCTGTGAGAGGAAGAAGGAGAAGCCCTTCCATACAACAGCACAGCCACCTTGGCCAGGGAATCATTAGAAAGAGTCAGTGGAGAGCATTTCATTCCTGAGCTCCAGACTCATTTATCATGTAGGCTTTGCCAGGGCAAAGCTGCTCTTTTGCTGGAGCAGGTGCTTTGTGACAGCTTCTCTGGTTTTACACCTCAGGCTTTTGCCACGGAGTGGCAAAAGGTCCCTTTAGTGGTCAGCAGTTGTTGGTTTCCTGCCATTATCTTTTTGGGCCAAAAGACATGATGTGGTGCTCAGACACCTGCATGCAGGCAATATTTTATGATAGAATCACAGGCTGGGTTGGAGTGGCAAGGAACTTTTGAAGCTCTTCTGGTCCAACCACCCTGCAGCCAGCAGGGACATCTGCAACTAGAGCAGGTTGCTCAGAGCCGCAGACAACCTGACCTGGAATGCTTCCACCTACCTTCTGTCTGGGTGACCTTGGGACAGTGTCTCACCACCTTCACTGTCAAAAATCTCTTCTTTATGTCCTTCTTGGCTCTCCATCCCTTCATCCCCCAGCCTGTATTGCTCAGAGCCACAGACAACCTGACCTGGAATGCTTCCACCTACCTTCTGTCTGGGTGAACTTGGGACAGTGTCTCACCACCTTCACTGTCAAAAATCTCGTCTTTATGTCCTTCTTGGCTCTCCATCCCTTCATCCCCTAGCCTGTATTGCTCAGAGCCACAGACAACCTGACCTGGAATGGTTCCACCTACCACCTCTCTGGGTGACCTTGGGACAGTGTCTCACCGCATTCACTGTCACAAATTTCCTCCTTATGTCCTTCCTGGCTCTCCATCCCTTCATCCCCCAGCCTGTATTGGATACCAGGAATTATCATGACCCAGGTGCAACACCTTGCACATGGCCTTGCTGAGGCTTGTGAGGTTCATACAGAACCACTTCTTCAGCTTGTCCAGGTCCCTCTGGATATATCTCAACCCCTGGGTTTGTCAAACTCAGCACTCAGTGTGGCATTGCAGAAATAACCAGCTTGGAAAAGACCTTTGAGATCATCAAGTCCAACCTATCACCTAACCCTTCTGATTAACTAAACCATGGCACTAAGTGCCTCATCCAGCCTCCTTTTAAACATCTCCAGGGGTGGTGACTCCACCACTTCCCTGGGCAGCCCATTCCAATGGCCAATCACTCTTTCTGTGAAGGGCCTACAAACTTGGGGAGGTGTCTTCAACTGACTGTGTATGTCATTGAACAGGACTGGTCCTCGTTTGGACCCCTGAGGGGCACCATAAGTTAAGGGCACTATTGCATGTTGTATTGGGAGACTTTAGTCTCTGCTGCAAAGGCAGATGTTGTTGTCTTTTGTAAGGAGCTCTTCTGAAGTGGAGTAGTAGAATCATAGGACTGTTTTGGTTCATCATCATAGGACTGTTTTGGTCCAAATCCATCAGCTTTGCTGATTGGGATGGCAGTCTGGGAGCTGGGATGCTGGGGTGCCCTGAAGCACAGCCTGGGTGATGAGCTGTGTGCTCTCCCAGCAGCAGAGCCTTGGCTGCACCTTGCCAGCTCCACGGGCAGTTGATACATAGCAGGGCTGCACCGCAGGATGATGCTGAGCTTGACCCTTCTAGGTACCAGGCATATTTGTTTCCAACATCCTGTTTATGCCATTTGCAGTGAAACTGCTGCAGCCTGAGAAGCAAAACACTTAGGAGCCAGCAGCAGATCTCCGCTGTCTTCAGAGCCCGTTTGTCTTGATAAACTTGCTGTTGATACCAGGACGTTTCTCCCCATTGCAGTGTGGCTGTAGAGCAGCAAAGTTGGGATAAAAGGCAACTTGTTGAAGGGATTCTTTGTTGCATTCCTGTATCATCTACAATTCCTTTTCTTCCCCGCCGCCAGAAGTGCGCTGGTGCTTTGAACTTATACCTCCACTTGATGCCTTTCCCTTCTTTTTCTTTATTTCTTTTTTCCCCTTCCAAGTCTCTCAGTGATTCAATTCCCTATTGTCCCCTCATTCATTCTCTCTTCTCTTGGTTTCTTCTTTTNTTCCTTTTCTTTATTTCATCCACCACCTTCTCAAGGCGCTGAGGCTGTAACTGCTTTACTGTGGTCTAAGGAAAAAGCTCCTGTTCGACTTCCCAAAGAAAGCTCATTGTGTGGCGCCACGAGAAAAAGGTTTAAACAACACAAGGGAATCAAAGCACCATATTTCTCTGAAAGTTTTTTTTCTTTTCTTTTTCTTTTTCTTTTCCTTTTCCTTTTCTTTTTTTTTTTTAAAGGGATAATACATAAACTACTAGGAAAGGGCAGAAATGTCTCCTGCTTCCCTCTAGTCGTGCCTGCCAGACTGTGAAATTCTAAGGAAACCTGCTTTTTTACATAGAAGCTTGAAAGTCACACCTCCTCACCTCCAAACCTTTGCTGTTCTCTTCATTACCCTCATAAGCCTAGCAAAAAAAAATCCTAGGATTGTTCCCAAACAGCACAGAATCAAAGCTTACAAGGCAGTGGTGTAATTACTTGCTTGCTTTTTTGGGAGCAGTTTGTAGCAATCTTATGTAAGATGCTCAGAGACTTTCAAACAGACCTTTTTAGCAGCAAGAGCTCAGTGATTCCACTGTCAGCAGAGTTACTGGAAGCTGGCAGCACTACAAACAAAGGCTGGGTTTGGATCCTGGCTGCAGTTCTCTGACAGGGATAGGCCCTGGATGTGCTGGACCCATCATTACTGCTGGATCCATCGCTGCTGGATTGATTGCTGTTGGATCCACTGCTGCCAGACCTGTCATCACTGCTGGATCCATCGCTGCTGGACCTGTTGCTGCTGGACTCAACATTTCTGCTGGGCCTATTGTTGCTGCTGCCCCCATTGCTGCTATATCCAGTGCTGTTGGACCCAACATTGCTTCCGAGCCTATTGCTGCTACTGGACCCACCACTGTTGGACCCTCACTGTTATTGGAGCCGTCATTGCTTCTGGACCCATCGCTTCTAGACCCTCATTATTGCTGGGTTCATCACTGCTACTGGACCCATACTTGCTGCCAGACCCATTGCTGCTGAATCCATCACTGCTGCTGGACCACTCCCAGCCGCCAAGCCCCTGATATGTCCAACCATTATCTAACTTTACCAAGTCTGGTGCTGCAGCCATCTGCACCACTTTGCTTTTGCATACATCCCTCACTTCCTGGTCAAAAAGGTTTTGAGGCAGCATTTTAATTATTATTATTGTTTTCCCCCACTCTTTTCCTTGTTGACAGATCTCTCCGGGCTTTGCTGCTCCCTTGGGTGATGCCTAGCAGTCTGCTTGTGTCAAGGGGTCAGCGAGTAAAGTGTTTGGCAGCTGACAATCGTTCATCATTGGGCTTTCATCAGGCATCTTTATCCATAACAATTCCTCCCAGAAGGACTGTGCAAAAAAGGGAGCCTTGCTGTCTGGTGATGGGAGGGGAAACAAAGGAGGAAAGAGGAAATTTCATCAGCTCTTCCCATCAGTGCTCAGATCATCCGTGATGGCATCACACTGGCTAAACAAAAGGAAGTTTAATAAATGCAATCCCCATTTCACTGCTGATGGGGAGTGATTACTGCTGGAATTTTGCTGGACATGGTCAACATCTGTCCTGTGAGGAAAGGCTGAGAGACCTGAAGCTGTTGGTCAGGACCTATTGTGACAGGACAAGGGGTGATGGGTTTGAGAATAAAGAGGGAGATTCAGACTGAAGAGAAGGGAGAAATGTTTGACACTAATAGTGGTGAGACCCTGCCCCAAGTTTCCCATAGGTCAGGTTGTTCGTCGTTCTGAGCAATGTGCTCTGGGTGCAGCTGTCCCTGCTGAGTGCAGGGAGGTTGGCCTAGATGAGCTTTAAAGGTTCCTTCGCACCCAAACCGCTCTGAGACTATGATAGCACCACGGCTATTTCAGTAACAACACAGAAGGTCTCCTTTTATCAGCATCTTTGGTGACTGCAGTGGATTTGGTGTCACCTTTGAAGACAGTAGTACCGTGGTTTGCAGATTAGGGAACAATGGGATGAGGAGTGGGGCATGATGGTGTTAGGGAGGAGAGGTAACATGGATTTAGGGACATAACTGCAGTCTCCAAGCATCTCCTTTAGCTCCACGTGGAACATGTATTCTTCCTTTCTCTACAGAGCTGTTGTTATGATCTAATCCCACAGTAATTAATCTGTGCTTGGAGATGCCACGAAGTGAGCTGAATCCTTGTGATTCCTCCTGCTTTTCAGAATAGATTCTCCAGCAGGACAGTGGAGAATACCCCCATGGAGCTGAAACACCTTCACAGTGGGAATTAATTTTAGGAAAGCAGCCCCAAGTAGCTGGAGTTGAGATATGTGATGCTAACAGGGAGACTGCATCCTCCAGCCATGGCATCCATCGTTCTGATTACACTCTCTCCTCCTGGGGGTTGATTGGGAGCCCTGCCCCTGTCACCCCAAGGTCAAGCTGGAGGATGTCCTTCAGTGGAGGAGGTGCCAGCATGTTTGGGATACAGGCACCATGTCCAGGTTGGTGGCACACAGGCAGATCACATGCCCACGCCACTCTGGCCAGCCTTGCCCAGAATTGCCAATCTGGACTCAAAGAATTACTTTGGATGCTGCATCTTGGCAAGCAAGGGCTGGTGACAGATGCTAACTCTTTGTTCTTCAGTTCTCCCTGGTATAAATAAGTTCAAGCTTTTTGAGGTTGTTATTATTAGCAGCATTGTTCAAATCTTTTCAGGACAAATTGCCCTCTGCCCAGAAGCAAGTGTGGACTGCAGCTTCTCCAGTGATAGGATAGGAAAAATGGCCTCAAGTTGTCCCAAGGGAAGTTTAGGTTGGATGTGAGGAACAATTTCTTCCCCAAAAGGGTTGTCAAGGCCTGGAACAGGCTGCACAGGGGAATGGTTCAGTCCCCATCCCTGGAGGACTTTAAAAGCCATGTTGATGTGGTTCTGAGGGACATGGCAGTCCTGGGTTCATTGTTGGACTTGATCTTAAAGGTCTCTTCCTTTGGACCTGATGATTCTAAAGGACTTTTCTGACCTATACAATTCCACGATTCCATGGATTAGTGGTTTTCAACAGGAATTCTTCTAGCCTGAAGCTCTCATGCTTTCCTTGCTGCGTGAGGGTTTTGTTAGTAGAAGGGCAAAGCAGATCAAGGGAGGTTCTCCTCCCCCTCTACTCTGCCCTGGTGAGACCCCATCTTGAGTACTGCCTTCAGTTTTGGGCTCCCCAGCTCAAGAGGGACAGGGACCTGCTGGAGAGAGTCCAGCAGAGAGCTCCAAGGATGATTAGGGGACTGAAGCACATGTCTTAAGGGGAGAGGCTGAGGGACCTGGGGCTGTTTAGTCCAGAGAAGAGAAGACTGAGAGGGGATTTAATCAATGTTTATAAATATCTGAGGGATAGGGGTCAGGAAGTGGGGGGACAGGCTCTGCTCACTTGCTCCCTGGGATAGGACAAGGAACAATGGGTGTCAGCTGCATCACAGGAGGTTGCAGCTCAACACAAGGAGGAACTTCTTGACTGTAAGGGTCCCAGAGCACTGGCACAGGCTCCCCAGAGAGGTTGTGGAGTCTCCTTGTCTGGAGCCTTTCAAGGCCTGTCTGAATGTGTTCCTGTGTGATCTGTGCTAGATTGTCTGGTCCTGCTCTGGCAAGGACATTGGACTCAACGATCTCCTTGGGTCCCTTTCAACCCCTGGCATCCTTTGAACCTGTGAGCCTGTGAAATGCTGACAGATGTGTAGATGTGGTGTTGAGGGACATGGTTTAGTGGTAAGCCAGTTGTATTGGAGCTAATGGTTTGACTCAGTGATCCTAAAGCTATTTGCCAACCAAAATGATTTTGTGATTCTACGATTCTCCCTCTGGCTCCACCTGGGATTCCAAACTGTCAGCTCCTTTGCTCACCTTCAGATCTATTCTCCTGCTTTTCCCAGGCAGTGCAGATTCCCAGGAGGTCATCAGGTTCAATACAGGCGGATGCCTCCCCAGCACGCGACACTGTTCCAGTATTTTATGTTGCACCCCTGGCACAGCAGTGACCCACGGGGGACACAACTTGGTGTTTGCAGAGCCACCTCTTCCTCTGCAGCCTGCCTGACACAGGCGAAGCCTCGCAGCGCCGTTACTAACGTGCCCACCAACGCAGCCTGCCTGCTCCTGCATCTAGCAGATCGAGCCACGTGGTCTCTCCTGTGGCATGAATAGTATTTTGTGAGCTGCTTTCATTATCTGAACTTGCACGACCTATTTCTGCCGTGGTAGCTCTCAGCTGGTGGGAGGTAGGAGCACATCATTTGTTTCGTTGCCTTGTTTGCTTCGCTGTTAACTGGCATAGTATTTAAATAGAGCATCTCCCTGGGCATGGCTTGTCTATCCAGGCACTTGTTCCTCTTGGTGTTACTCTCCTCCTCCTCCTCACATTCCCCCGTCTGTGTTGTAGCACCTGTTGCGTTTTGCTACAAATTAGACTGTAAAATTTTGTCAGAGTGGGGATAAGTTGTGGCTGTGTGGCTCTGAGCGTTGCAGGGCTGGGTCCTGCCCAAGGGCTGCGGGTACCACATGCAGAGATCGAGTGAGGGAAGGTGGTCATAGAGCCATGGAATTATTAAGGTTGGAAAACACCTCTAAGGTCATTGAATCCAACCATCAACCCAACACCATCATGATACTAACCCATGTCCTAAAGTGCCATGGCCACACAATTTTTAACACTTCCAGGGGTGGTGATTCCACCGCCTCCCTGGACAGCCTGTTTTGATGCCTAACTACACTTACAAGAATTAAACTGTTCCTTGTACCCAACCTAAACCTCCCCTGGTCACAAATGGTTGTTCATTTAAGCCCAATATTGTGAAATACCATCAACAACTTCAAAAGTTTGTTGGGAGCCATTCCCCACAGAGGGACCTTCACTTTTCCAACTGCATCCTGTGGAACGTGGATGCAAAGATATTCCCGAGGCAGTCTAACCAAAGTCCTTTTTTTAATCACAATACTCTTTGATTAAGATCATTACAGCAACTGGTAGAAAACTGAGTTGGTATTTCTGTCTCTCAGGCTGCAGCAGTGCTCAAGCTGTCAGCCCAGATGCAATTTTTAAAAAGAAAAAAAAAAAAAGAAAAAGAAAAGAAAAGAAACCCAAAAATGTCTTTCGTCCACTGAGCCATTTGGGAGCTGCGTTTTTAAAAGAGGTTTTAGCTTGCTTCTGCAGTGTTTTTATTGTCATCCATCATCTTCCCACCACAAGAAAGACATTTGAATCACTAAAAGAAAAGCCCTGAGTTGCTGGAGTGGGTCCAGAGAAGGGCAATGAAGCTGGTGAAGGGTCTGGAGGACAGGTCTGTTGAGGAGCACCTGAGGGACCTAGGGTTGAGTCTGGAAAAGAGGAGGCTGAGGGGAATACCTTCTGGCTCTCTACAACTACCTGAAAGGAGTGTTTCAATGAGGCAGAGATGTGGTGCTGAGGGACATGGTATAGCAGCTGACTTGGTAGAGTTAGAGAATGGTTGTGCTTGATGATCTTAAAGGTCTTTTCCAACCAAAACGATTCTGATTGTGTGATTTATGGCTGGTAGGTGTCGGTGGGCTGGGGAATGACTATTCACAAGGTCTTGTAACCACAGGATGAGGAAAAATGGGTTTAAACTGGCAGAGGGGAGATTGAAACTGGATGTTAGGAGGAAGTTCTTTGCAGTAAGGGTGGTGAGACACTGGCACAGGTTGCCCAGGGAGGTTGTGGCTGCTCCTTCCCTAGAGGTGTTGAAGGCCAGGCTGGATGAGGCCTTGAGGGACCTGTTCTAGTGGGAGGTGTCCCTGCCTGTGGCACAGGGGGGTTGGAACTGGATGATCTTTGAGGTCTCTTCCAACCTGAACCATTCTATGATGAGTTCTAAAGGTTTCAAGAACATGTGACTTGCAAAGAATCTCCTGTGCTGTAGATTTCCTTTAGCTGGTTGTGTGAGGAAATGCTGGTGCAGATAGAAAGGACCTTGGACTGGTGGTTTGGTACCAAACACAACTGCTATTTGCATGCTGGTTTAATTGCAATTTCATTTGCCTCCCAAGTGGTTCTGAACCTCTGTAAAGAGGGAGAAATGATGGAATGTCCTGTAGCTTTGTGTTGCCAAACCTATCCCCATTGTTTCATACAGTGGTGACATCCCCTAGGTAAATCAGCAGCGGAGCTCTAGCAACTCTGAATGTGTTTTCCATCTAAATGTGAAGAGAAGCTTCCTGGTAGTGTCCAGTGACAGGACAAGGTGCAACAGGCACAAACTGGGACCCAGGAGATTTCATCAGGACAGGAGGAGAAAGTCCTTTGATGTGAGGGTGCCTGAGCCCTGGAGCAGGCTGCCCAGAGAAGTTGTGGTGTCTCCTCCTCTGGAGAGACTCCAAACCCACATGGACATTGTGCTCCTGGGCAAGCTGCTGTGGGTGACCCTGCTTTAGCAGGTAGGTTGGACTGGATGGTCTCCAGAGGTCTCTTCCAACCCTCAGCATGCTGGGATTCTGTAAGAATGAGATATGATAAAGAGTGACAGATAAGAACATGGCTAATCCTCACCTGCTCAGAAATTGTGAGGCTGCCTCAAAGCAGTGATTTGCAAAACAGTTTGTGTTTCTTTCACCTTGTTTTTTGAGCCTCTTGGTTAGACCTAGTTGATGTTTTCAACTGTTTCTTTGCAGTCTGGTGGGCCAGACACATGCTTTTTTTTCTTTTTAGGTGAGGCTGTCATGTCATCACTTGATACCCAGAGCTCAAGCTTTTGGAAACCCACCCAGCAGTCAGAACTGATCACGCTGGGTGAGCTGGAAGCACTATATTTAGAGAATTTCAAATCCTTCACTTCTGCAGAGCTGCTAGATTGTTAAGGGAAAGGGGAGGAAGGGGGGGGGGGGGG
>VWZI01018739.1:671095-702914 GCA_013396835.1 Psilopogon haemacephalus
TTTTGAAGGGGAGGGCTATCCATTGTGCAGACCCTCCTCAAAATGAATGAATGGATCTGCATTAAACGTGGTCTTGAACTTGACGATGGACTTGGATTTAATCCATTGTGGAGGAATTATAGAATCGGTAGAATCAATCAGGCAGGGTTGGAACAGACCACAGGGATCATTTAGTTCCAACCCCCCTGCCATGGGGGGTTCCAATCACCCTGCCATGCCCTACCCTAGATCAGGCTGCCCAAAGCCTCATCCAGCTTGGCCTTAAACACCTCCAGGGATCTGGCCCGAGCCACCTCCCTGGGCAACCCATTCCAGGCTCTCACCACTCTCATGCTCAACAACTTCCTCCTCACATCCACTCTGAATCTCTCCACCTCCAGCTTTGCTCTATTCCCCCTAGTCCTGTCGCTCCCTGCAAGCCTAAAAAGTCCCTCCCCAGCTATTTTGTAGGCCACTTTCAGATCCTGGAAGGCCACAAGAAGGTCACCTGGGAGCCTCCTCTTTTCTAGACTGAACAGCCCCAACTCTTTCAGTCTGTCCTCATAGCAGAGGTGCTGCAGCCCTCTGATCATCCTCATGGCTCCAGCATGTCCACATCCCTCTTGTAATAGGGGAGAAATTCTTGGTGTTTCCTTTGACCTCCCTGGCTAGATTCAATTCAGACTATGCCTTGGAGATGTTTCTAGTCAAGGTGAAATGTGTGGAAGGGGAGACCTGGGTGATTTATCCTCCCGTATCAACCTTTGGGTTTGTCAGCCAGCAGCAAGGGCATTGTTCCCCTTCCCTTTCGATCTGGTGTTTAGGACAGTCAGTAACTGGGACACCGTTCAGCATATAAGGGGCAGATTCTTCTGCCTGAGGGCTGTTAATCCTTATCTGCTGAAGAGCTGTTTTCCCCATGCTTCCTTGATGCCCGTCTCAAGAGACATCTCCTTCCACAGCAGAGACCGGCTGCTTTGCCTGAGCTCAGAGAGGACCACACACTGAAGCCAGATGGCCAGGGCTCCCCAGTTCAAGAGACAGGGAGCTACTGAAGAGAATTCTAAAGGGTTAAGCTCTCTCTCTGGGGGAGGCTTACCTGAACTAGACCCTGACTCCTCCGTGGGAGTGGTCTGACCTATCCCCAGGTTTGGTCCCCTCCCACTTCCTGCTGAGACCCCCTGTAAAGGGAGGACGAACTTCCTGTTTCTTCCTCTTGGTCTCTGCTTTCCTCACCAGCTCAGCATCTTGCTTCCCTGCTGCTGTTTCACCACATGCTCCCCAGCAAACACCTGGGGAGAGCAGCCATATTTGGAACTCTTAACTCGCTACATCCCACCAGCATCCATCTGCATCTACCACCAATTTCCAACTTCACTGCTTGGATTCAACTTCCATCCACTCCCATCTACGGGTTGTATTTNTTGTTCTCTCTCCCCCTATCCTCTGTAATTCCCCTTTCCTTATACCTGTATCTTGTATTTTGTTCTCTCTCCCCCATCTCCTCTGTAATTCCCCTTACCTTATACCTATGTCTTGTATTTTGTCCCCTCTCCCCCATATCCTCTGTAATTCCCCTTACCTAAAATACCTTCTATTTATTGTTAAAGTTTATTTTTTACATCCAAATCAGATTAAGTATTTATTGTACTTTTGAGCTCAGGGAGGACTAGCTTAAACTAATACAAGAGTCCAACAGAGACTACAAAGATGCTGAGGGGCCTGGAGCATCTCTGTGAGGAGGAAAGGCTGAGAGCCTTGGGGCTGTGGAGCCTGAGTGGGGATCTGAGCAATGCTCAGCAAGAGAATGAGACCAGACTTTTCAGTGGTGTCCAGTGACAGGACAAGGGGCAGTGAACAATAATAGGCACCCAGGAGGAGGAACTGTACCTTGAGAGTGCCTGAGCCCTGCAACAGGCTGCCTGGAAAGGTTGTGGAGTATCCTTCTCTGGAGAGATTCCAAACCTTCCTGGGCAACCTGCTGTGGGTGACTCTGCTTTATCAGAGGGGTTGGACTAAATGTACCTCCAGAAGTCCCTTTTGACACTCACCCATGCTGGGATTCTGGGATTCAATGAGCTGGCAAGATGAGAGAACCAGAGCAGGCAACCACAACTCAGCAGTTCCTGGCTGTTCTCTGTCTTCTGTCTCAGTGCTGATGTTGGTTTAATATAGTTACATGGCTGGAGTTGCTGTGATTAGCAGAGCAAATTGCAGCATGTTCTTCAAAATTGCCAATCAATTTGAGCTCAAAATAGACAAAAGTCCCTGCATAATCAACAGCTGATGCCCAAAAAAAGCACTAAATAGTTTGGAAAGTCCGAGGAGGATTCAAGGTCTCTGTGTGATGTGCAGGATCCCCAAGCTCCTGCCTTACACCCCTTTAGGTGCAGATTGGAGAATGAGATTGTTAAGCCTGAAAGGGAAGAAGGTGATATATGGATTTTGTTCTCTCCCTTGAAGAGGGACATGTCTCCTTGGGCTTCCATGGGACATGGAGGTGGCATCCTTCCACCTCCTTTTATCCCAGCACTAGAGCTAGCTATAAAGTTTAGAAGAGAACCTACTTGCTTCTCCTTTAGATAGTAAATGTGCACCCTGGTCATCTTCTAACTTTGAGGAATGGAAGCAGTTGGATTTTGTTCAGATCAGGCCAATAGTGTTGGCAATAACTGCCTGAGCTACAGGGTACAGGTGGCACTGAGCAGCTGCTTTAATATAATCATTGAATCATTTAGGTTGGAAAGGACCTTTAAGATCACTGAGTCCAACTATTAACCCAGCACTGCCAGGTCACCACTAAGCCATGTGGCTCAGCACATCTACGAGGCTTTGAAATCCCTTCAGGGATGGGGACTCCACTACTGCCATAGGCAGACTTTTCCAGGGCTTAACAACCCTTTTGAGGAAGAAGTTGTTCCTCACATCCCACTTAAACCTCTCCTGGTGCAACTTGAGTCCATTTCCTCTTATCCTATTGCTTGCTACAACGGTGAAGAGACTGTTCCCACCTGGCTCCAACCTTCTTTCAGGGAATTGTAGAAAGCCAGGTCTCCCCTCAGCCTCCAGTGTATGACACTGTTCCTGTCTGGTGAGAGTTCTCCTGCCAAGCTGAGCCCATAAGCTCTATTATCCTTTGTGTTTCTCCTTCTGTCTCCGTTGGCAGGGCTGTGGGATGAACACCAGCCATCGTTTCCTTAGGCAAAAGGAGAATTTGGTTCAGATTGTTCAGATTCAGGTTGTTTGTTCAGGTTCAGTGCCCATCCATCACTTACATCCTCTGGAAAATCAAGATATGCTTCCATTTGGGTAGCCTTTTAGCCAGGCACCCTATGAGTATGGTCTTCCCTGCAAGCATTTGAGGTCTGGGGTGGCAGGAGCAGGTGATGGAGGGCTGAGTGCTGGCAGGGACACCCAAGAGGGAAGCCTCAAGGTGCAGCTTGTGTGTTGCACTGGCCTAGTGCTGTGTTTGTGGTGGTTACCTGGACCTCTGCAGCAGTACCAGATATCCTCATGCTCACAATGTTCATGCAAGGGCTGCATTCCACCCTGCAAGACCATTTGGTTCCAGATGAGTTTGTTGTTGTCCCCAGCAAGCTGCTTGGAGGGCTGTAGTGCTTTATAGCTGGGTGTGTCATGACTGCTTCTCTTTGCTTTTAAGTTCTTTACTACGAGGCTGGCAAGACACTGGAACGAATAGCCTGGAGAAGTTGTGGACACCTCATCCCTGGAAGTGTTTAAGAACAGGCTGGAAGAGGCTTTGAGGAACTGGTCTGGAGGAGGTGTCCCTGCCCATGGTAGAAGGGCAGAACTAGATGATCTTTAAGGTCCCTTCCACTTAAAGCCATCCTGTGATTCAAAGGTTCTTTGAAGAGCAAACCATGTTCCCATCCATGTCAGGATCTGCAGGGAATTCCAACAGGTTCCTTTTTGTGGCAGATGATGAGTTATCCTTGATCTGGTCTTGGTTTTCCGGGGGAATCAGTGTGAAACCATGAATTCATCGTTCTCCGTTCATTTAATAAGCTGCTTTTGGTTTAGTTTTGACTTTGTTCAGTCTCATTCTTTATGGTGTGGGGCTCGGAAGTTTATCCAGATGGGATTTTGTCTGGTTTAAAATGGGGTTGTTTTGAGCTTTACCAAAGAGAAGGGGCTTTTTTTTTTTTTTTTTTTTTTTTTGGTTTTTATTATTACTATTTTTAGCAGTTGCTGTGGTTTCCATCATTGCCACCAATTTAGCTGAGATACTTTGGAAAGGACAATCAAGTGTCCTTGAGAGGCTAGGAACATACTGCTGCTGACTTCTGAGCGAGTTTTGAAGAATAAAACTACAAAACTTCATTTGTTGCTTGCAGCCCAGAAGGCCAACCTCATCCTGGGCTGCATCAAAAGCAGTGGCACCAGCAGGATGAGGGAGGTGATTCTGCCCCTCTACTCTGCTCTGGCAAGACCACACCTGGAGGACTGTGTCCAGCTCTGGTGCTCCCAGCAGAAGAAGGACATAGAACTCTTGGAACAGGTCCAGAGGAGGTGACAAAGATGGTCAGAAGGCTGGAGCACCTCCCCCGTGGGGACAGGATGAGAGAGTTGGGCTTGCTCAGCCTGGACAAGAGACAGTTCCAGTGAGATCTTATAGCAGGCTTCCAGTACCTGAAGGGGGTTGCTGGGGAGGAACTTTTTAGAAGGGCTTATAGAGATAGGATGGTGGACAATGGCTTTGAGCTGGAAGAGGGCAGATTTTGACTGGAGATTAGGAGGAAATTCTTAACAGTGAGGGTGGTGAAACACTGGAACAGGTTGCCCAGGGAGGTTGTGGATGTCCTCTCCCTGGACATATTCAAGGCTGGGTTGGATGAGGCCTTGAGCAACCTGGTCTAGTGGAAGGGGTCCATGCCCATGGCAGGGGGGTTGGAACCAGATGATCTTGAGGGTCTTTTCTAATCCAAATCATTCTGTGTTTCTATGATTTGTTTTGAGGAAGGCAAAGTGCTTAGCAGGGCAAAGACAAATCATCAGATGCAGGACGTCGAGCAGTGCCACAGCTTCCCTCCCTGTGACATCCTTCCTTGCCTCACCCACGGTGAGAGAGCAGATTTGGCTACAAATTGTTTATTTTTAGTGAGGAATTGATTTCACAGCTGCCCTAAGTGAATAAAGCCTTGATGCATTAACTAATGTCAGGCATAGGATGTTTACCTATTTGTCTTCTCTGCGGCGTTGCCTGTAGTATTTTTTTTTCCCCTCCTGTTTTCCAAGACTCGTTAACGTGGGGAACATAACTGAGGTCCTCCTAATGAAACAATTGCAGCCATGTGGCTCAATATGCAGAGTAACCCCTCCAGCAAAAGCTGATAAATGCCTTTGTTTAGGATTTTGGGTTTAATTCCTGTGATGTTTGCATGGAGAAAGGAACTGGGAAACATGCTGACTTCCTGTGGGCTTTGAAAGGGTTGTCAGAAAGCCAGGGGAATGCTGGCTTGTATCGAGTCTTCACTTTTCTAGGCTAAAAAGCCCAAGTCCTCAGCCTTTCTTCATATGACAGAGGTTCAAGACTTCAGCTGGATGTGTTCCTGTGCCACCTGATGGAGGTGAACCTGTGTTAGCAGGGTGGCTGGACTAGATGATCTCTAGAAGTCTCTTCCAACCCCCTACCATTCTATGGTTCTGTCAAGCAACAGTAAGCTGGAAGAAGGTCCTCACTGCTCTGCTCAGTGCTAGTGAGGCCACGGCCAGAACACTCTGTTCAGTTTAGAATCACAGAACTGTTTTGGTTGGAAAAGACCTCTAAGGTCATGGAGTCCAACCTTCAACCTAAGAACAGCATGGACAGTAAACCATGTCCCCAAGTGCCACATCCACAGATTCCTTGAAAACCTCCAGAGGCTGTGACTCTACCTACTCACTGAGTAGCCTGTTCCAGTGTGTGCAGAAAATACATTTTTCCTAATATATAGATACATATTTGTTTGTTCCTTTTGAGAAGAAACCAACTCCCACCTGGCTCCAATCTCCTTTCAGGGAGTTGCAGTGAACCAGAAGGTCTCCCCTTAGCCTTTTCTCCAGGGTGAAGAAGCCCAGTTCCCGCAGCTGCTTCTCCCCAGCCCTCTTCTCCAGACCCTTCACCAGCTTCTTTACACCTTCTCTGGACTGGCTGCAGCTCCTCAGTGTCCTTCTTGGAGTGAGGGGCCCAAAACTGACCCCAGTATTTGAGGTGAGGTCTCACCAGTGCCTAGTCCAGAGGGAACAGAGCTGCCCTGGTCCTGCTGGACCCCTGTAACCCAGCACCAGGATCGTTGGGGTTCTCCAGGGTGGTGGTGAGCTGCGTGGTTATTAATGCAGGAGGAACGTTTTGGGAGTCCCAGGCTGGTTGATTGGTGTAGTGAGGTTTGAATTCTGCAGTGAATATGACTAATAATCCATGACCTGGCTGTGATTATAGATGAAAGAAAGCTGATGAAGAGACCCTGCAGTGGCACAGAAAGGAATTAGACATTGTCTAAAGCCAGGGCAGTGCCGGAGCGTTTGGATTTCACATCTGAGAGTCACGGGTGAATAATTCAGCACTTGAAAAAATGCTTCAGCCACAGTGTGACATCTCCACATCTTCTTTCAGTGATATCCAAGACTTTAACTAAACATCGCTTCCCAGGGAGCTGGGGCAGCTGGCCAGATATTTTTCCTCTTCAATATCAGCATTCCAGATTGTTACCTGGAAACGGATGGGGATTTGGGCCGATGTCTTAGGAGCTGCAGTCGCTCTTAACGCGGGATTTTGCCACCAGGAGTCCCCCTTCAGCATTTGACTGATCCCAAAATCTTTCCCAGAGAAAATGAAGAGATGTGATTTTATGTTTAACTGACATTTCCATCTCATGGGGTGAGCTGCTGAGGCAAGTGGAGTCAGGGATGGGGCTGGTTGGGAATTTTAAATAAATGAACTAGTTCTCAAAGGCAAATGTTGGCAGATTCAGTAAATGTGAGCAGGAAAATGGTGCAGAATGTGTGTGAATGCCTGTGTCCAGTTCTGGTCACCTCAATTCAAGAGAGATGTATGAGGTACTGGAACATGTCCAGAGAAGGGTGGTGAAGCTGATGAGGGGCCTGGAGCACAGCCCTATGAGGAGAGGCTGAGGGAGCTGGGGATGTTTAGCCTGGAGAAGAGAAGACTCAGAGGTGACCTCACTGCTGTCTACAACTACCTAAAGGGAGGTTGTAGCCAGGTGGGGTTGGTCTCTTCTCCCAGGCACCCAGCAACAGAACAAGGGGACACGGTCTCAAGTTGTGCCAGGGGAGGTATAGGCTGCATGTTAGGAGGAAGTTCTGCATAGAGAGAGTGATTGGCATTGGAATGGGCTGCCCAGGGAGGTGCTGGAGTTGCCATCCCTGGAGGTGTTCAAGACAAGACTGGATGGAGCACTTAGTGCCATTAGATAGGGCTGGGTGCTAGGTTGGACTGGATGAACTTGGAGGTCTCTTCCAACCTGACTGATTCTATGGTTCTGAATGGACTTGGACTTTCATCAGACATTGGAATAGGTTGCCCAGAGAGGTGGTGGAGCCACTGCCTCTGGAGGTGTTCAAAAAGCATGTGGCCATGGCACTCTGGGACATGGTTTAGTGGTCATGGTGGTGTTGGGTTGACAGTTGGAATCAATGACCTTAGAGGTCTGTTCCAACCAAAACAATTCTATGATTGTGTAGATGCGGGAGCCTTCTAAGCCAAACCAGCTGCTGTTTCTTAAAGTTAAAACTGTATCTTAAATCTAAATATTAGAGCAATGAAGTGCAATTCAATCTCTGCAAGGTAGAACCATCCAGAAGGGTAAGTGTTAAGGTGTTCATATGCCCTTAACTCCACTTCCTCCGGCGTATACATTAGAATAAATCCTTAAATAAATGATCACATATTATCCCTCAAATAATTCATCCTTTTTTTTTCCTGAATTATTAGCTAAAAATGGATGGTAGCTTATAATTGTCATCAATTCAAACTCCTTCTCGGGCCTAATAAGTTCTTTTCTCAGTGTGATAAGTGTTTTGATCATTTGCTTTTCCTCCCTACTTTTATTCCCTTTCCAGTCAAACGTGTTGGCTCCTTCAGATGCACATCACGGGATGAGAGCATGAAACCATTTTACCTGTAAAATTTGGTGGTCCAGCTGTGTCAGCTATAGGAAACTACTCACTCTGTCAGGAAAATATGTGTAAGTCAGTAGGTACTCTGTAGATTCTCTTCAGTGTAAGTTGCTTTTAGATGCACCTCGCCTGGCAGACCCCAGTACACCCAATACCCTGAGAGAAAAACAATGATGGTGATGATGATGTATTTAAGAGCTGCTCCCCAGTTGTGTAATTAAAGGTTTTGAAAGCAAAAAGGAAACGAAGAGAAGTAACTCTGTCCTTGTGCTCTGGAGCCGAAAGCACAGGCTTTGCCTCCCCAGCACAAGGAATTGCATTGAGCTTGAAGGTTTAAAAAGGAAATCATATGGAAGAGCCCATCTGCTATCAGTAGCATCACTTATCCCTATGTACAACAGAAACATCCTGATCAAACTTTAGAGTTGTTCATGAATATTTGAAGCATCTGGCTAGGAGCTTGGGTTTGGTAGCATGAGGATGATGAGGGAACTGGAGCACTGCCTGGTAAGGAGAGGCTGAAGGACCTGGGGCTGCCTAGTCTGGAGAAGAGAAGACTGAGAGGGGATTTAATCAATATTTGTAAATATCTGAGGGATAGGGGTCAGGAAGTGGGGGGACAGGCTCTGCTCACTGCTCCCTGGGATAGGACAAGGAGCAATGGATGGAAGCTGCAGCACAGGAGGTTCCAGCTCAACACAAGGAGGAACTTCTTGACTGTAAGGGTCCCAGAGCACTGGCACTGGCTCCCCAGAGAGGTTGTGGAGTCTCCTTCTCTGGAGCCTTTCAAGGCCTGTCTGGATGTGTTCTGTGTGACCTAAGCTAGATTGTCTTGCCCTTCTCTAGTAGGGGGGTTGGACTCAATGATCTCCTTGGGTCCCTTCCAACCCCTAACCTCCTGTGACCCTGTGAAGGTGATTTTTGTCTTCCACATCCATGAGGAATGTCACCAATTTCTGAGGGGTGATCTCTCACCTCTGAATGATCAGAAGACTGAAAGACCTGCCATATGAAGAAAGGCTGAGAGAACTGGGTTTGTTCAGCCTTGAGAAGAGAAGGCTTAGGGGAGACCTCACAACCATGTACAAGTACATAAAAGATGACTGTCAGAAGGATGGAGTCAGATGGAAAAGACAAAGGGGAATGGGAGAAAGTTACTCCTGGGGAGATTCTGATTGGACTCCAGATGAAAATGTTTCCCATGAGAACAGTGGAACATTAGAATAATCCCCCAGGGGAAGCAGTGGATTCTCCCACATTAGTGGGGGTGAAGACTCAGCTTGCCAGGGTGCTGGGCCAGCTCATTTCAACTACACTGTCACCTAGAAAGGTTGGACCAGATGATCCTTGAGGTCCCTCCCAACCTGGCTTTCTGTGATTCTTTCATAGAATCACAGCACCCTGCCACGGTGGGGGTTGGAAGAGTCCTTTGGGGATCAGCCTGTCCAATCCTCCTGCTAAAGCCTGGCCACCCACAGCAGCTTGTCCAGGATCACAATGTCCAGGTGGGTTTAGAATCTCTCCAGAGAAGGAAACTCCACAACCCCTCTGGGCAGCCTGCTCTAGGGCTCTGGCACCCTCACGCCAAAGAATTTTCTCTTCCTGTTCTTTTGCCTGCTTTCTAACAATCTGCTTTCCTTACTTCCTCCAAAGCAGCCTTTTAGCAGTTTATCCTTGAAGCAGCCTCAATGCAGGAGGAAGGAGCCCTGCCTTCCATTGCTCCTGCTTCATTTCTTCCTGTCCCTAAGCCAAGCACTCACTTGTTTGTTTTTCTTGCCTGTGCTTTTAGGAAAATGATGTGTACTTTAGAAATTAACACTTCTTATTCTGAGTCCATGCTGGCTAATTGCTAATAAGAGACAAATGAGCTTTGCTGAGGTTTCTTTTTTTTTCCTTTCTTATAAAATTTCTAATTTGAAGATATTAGAAAAGAGAAATGTTTACCCCGCTAGGGTTACTGCAAATATCCTGATGAGCTTTCACATCTTCCTCCAGCACCAGCTGGCTTAATTGCCCTCCTTAGCCCAAACTTTAATATATTACCAATTCATAGAGGGGAAAAAAAAAAATCTGGTTTTCTTTCACCTTTTTTTAAAACCTGGTAGTTAACAGGGAGGAGAAGAGGATATTTCTGATGGGAAGCTTTAAGAAGTCGTGAAGTTCAGGACTGTCTTGTCTTTGCCAAGCATGGTGGGGGTTGGAAGGTAGTCTAGCCCTCCAACCCCTCTGCTAAAGCAAGAACACCCACAGCAGCTTGCCCAGCATCACCATGTCCAGGTGAGTTTGGAATCTCTCCAGAGAAGGAGACTCCACAACCTCTCTGGGCAGCATGCTGCAGGGCTCAGGCACCCTCACATCGAAGGACTTTCTCCTCCTGTTCTGATGGAGCCTCCTGGGTCCCAGTTTGTGCCTGTTGCCCCTTGTCCTGTCACTGGATACCACTGGGAAGAGTCTGGCCCCTTTCAGTTCAGTCTGGCCCCTTTTTTTCCATTCAGCTTGGCTTTAGGCTTTGCTCTGGTATCTCAAACGTTATTTCGGGAGCTCTCCTGTAGTGCATTAAGTGCCCTCTTCATTTTGTCAGCAGTTTGTCTGCCTGCAATGAATCCTGAGTCATCTGGAGTCACCCAACCGACTTGGACATCGTCTGCCAGCATGATGGCCAACACTCAGCATTGATGTCTGTTGATCAAGTGAGTCTACAGGACACAAAGTTGGTACAAACCTGTCACCTGTTTTGTAATACAGCTCTCTCAGTCCCTTCCAGAGGGAAGGAGGCTCTCTTCCATGCATAATCTAATTAATCAGAGCCACTGAAACATTTCAGAGCCCTTAAAATCCACCTGTAAACCATCATGGATCAGCTTTGCTGGTCAGTCTTTGGCTAAGTGGCAATGTCTGCTTCCCTCTCCCTAGGGGAGCCATTTATGGACTTTCCTGGTTCTGGCTGAGGCAGGGATTTACCTCTCACACAAGTTCAAATAGACAGCTGAGAGAAGAGAGCCCTTTTAAAGTTGTCCAAAAGGGTCTATTTTCTCTCCCAGGTGATACATCTGTATTCTTTAGTCTCTCTTACAAACAGGATTGACAACTTTTTTATCTCCTCTTTGGCTTACCTGGATTTGTTTCAGAGGATAAGTTTATGTGCTTTACTAATTCATTCAAGAGACACTTTTCTTCTCATTTCCAGGGTTGGATGAAGTTCTGGGACCATTCTGCCAGTTTTTGAGCCCCAGAGTTGCCAGGGGAGGGGAAATAATAATCCTGGGCTACTCTGGTCTGGCTCTTGTTTTGCTCTTTGCTATTTTTCTGCTGGTTTGTGGTCTTGTGATCTGTTAATAAGCCTTGTTAATGAACTACTCACTCTCCTCGTGGCCTTACCAGGCTCCCATAACCATTTATTGATTTGCTCTTTGGTACTCCTGTAGATCTTCATCTATATCTTGTGCTGAGGGGCAGCGTAGGGGCAGATGTGTGCTATTCCCAGGTATTGGTTATATTTGGGTTCCCATCTACTGAAGTCAGGTCTGCTAGAAAATAATGAGACCCTCATGGAGCTATATAGAGTGTGTCAAGTCCTAAAACACTTGTCTGTGCCATGAAGAGGTTAGGATTCTCCTCCTTTTGGATATATTCATCTTGCTCTTCCATCACATAACCCCTTTTCCTCCACTCTTGGGCTACCAAGAGCTAAGTTGAGGAAATCCCTAAAATCCTGCTTTCTCCTCACCCCATCCCAGATAAAGATAACTTCTGCTTCTCTAAATAAATCCGTACTCCTAATAAGCTGTAAAAAGAAGGATGTTACCATATCAAGTCCTAAAATACCTGTCTGTGCCATGGAGTGAAGAGATTAGGATTCTTCTCCTCCTTTCAGATATATTCAACTTGCTCTTCCATCACATACCTCCTTTTCCCCCACTCTTGGGCTGCCAAGAGCTGAGGAAGTCCCTAAAATCCTGCTTTCCTCTCACCCCATCCCAGATAAAGATAACTTCTGCTTCTCTACAGTGAATTAGTACTCCTAATAAGCTGTAAAAAGCAGGATGTTACCCTGGCTGGAGAGCTGCTGCTAATTGTCTTCTGCGGTGACCTTTGGTTTAGAGTGGACCAGAAGCCTTCATCCAGCAGGCTGCCTGCTAGGAGAGAAAGAATGCATTTAGCTCATCAAATTACAAGGCTGTCCTGGGGAGCAAGGTGGCAGCTGTACCTGTGACAGGTTTCATCACTGATGTTTTTAATAGGTTTGTACTGAAGGCTTAATGCTAGGTCTGTCTGTCGTCAGCTGTGGAACCATCTGTCTGTGGATAAGGCTGTTCACCCTCTGCAGTAATTGTAGAAATGTTCTTACTTGAGGCCGTCACAGCTAAACCCAAGTTTGCCTTCTTTCTCATTTCCAGCAGCTGAAAGTCTGTCCCTCAGCCTGCCAGGGCTTTTCAGAACTACCTGCTGCCTGACACTAATTATTGCTTCATTTCCTCCTCTTTTTATACAATGAGCGAGAATGGCCTACAAGAAAGCCACCAATTCTTCTTGATAGCCACCCCCTCCCTCCCTCCCCCCTTGCCTTTGATAGCCAGGAGCCTTCTTTCTGCTTCTTGGCCCTAAAATCAGCTGTTCTCACAAGAGAGATGTGGACATGCTGGAGTGTGTCCAGAGAAGGGCCATGAGGATGCTCAGAGGGCTGCAGCACCTCTGCTATGAGGACAGACTGAAAGAGTTGGGGCTGTGCAGGCTGCAGAAGAGGAGGCTCCCAGGTGACCTTCTTGTGGCCTTCCAGGATCTGAAGGGAGCCTGCAGAAAAGCTGGGGAGGGACTTTTGAGGCTCTGAGGTAATGCCAGGACTAGGGGGAATGGAGCAAAGCTGGAGGTGGGGACATTCAGAGCGGATGTGAGGAGGAAGTTGTTGAGCATGAGAGTGGTGAGAGCCTGGAATAGGTTGCCCAGGGAGGTGTTTGGATCCACATTCCTGGAGGTGTTTGCAGCCAGGCTGGCTGAGGCTGTGGGCAGCCTGATGTAGGGTAGGGTGTCCCTGGGCATGGCAGGGGAGTTGGAACTGGGTGATCCTTGTGGTCCCTTCCAACCCTACCTGATTTTACAATTCTATGATTCTAAATCCTCATGAGGCTACCCAAACTCCTCTTCCAAACTCTCCTTGCCCATATTATTCCCAGGGGAATAGTTTCTTGGCCTCATGATTTAAATTTGTCCCACATCTGCTGCAAAGGGATATTTAATTCTTTCTTACCTGAGCCAACAACTTCCTGGCAGATCTTTGACAACCATCTTCTAGGGACTTGGTGTTGAGTTGTGCTCATCCAGAGCAGGTGTCCTTTGCTTTAGGACTCAGACCATCCATTCTCCTCCCAGTTTCTCAATCTCTGTTCTTGGCATTAACTCTCCCCAGGAAGTTCCCACTCTCCCCAGTTACTGCCCCACCTCACACCTGTCCCTTGCACATCCCTAGTGCAATGATCACATAATCCCAACATGATAGGGTTTCAGAACCCTAGGAAGGGACCTCTGCACACCGTCCTGTCCAACCTCTTGCTAAAACAGGGTCACCCACACCAGCTTGCCCAGGATCACAAAGTCCAGGTGGGTTTGGAATCTCTCCAGAGAAGGAAATTCCCCAACCTCTCTGGACAGCCTGCTCCAGAACTCAGACACTCTCACAGCAAAGGAGGTTTTCATCTTGTTGAAAGGGAACATCCTGGGTTCCAGTTAGTTCCTATTGCCCCTTGTCCTGCAGCACTGAAGAGAGCCTGGCTCAATCCCCTTGCCCCCCTGCCCTTTAGCTCTTGCTGAGCATTGATCAGATCTCCCAGGCTGCTCTTCTCCAGACTCAACAGCCCCACGGCTCTCAGCCTTTCCTCATAGAGATTCTCCAGGCCCCTCAGCATCTTTCTAGCCTCTTTTGGATTCTCTCCAGTAGTTCTCTGTGTGTCTTTTGACCTGGAGAGCCCAGAACTGGACTCAGTACTCCAGCCATGGCCTCTCTAGGGCAGAGCAGAGGCAGAGGAGAACGTCCCTTGACCTGCTGGTCCCACTCATGTTTGCTGAACCCAGGAGGTTCTCTTTGCATTTGGGTACTCTTTTTGGGGGGTTCAGCAGCTCCTTTCCCTCGCACACTTGAGTGTCAAGCAGCAGCACGCCGTGTTTCAGACATTTCCTCACGCATCTCAGCTTCTCAAGGATTTTAATTGCTGCCTTTTCCCCGTCCTGATGCGCTGCTGCTCTTGCAGGCGCCCAGAGAGAGAGAGCTCCTTCTCTCTTTCACCTGTGCTTTGTCAGGAAGGCTGTAATTTCATTCACTTCCTTCCTTTTTCCTGAAAGTTGTTTGTGACAGGTCTTGGCACCTGGTGTCCTCCCAGAGTAAGGTCAGAAGCTGTCACTGATTTCAGAGTTGGCTCTGAAATGGTCTGCTCTTCGTGTCGTATCTGGGGGTCCGCTGGAGTTGGGGCTCAGGCTCTGCAGTAATCGTTGCATCTGCTTTCAGCCAAGGAAGAAGTGGAGGCTTGCCATGAATATTAACCAGCCAGCCATCCTTTACACCTTCTGGGAACACACCACTTCTTAAATTGTTTCTTCCTTTCACGGGTTTTGTGTTCTCCATTTTCTCTGCAAGCTTTTTTTTTTCCCCTTTTTTAAAAATCAACGTCGTTTTTTCCCCCTTAAATTTATTCCTAATTGGAGGCTTTTATCTGTAGGTCAGTTAACCTATTCTCAGCTAACATTGGCTCTATCAAATCATACCCTCATGAAAGCTTTTAGGTGTTTTCCTGCTGGGGTTGACCCACAGAGGCCTCCTTTATTAGTGATGTGGGTAAGGGGATTGAGAGCAATCTCAGTAAGCTTGCAGATGGCACCAAATTGGGTGCAAGTAGTAATCTGCTTGAGGGTGGATCTATAGAGGGATCTGGATGGTCCAAGGTGAGTGGTACAAGGTTCAACAAGGACCAAGTTGGAAGGGACCACAAGGATCAGCCAGTTCCACCCCCACTGCCATACCCAGGGACACCCTACCCTACATCAGGCTGCCCACAGCCTCTGCCAGCCTTGGCTGTAAATGCATCCAGGGATGTAGCCCCAAACACCTCCCTGGGCAACCCATTCCAGGCTCTCACCACTCTCATGCTCAACAGCTTCCTCCTCACATCCACTCTGAATCTCCCCACCTCCAGCTTTGCTCCATTCCCCCACCTTGTAACAAGCTGGTGAAGGCTCCTCCAGGCTTGGGGCAGAGTAACTAGAAATTGGTAGTAGGAAAGGACTTGGGGGTGGTGGCTGACAGCCAGCTGAAGATGCACCAGTGTGTGCCTAGGTGGCAAAGAAGGCCACCAGCATCTTAACTTGAATCAACAATAGTCTGGTCAGCAGGACCAAGGCAGAGATTGTCCCCCTGTATTGGGCACTGATGAGACCATACCTCAAATACTGGTGTAACTTTTGGGCCTCTCACTCCAAGAAGGACATTGAGGTGCTGGAGTGGGTCCAGAGAAGGGCAACAAGCTGGGGAAGGATCTAGGAAGCAGGTCTGGTGAGGAGCAGTTGAAGGACCTGGGATTGTTCAGCCTGGAGAAAAGGATGCTAAGGAGAAACTTACTTGTCTTCTACAACTCCCTGAAAGGAGGCTGAAGCCAGATGGGGGGTGGGTTCTTCTCCCAAGAAACAAGTGACAGGATAAGAGGAAACAGCCTCAAGTTGCACCAGGGGAGGTTTAGGTTGACCATAAGAAACTATTTCTTCCCCAAGGGAGTTGTCAAGGCCTGGCCCAGGCTTCCCAAGGTGAAGTCCCCACTATTGGAGGGATTGAAAAGCTGTGTAGATGTGGTGCTGAGGAACATGGCTTAGTGGTGATCTGTCAGTGCTGGGTTAACAGTTGGGCTCAATGATCTTAAAGCTCTCTGCCAAAGAAAATTATTCTGAATCTGTGCTTTCTATTTTTCCTTCACTTGTCCTTTTCTCTCATGTGCCCACCCTCATCAAGAGGATCAAATGGAACCCCTGAAATAAAAGGCATTTGGGAATTTCAGAATCTAGCAGGAAAATAGCTTCCTTCATGTGGGTGAACAGTCAGCCTGGCCTCACTGCACTGACTCTTGGCACATGGAGTGTTCTTCATATACTGAAGATGAAGCTTTCTTCGTGGGAAGGTCTTTGTGCTGTGCTCTGCTCAGGTTTTGTCAGGGCTTAAAAGGGGAAGAAAAAAAACCCCAAAAAACCAAAAAACCCAAACCCAGACAGAAAAAGGATGTGGAGGTTTTGCTCTGCTGAGCTCTTGCTGCCTGCTCAGTGCAGCAGGAGAGGTGTGGTGTGATGGCCTTGCTTTAGAGACAAGCTGTGAGCTCAGGGCTGCAGCCTTATGGGGCAAGAGAAGTGGGTCTGGCTCTTTGGAAGAGCTTTGTCGTGTTTCTGTTCACAGCTGAGTCCTGGCAGATGCCCCTGAACTCCGTTTTGTGCTTCTGCAAAGGAGTTAATGAAGTTCTTGCAAGGGCAGGAGCTGGCGTTGTTGGGAAGAGCACTCACAGCATGTTCAGCATCCTTCCTACCGCGGATAGACCTCAGTTCTCTCCTACTATTACTCCTCTGAATGTAAATATCTCGGAGACATTTACATGGTATTTCTTTTTAAGTATATAATGTTTTCATTCAAAAGTATCATAATTCTTAAAAGACCTGTCAGAGGCTCTGACATGTAATTAATTTCTCTAAAGCTCTATTTTCCGAGAGCTACAAACCTCACCCAGAGAACACCTGCGCTTATTCATAGCTCTGCAGGGGGAAGGAAGGAGAAAAAAAAAAGCCACTTCTTCTTCTTCTTCTTCTTTTCTTTCTTCCCCCACTTCTCCATTAAAAAAAAAAAAAAATTCCTTCACTTTGGATACTCCCTCTCCATCAACCCTCATGCACTGCCACAAATCAAAGTCCTCGATATGCACAAGGCATGTGGAAGGAGGAGCTGGCACGCTGGGTAAGGTCTGGTGACCTTTTGTTTCTTCAGCTCTGAGCCAAAACACTCCTGCAACTTTAATTAGGGAGCAGTTGTCACTAGCCCATAATCTCGTGCATCTCCTCTAATTCCTGGGTGTGTAGGCAGGCTTTCAGTCAGTCTAGGAGGCTCTTTATTTTTACCTGGTACCTGTATTTTTTCTCCTCTATTTGAGAGCTATCTACAAAGCTTCAGCTGGAGTACTGCGTCCAATTCTGGAGCCCCTATTACAAGAGGGATGTGGACATGCTGGAGCATGTCCAGAGAAGGGCCTCAAGGGTGCTCAAGGGGCTGAAGCACCTCTGCTATGAGGACAGACTGAAAGAGTTGGGGCTGTTGAGTCTGGAGAAGAGGAGGCTCCCAGGTGACCTTCTTGTGGCCTTCCAAGATCTGAAGGGAACCTACAGAAAAGCTGGGGAGGGACTTTTTAGGCTATCAGAGAGCAACAGGACTAGGGGGAATGGAGCAAAGCTGGAGGTGGGGAGATTCAGAGTGGATGTGAGGAGGAAGTTATTGAGCATGAGAGTGGTGAGAGCCTGGAATGGGTTGCCCAGGGAGGTGTTTGGGGCCACATCCCTGGAGGAGTTTGCAGCGAGGCTGGCTGAATCTGTGGGCAGCCTGATGTAGGGTAGGGTGTCCCTGGGCATGGCAGGGGGGTTGGAACTAGATGATCCTTGTGGTCCCTTCCAACCCTGACTGATTCTATGATTCTGTGATGCTGCTGTGCAAGAACTATGAGATGGGGACAATCTCTTGAGAAGGGCCTGCTGCGACGGGACAAAGGGTGATGGTTTGAACTAAAAGACTGGAGAAAAAGAAGAACTCTTTGCAATGAGGTTGGTGGAACTCTGGCCCAGGTTGATCAGAGAGGTGGTAGTTGCCACATCCTTGGAACTATTTCAGGTCAGGTTATTTTGGGCTGCTCTGAGCAACCTGCTCTAGCTGAAAATGTCCCTGCTGAACGCAAGGGGATTAGATTAGATGATCTTTAAAGGTCCCTTCCCACCCAAACCATTATTTGATTATGAAATCCCAGCAGTAATAGGATGATGCCTTCTTTAAAAGGCTTGGGATCTTGGTGAGCTCGCTCCTGCTTTCTCTCTACGTTGTTGTTTTCCCTCTGGAGATGTTGTGTGTGCTGGAAGTGACAAATTTACACTATTGGAGAATTATTGTTTCTGCTTTTGTTCAGTGTTTTATTCATTGCCAGAACTTAGTGATGATGTTAAAACAGGCCACATGGGGCATTTTACTCCCAGTCACTATAGACCAGTACACCTGGGTAGAACTCAGGTCAGCAGAGGCCTGCTTGTGCTTCTGAGCTTACCACTGCCAGCTTATTGTACTGGTACAACA
This sequence comes from Psilopogon haemacephalus, assembly GCA_013396835.1. Classification (NCBI taxonomy): domain Eukaryota; kingdom Metazoa; phylum Chordata; class Aves; order Piciformes; family Megalaimidae; genus Psilopogon; species Psilopogon haemacephalus. The sequence continues at coordinate 689,556 of VWZI01018739.1, forward strand.
AAGATCTGTCTGGCAGGTTGAAGCTTTCTGTTGGATCAGCTCTTACCCTTCAGCTTGGTTGCTGTGGGTTTGAGACACGTGAGATGCTGGTGCAGGTGCAGAAAAAGGCAATGAAGCAGGTGGAAGCTCTGGAGAATAGGTCTGGTGAGGAGAAGCTGAGGGACCTGGGGTTGTTCAGCCTGGAGAAAAGGAGGCCAAGAGACCTTCCTGCTCTCTATGACTGTCTGAAAGGAGGTCAATGAGAGGTGGATGATGATCTCTTCTCACAAGTCACAACTGATAGGATAAGAGGAATTGGTATGAAGTTACACCAGGGGGAGGTTTAGGTGGGACATTAGGAAAAACTTCTGTACTAAAACGGTTATCAAAAGCTGGCACAGGCTGCCCAGGAAAGTGGTTGCATTGCCATCTCTGGAAGTAGAATCATAGAATCAGTCAGGGTTGGAAGGGACCACAAGGATCATCTAGTTCCAACCCCCCTGCCATGCCCAGGGACACCCTACCCTACATCAGGCTGCCCACAGCCTCTGCCAGCCTGGCTGCAAACACCTCCAGGGATGTGGCTTCAACCACCTCCCTGGGCAACCCATTCCAGGCTCTCACCACTCTCATACTGGAGAACTTCCTCCTCACATCCACTCTGAATCTCCCCACCTCCAGCTTTGCTCCATTCCCCCTAGTCCTGTTGCTCTCTGATAGCCTAAAAAGTCCCTCCCCAGCTTTTTTTGTAGGCCCCCTTCAGATCCTGGAAGGCCACAATAATGAAAAGATGTCTGGATAAGGTGCTCAAGGATACGGTGTAGCAGTGGCACTTGTAGACAGTGGCTGAACTTGATGACCTTAGATGTCTTTTCCAACCATGGTGATTCTGAGAAGTTTTGAGAAACATTGAGGAGCAAGAAGTTCAGTAGTACCCTCATTTGGCTGGCACACTTGGCCACCTTGAAATGTTGCTATGATTCTCCTGTGAGTACAGATACTATTAAACAATTAAATCATGGAATCATCTAGGTTGGAAAATATCTTTAAGATTGGAGTCCAGCCATTAACTCAGCACTGCCAAGTGTGATGGTCATACTTAAAGTCCTTTCTAGAACGTGTTTCTGGAAGGACATTTGGTCTGTCCTCTGGAGGACAACAGGTTTGGACCAAACCAAAGCAGGCCCATTTCATGGAGCACAGAAGCTGCTGTATGTATTACCACAAGGTTCTGGTCAACCAGCAGTGTCAACAAGGTTGAAAATAATAAGGTAAATTAGTAGGATGAATTTTGGACATAGGCTCTGAATGCTGAAGCCCCTCAGCTGCAGACAGCCCAAGCAACATGCAGTGATGGAGCTTCCCCCCTTTTGTTTTTGCATCTGGTGGTGACCATGCATGGATAAGCCTCTCTCAGAGCACTGCCTCTGCACTTCAGAAAGATGATGGAGATTGCAGTATACAGAAATGTTGACTATAACCTTCTGTATGATGAAGATGATGGTCCCATCATCTACACTGAGTGAACTGAAAGCGAGCAACAGGTTCAGATCTGTAAAAGTGCCTCCCCAAATGTGCCCTCACCCATCCCTTCCTGCCCATGGCCAGTCAAAGTGGAAGATCTTTGCATGTTTCTGTGCTACCTGGCAGATCACAAGGGTGTGCAAACCACACCTACCATGTGACAGCCTGCTGAAACTCCTTATTCAGCTCAGCTTTCCCTTCTCCTGGAGCTTCATCAGGCAGCAAACAACCCCCCTCTCCAGAAGCGATGCTGGCCCACGTGTGGGATTGGTGGGGGTTCTGTGGTCTCCTGGGAAGCCTCTAGTTCTCCTGAGGCATAAGATATTTTATTAATATTGTCATTAATAGGTATTTTTCTCTAAATGGCATTTATTAATATTTCTTTTAATTAAGATATATTTAATAGGCAGGAGATAGGATCAAGGAGGCATGAAGTTGTAGACTTGGTGGAAAGCACGGAGCGGCTTTCACACTTGGAAGTTAATCTTCTTCCAGTTGCACAGAGATAACTCCCAAGGCCAGCTGAGCTGAGCTGTGCTCTCCGTGACATTTTGAGTCACTCCTGATAGAACACATCAGTGATGCTTCTGCTTGGAGCTTTGCTCAACCTCTGTGGGGGCCCAGGGTGGCGGGGAGGGTGCGGGTGCTGGTAGGAGAAGGAAGAGTCTTACTGCGGCAAACCGACTTGGCGTGGTGAGAGCTCTGAGAGACGGATTTGCATCGAAGCTAAAACTCTCAGGGCTGGTGCAGAATTCCTCTGAATATGCAAAGGAGTCGAGTTACTGATGCTTGTTATTCTTATCTTGCTCTCGGTGGCACAACATCTTTAAGTTCAGTGAAGGTTTCACTTGCTAAGACGGTTGTAAAGATTTCACGTTAATTAAGAGGACTCCGCTGCAAATCTGAATATGAATGAACTGCGGTTGCTGAACCCAGGGCAGAGAATGCAGTGGGAAGAGCAGACGCTGACAAACGGCGATTTTAGAAAACCCACACCAAAACCAAACACGCACAAAGTCACGCACACACGCGTGCACACAAAAAAAAAAAATCACTGAAAACAATGCTGCAATCTATCCCCCGTTCTGCGAGAGAGAAAAAGTTGAGTTGCAGTTGCCAGAAGGAAAAAAAAAATATATATATATATAGATTGTGAGTTGAATTTATAGTCGGAGAGGTGGAATTATGTCTGCTGGGAGCACTCGTGAGGGTCCTTCTGTGCCACCCAGGAGCGTGGACTCACACTCTTCTTAGGCACGTGATTGTGTGCGTCTTCAGTGGAGGAAGGGAGAAGACCTGGACTGGATCCTGATCTTGGTTTTGTGGTTTTGGAGAAGTACCATCAAGTCTGGTCAACCTCAGCTGGTGGTTGTACAAGCAAAATGCCACTTTACCCAGTGCATGAAGCACAGGTGTTGGTAGGTGTCAGAGGAACAAGGCTTCCAATGCAGGACCTCTTATGCTGAAGTGTTTTGCAAAAAGAATTAGATTCGAGATTTTTTTTTTCCAAAAAACCTGCCTTTTGGGGAGTTTTTCCTATCCACCAGCACTTGGAAGACTGGGGCAATAGGTGGTAGCTAGGATGAGCTGTTGTCACTTGGGATATCTATGTTCCTCTTCTGACTCCAGGCAGAGTTGCTGTTGTCTGAACAACAAATCCTCTTGGGAGGCTTGGGGTAAGTCCTCTCCTCTTCATGCCTTCAGTCATCCACCTGGAGCTCACAATGCTTGCCTGCTTTTGCAGGTTTGGGTGATGTGAAGTGAGGGTACAGAGCACCACTCCACCTTCTACAAGACTTTGGAGAAGGGAATGGTGGCGTGTAGCATTTCGACCTCACCAAAATACAGCGGACTTGGCTTTCAGAGGTGAAAAGTGAAAATGCAGTAGCCTAAATAAGCAGCCTTTGTCCTCTTGAGAAGGGCAAGGGCAGCACTCGAAGCTGTGCCAAGAGGATTTTTATTGTTGTTGTTGTTGTTATTTTTCATTCACGGTTCCGTGAGCCCATCCCGGGAATTGTACTGACTGTGGTTATGTTTCTGGAAATGCACAGGTTGGCCAGATGCAGTGGGGCATGGAGTGAACAGAAAGAGGTTAAATTGATGGATGACCAACAAGAGCAGGATTGTGCCTCAGAAGACCAAGAAACTATCCTGATTAATGGGGTGAAAGAGAATGGTAAGGAACTTAATTACAGTACATGAGGGAGCAGTGACAACTTGCAAGCCAACTTATTTCCCTAATTCCTTCTGTGTATGTAGTTTGGGCTGTTTGCAGGTATCTCTGCCATGTGGAGCAGCAGGGTAAATGCTGCTCAGGTGTCACTCCAGCCCTGAATCTACATACACCTCCTATGGCCTTACCAGGGATGGCTTTTGCCCATGCATATGCATGGTTGGAGATGTTTACGAGCACGTGCGGTTTGAATTATGGATTTTAGGTTGCTTTCTTAGGGGAAAAGTCGTCACACAAGACTGTGTAGCAACTCTGCCTGTTGGGATTCTTTCCCTCTCTCTGCAATTACTTACAAACCTACTTGAAAATCTCAGCAAAATTAGACTGAAGGATGCTTAGTCCTAACCAACTGGGGAAAAATTAGAGGTTGGGTGGAAGAAACAAACCCAGTTTAGCACCCATAGAAAGGGAAGGTTGTGCTTGTGAGTTCGGTGTTGCTTTTTCTGTGTTGCCCAACAGCCAGCACGTGGGATCCCTTGGCCTATGACACCACAGAGGTGCTGCTGGCCACAGTCAGGCTCCTAGGAGCTGCTCACTCATTCCGGTGTCCATTGACATTGGTGAGGATCAGCCCACTCCATCAGGCTACCCAGAGTACCTCACTTTGGCTATTTAATCAGTTCCATACTTGCTTTCAAAAGCAGTAACTTAGGAGCAGTGTATAGGAGTAACAGTGCTCTGCTGCCTGAAAACCTGACCAAAGTAAATGTGCCTCTGAGTGTCTCCTCAAGTCACTCGAACTTTAGTCACCACAGTCACCAGGGTGGTATCCCAGCACTGGGGCAGAGCTTCACCTTTTATTTCTTCACCATGTTTTTAGGTTTAATTTCATGGCTTTTTGGATGTATTGTATTGGCCTGTATATTTTAGGGAGATACTTCTTTTCTGTCAGTTTGACCCTGTTGTATATCAAGGACCTGGTTCTTTGATGTCTTCCATGTTCAGATCCTTCTGTTTTGAGGATGATGGAGCATTAGAATGGACTGTTCAGAGAGGTTGTGGAGTCTCCTTCTCTGGAGACTTTCAAAACCCATCTGGACGTGTTCCTGTGCAGCCTGATCTAGGCAAACCTGTTTTAGCAGGAGTGTTTGATCAGACATCTCCAGAGAACCCTTCCAGTTCTTGCCATTCTGTGGTTCTGTCATCCTAAAACAGGGTGCATAAAGGCAAATGCTGCTTTTATTCATTACTAGAAATCTGGAGCAACTTCAGACACATGGGTGCCCATGAGGACCCTACAATATTCTGGAGACAGGTGAAGTGGACGCTTGTGATGCCTCTGTGCTGTCATTTTGGAGGCATCCATCTTTGTCAGCCCATCTTCTTCCTGGCTACAGAGGATAAAGCTGCAGCTGATGACAGCTGCTGGAGATCCAAGGAGATCTTCTAGCCATGGTCTCCTTGTCTAATCTAATAGGCAGTAAAATCAGCGCTTACCTGCTCATTAAAGATAGATGTTTTCTAGAACCCCATAGCACTGCCATGAAATTTAGTTAAACAAGGCTTTAAAAGTGCTTTAATTAAACATGGTTGTGTGGGAGCTGTCGCTGAATCTGAAGTGCTGAGCCAACAAGTAGCTCTGATGCCACCACCTCCCCGTTGATGGCACTGGGGATGGGGCTGATGCTCTTTGCCTTCTCTCACCAGGTGCTGGCTGCAGTGAATCCAAAGCAGCCCTTGGGCTGCTGCAGTGCCCACTTAGGGACTAAGCTCCCTTCAGAGCTGACTGACAGCAGGATGGGTCAGTAGTTTTGCACCCAGTGTGCTTTTTGGGTGGCTGTTGAGTTGTACCAGGGAAGGTGTTTTTGCTTCTCTAGCTTTTTTCTTTTTTAAGTGTACATTTTTTTTTCCCCTGAGTGTCATCACCTGATTGTGCGCCTGGTTTGAGGGTGAGATATGCCCCAGAAAATTAAGTTTGGGTATTTCACAGGAATTAAGTTCACATCCACCAGTATAAACTTAAAGAAACACCCAGAGACAGTTTCTCTTATGTAATAGCATCTCTACATGTTCATTGCAGCATCTGAGATTGACTTTCAGCTTTCTGCCTCCCCCTTTTTTGACTCTTACAGCATTCACAGACATTCTTCTTTTCTCCTCACATTTTCCATGTTTTCTGACAGCTCCAGGCTGATTTTTCTTTTCTTTCTGAAGTGGAACAGCACTGGTTAATTTGTTTTGGTGCTTAAAGGAAAAAAAGATACCACCTCTGCATTTCTGATATAAAAATTCATGAGAGGGACTCAAAAATCAGATTTTATTTAGCTGGGGTTTGTTTAACCCTTTTTGAGGAAAGTAGGTTCATGTGAATCTCAGGGGGTTCAACAAGGCCAAGTGCCAGATCCTGCATCTGGGTCAGGATAGTCCCTGTTCTAAGTCCATACTGGGGATGAAGGGTTGGAGATAAGCTCTGTGGAGAAGGACTTGGGGGTGCTGGGGTTTGAAAAGCTGCACATTAGCTGGCACCATGCACTACAGTCCAGAGCCAGCCCTGTCCTGGGCTGATCCCCAGCAGTGTGGGCAGCAGGTGGAGGGAGGGGGTCCTGCCCTTCTGCTCTGCTCTGCTGAGACCCCACCTGCAGTGCCAGGGCCAGCTCTGGAGTTCTTCATTCAAGAGAGATAGGGAACTACTGGAGAGACTTCAAGGGATGACATGAAGATATTGAGGGGCCTGGAGCATCTCTGTGAGGAGGAAAGGCTGAGAGGCCTGGGGCTGTTTAGCATGGAAAAGAGCAGCCTGAGAGGGGATCTAAAGGGTGGAGTCAAGAGGATGGACTCAGAGTCTTCTCAGTGGTGCCCAGTAAACAGGACAAGGGGCAACATGCACAAACTGGAACTGGAACTTCCATCTGGATGTGAGGAGAAGCTTTGCTGTGAGGGTGCCAGAGCCCTGGAGCAGGCTGTCCAGAAAGGCTGTGGAGCTTCCTTTTCTGGATAGAGTGCTTGGCTTAGGGGCAGGAAGAAATGAAGCAGGAGCAATGGAAGGCAGGGCTCCTTCCTCCTGCATTGGGGCTGCTTCAAGGATAAAAGGCTGCTTTGGAGGAACTAAGGAAAGCAGATTGTTAGAAAGCAGGCAAAAGAACAGGAAGAGAAAATTCTTTGGCGTGAGGGTGCCAGAGCCCTAGAGCAGGCTGCCCAGAGGGGTTGTGGAGTTTCCTTCTCTGGAGAGATTCCAAAGCCACCTGGACATTGTAATCCTGGGCAAGCTGCTGTGGGCAACCCTGCTTTAGCAGGATGATTGGACTGGATGATCTACAGAGGTCCCTTCCAACCCCCTCAGCATTCTATGCGGGCAGAAACTTGCTTTGAAAAATACCCAGCTTGTTGAAGAGAGTCACAGGAACCATGTAGGTGCCAGATCCCTCTGGGTGCTCCATTTCTTACTCCGCTTGCATTTTCAAACGCTTAGTTCCTCCTGGGAAAGCCTGCACTGCTCCTGCTCTCCTTCCTCCAGCCTTCAGTGGAGCCACCAAAGAGGCAATACGTGAGCAGCTACAAAAGCCCTGGGCTCAGCTCTGAGTCGGCAGAGGTCTGAGCTGGTGTGAATGCAGACATTGGTGTATTTTTATTAACACCGAGATATCAGAGCATGCTGGTGGATGAAAAGACACCAGATTTAAATTTCAAGGGTTGTATTGTCCGTTGAGGCAGAAGTCAGATAAAAGTATATTCAGAACTTTCTTCTGCCCATAAAAGAGCGAGACGAGGTTAAAAAAAAAAAAAAAGTCCTTAAGTTTAAAAAAAACCAAAAACCTACATTACATTTATTAAAAAGTCTTTTTTTTTTTTTTTTTTAGGGGCTAGGGAAGAATGGCAAAGCCCACGAAATTCCAACAATAATTGCTTTAAATTCTGTGTTACTTCCTGTGTTCCCTTGGCATGACAGCGACAAAAAAGGTTCCTGAGTTTTTGAGAGTTATAGAATGGTTTGGGTTGGAAGGGACCCTAAAGATCATTTAGTTCCAACCCCTCAGTATGGGCAGGGACACCTTGCACTAGCGCAGGTTGCTCAACACCTTGTCCAACTTGGCCATCCACAACCTCCCTGGGCAACCTGTTCCAGTGTCTCACCACCCTCACTATGGAGAACTTCTTTTTAATATTCAGTCTAAATCTTCTCTCTTTACGCTTCAATCCATTCTCCCTCATCTATCACAACAAGCCCTTGTATAAAGTCCCTCCCCAGCTCTCCTTTAGCCCCCTTCAGGTACCGGAAGGTCTCTCTATGACCTCCGTGGAGCCTTCTCTTCTCCAGGCTGAACAGCCCCAATTCTCCCAGCCTGTCTCCACAGGGGAGGTGCTCCAGCCCTCTGATCATCTTTGTGGCCACCTCTGGACCTGCTGCAACAGTTCAGTGTATTTCTTGTGTTGAGGGCACTAGAACTGGACATAGCACTCTAGGTGTGGTCTCACCTAGGATAGCCATAACGTTTGGCTTCTCAAGCAGAAATGCAGGGCCAGGTACATTTAAGCTGCAGACCCCACAGTGGGGGTTGCTTTGTTTCTTTAAGAATCTTATTTTTCCTTTTTTTTTTTTTTTCAGTGTTAATGGGAACATTTGTATTAGGCTTGTTTTGTTTTTTTTTAATAACCTTGTCAGATTTGAAAGGCAGTATCCAGGTAACAGTGTGTATGGGAGCAAAGAAGGGATGGGTTTGGGTGTTTAATTTTACCCTTGTAACTATTCCAGCTGGCTGCTCTCCCTTCCTTGCACATCACTCTAAAGGAGGTCTACTAGAAAGCTGGGGACTGTCTTCTTCTCATGGCATGTTGTGGCAGGACAAGGGGTGGTGGCTTTAAACTGAAAGAGGGAGATTTAGACTAAAGACAAGGTTGAAAATCTTTATACTGAGGATGGTGAGACCTCAGCCTACGTTGTCCAGAGAGGTGGTAGATGCCCCATTCCTGGAGCCATTGCAGGTCAGGTTGGTTGTGGATCCGAGCAACCTGTTCTAGTCGCAGATGTCCCTGATGCTGGATGAGATGAGCTTTGAAGAGGCCTTTCCACCCAAACCATTCCACGATGATGTGAATTAGATGAAGAGGGAAAAGATTGTGTTGTCACAGAAGGGTGTCTGCTACCTCCTGAAAGAGCAGTTGGGAAACGTCCTCACCAAACCTTAGGGAGAGGGGGTGCAGGTGGTCAAGGCGGAGCAGCACTGCCAGCATTGTAAACCCTCTCTCTTGTTCTCTCTCGTCTGCCTCCCTTTTCCCCACCCCTCACCCAGAATCACACGCCCTGGACGGCGATGAGAGGCCTTGCACCGCCGCCGAGGCCACGGTCCCGTTCCCAGCCTTGACGACAGCGCCGAAGGAAAACCACGCGTGCCACCGCGCCCTGCCTCAACTGACTTCCAAGAAGCCCTGCTTGCTGAGCCCCCCGTCGCCTCTGAGGCTCACCGATGTCCCCGAGCACACCTCGGATGACTCCTCCGCCCACGCCATCTCCCTCACGTCCTGCGTGACAAAGGGCATGAGCTCCTGGTCGCTGCCGGGCGACTGCGAGAAGGCTCCTTTCACCATGATGGAGCCCGGAGGCATGTCGGCCTTGACGGGAGACTGCTTGATGCAGCCGAGCCGGACCTGTCTGGGCTGCTTTATTGAATCAAAGGACGGCATTGATGCGGAGCCGGGAATCAGCTTGAAAGTGGGGGATATAAATAGGGATTATGACACCTGTTCCGTCTCTGATATAGGGATTCACTGCATGAGCACAGGAGAAACCATGAGATATGGGGATCAACTGCTTTCAGACCAGCTTTTAAGCTTCCCTATGCATAAATCGAGGGCAGCGGACAAAAGAGATGCAGAGAAATCTGACAGTGATTCAGAGGACCCCACTCAGAAAAATTATTACGAGGGATTACTATTAGACAAATGCAACGGTGAGGAACCTTTACTAACAAATCCCAACCAGGAATGGGGCTATTTTGAGTCTTTCATTAGTGAAAGTAAAATTGAGCTGCTTGACCTCTGCTCTAAAAATGAGCTTTCTGTAAATCTGTTTTCCGAGGAAGATGTGGATAATTACATGTTCGATGATGATGATTCCACCTTGGGAAGCGACGTCTGCTCCCTAAAGATCAGATACGAATCGTTCCAGGACAACGTGCGGGAGAAGACCACCACCCTACAAGAAGACGCCCAGTTCAACTTCTTCCCCAGCGTGTTCAGCAACTGCACCAAAAGGGACAGCAGGAGCACCCTGAAAAGGGGGCCCGCTGGTACCACCGACCCTTCTCAATTCAAATCTGAGGAAGGCATCATCTGGGGGGAGGAGGAGGAGGATGGCGAGGAAGAAGACGGCGAGGAGGAGGAGAAAGCTGCCTTAAATAAATCTTTGAACAGCACAGAGGTGGTGCAGTACGTAGGCTCCAAGAGGAGCCACTTCTTGGACTCGGTGAATTCCACGGAGGACTCCGGGGAGTTCAGCGACGACAGCACTTGCACGGAGTCCTCCTATGACGTGCTGCGGGATATCAAGGACTGCAGCCGCTACCTGTCCCGGGACCACTCTGGCTCCTTCATTCAGCAGAACTATGGGTTGCGAGCCAAGAGGAAAGTGCGATACAGCGACGACTACCTGTACGATGTGGACTCCATTGAGAATGAGAAGATCCTGGACAAGAAGGAATGGCTCCCGGATGGGCCCAAGGAAGAAGACGATGATGAGTGGTGCCCCAAGAAACGGCGAAAAGTCTCTCGCAAGGAGCCCCCTGTTATCATCAAGTACATCATCATTAACAGGTTTAAAGGGGAGAAGCATATGCTGGTGAAGCTCAGCAAAGTGGATGCCAACGAGACAACTGTTACCCTAAACGAGGAGCTGCTCAGCAAATACAAGAAGCTGGCCCCACTGAAGGGCTTCTGGCAAGAGAGGCAGCAGAGCCGGCTGGATTTGCTCAGATCGTCTCTCTACCACAAGCAGAATTTCTATCTTAACGGCTCAGATGCTTCGTTCCTCCCTCACCCACGGAAGCGAAAATGCAAGCTAGCAAACAGGCACCGGATTCAAAGAATTAAAGCCATCGAGCAGTCAGTGAACAAGCTGGGCTCTTGCTCCTCAGATCACAAGCAGCCTTGCAGCAGCAAAGAGGACACAGGCCTGAAAGGGCTGCCGGCGTTGGCCATCGCCGCCCCCAGCTGTGCCAACGGACTCCACGTCCACGACATCGCGGGCATCGCCGCCGTGAAATGCAAACCGCAGGACCGGGAGCACAAGGGGACAGAGAGGAAGGTGCTCCGCAGAATCAAATTCAAAAGTGAAGCCAGGTTGAAGTGCAAGAAGATCAAAGCTGCTACCAGTACGGTGGAGGGCTCCCCAGCGCTGGAAAACCAGGACTCTGCAGCGTGCCTGAAGGATGAAAACATTCCTTGTGCTTCAGACAGCTCCCATCTCCCGGAGTGCCACGAGGATAAGGTTGCTAAAAATTCTCCTTTCCTACCATCCACCTCCTCTTCAGAGAAGCCTCTGCCATCTGCTAATATCACCACCAATGTACCCCTGATCCCTGGAGGGTATCTGCAGACATTATTAGATGCTTCTGATTTGTCGAGCAACACCGGTATCTCATACTTCACCCAGCATCCCTCTGAGCAGCAGCAGCAGCAGCACCCGCTCCCCAGCATCATCCCAGCAGAAAAGCCCTTCCCAGCTCTGCAGCCGGCACAGAGCTGCGTCCTCTCCCCACCCTCTGAATCGGAGCTGCAGCAGTCGCCAGGACACTTGGAGATGGAGCAGAGCAGCTTTGGTAGCATGTGGCCAGCCAGCAAAGCCACCGGCAGCAACTGCCAGGACTTCCCCGGTGACATGCAGGACGCAGCCGGACTGCCGAGCGAGTTTAGTGGGAGTGGCGGTGGCAGTGGTGGTGGCGGGGCTGCGGATGGTCTCCCCACCTCTGGATACACTCAAGTCAATCTGAATAGCAGCAAATTGCTATACCAAAAAAATTACATGCCGGAGAGCCAACAAGTGCAGTCTGATGATTCTTATCAGTCATGTCACTTCAATAATGGAGAGGGGCGCTTCCATTTCCAGCGAGGCACACTGAGTACGGACGATGGCAGGCTCATTAGTTTTGATTCAGTGGGTTCATTGTCAGTTAGTTCTAGCAATTACAGTTCTTTAAGTTTAAAGTCTTGTGAAAAGGACGGCGAGGATGATATTAATGATGATTTCTTGGCCCACTGCAGTCCCAAGCTAGTGATCCAGCAGAGCATAGATGAAATCACCCCTTTGAAGGAGTCCACAGACCTTTTAGACATTTCCAACTTCACGCCTGACAAGTTCCGCCAGTCGTCGCTTTCAGAGATGTCCCCTCCGGACACTCCCAACCTGTCCCCGCAGATAGCTGGCTCCGATGCCAAGCCTCTGGGCACACTGAAGGGCTTTCAGGAGAGCCCCCCGGCCGCCCTCAACAACTCTGAGAAGGTCAAGTGGAACTGTGGGGTCCTGCAGTCTGAGGATCAGGCAGATAATGGGTTTGCTTTAAATAATCACCAGTTCCAGTTCCATATGTTCAACGATGAAGATTCTGTCAGCCTTCTCGAAAAGAGTCCATGCTTGTCAACATTTAATGAGCCATCTGGTCAAATTAGCACCAATAGCAAAGTGTCAAAATCGAAGAGGAAAAGTTCATCCGGCAAGAATGTGGGTACAAACCAAAGCTCTTCCCAGAAAGCCACCCGGAAAAAATCACCCAAAACCAACAAAGGAGCCGATAAGCCGCAAGGGAAAAACTCCAGGCAGGCACCCAAATCCACCAGGAAAGGGAAAAACGCAGCAGGAGTCAACGGTGAGAAGGCTCCAGCCATAGGTGGCAGGGTGGTCAACCAGCTGAGCACCATGGCCACCAGCACCAAAGGCCTCGCCGAGAGCACTCAGCATTGCAGCCCAGCCGGGGTGAAGCTGGGCAAGCACAACGGGCTCTCCGGAGAGTGGGCACTGGGAAAAGAGGGAGGCACGGGCTGGTCGGAACCCAGCCTGAGCAACGCCACCAGCCTCCTGGATGACGATCAGAGGGAGTTTGAGGAACCTTCCAACATCCTGTCCAACATCGCATCGGGAATGGCGGACGTCCAGAGGTTCATGATGGCCTCCATCGAGCCCTTGTGGGGACCTGTTGGCCACAACAGCGTTCCAGACATATTCCGGTCACCAGAGTCCAACAGCTTGAAACTGAAAACTCTAAAAATTTTGGCAGGGACGTCCCAAGAGTCGAAGAAGAAGGCGAACGGCGGCTCGCCGGCGGCGGCCAAGAACCACAAGTCAAACAACAAGGGCTCAAGCAAAAACAGCAAAGGGGCGGCCTGTGATCCCGCTCGCCCCAACTGCTCCACCGGGTACACCACGGACCTTCCCGCTCCCTTTTTTGATAAAAACTTTAGTAACCTGAGCACTTTAGGCAATAACGGACCTACCCATAAAAAACTCTACCGTCACAAATCCAGTTCAAAGTCGCTGAGGGATGAGAACTGTAAAATCAAGCGGACGGACCGCGAACAACCCCACAAGGACCCCCCCGTGACAGCTGCTTTTGAGAAACTGAGGTAATGCTGCACCAAACTGGCTGGAATGCCCCTTTTAACCTCCCTCCCACCTGCTAAGCCTGCTGTTCCTCAGT
>VWZI01018739.1:736858-762219 GCA_013396835.1 Psilopogon haemacephalus
GTGCAAGCCGCCTGGACCCTGCGATCCCGGGCAAGCCGCCTGGACCCTGCGATCCCGTGCAAGCCGCCTGGACCCTGCGATCCCGGGCAAGCCGCCTGGACCCTGCGATCCCGTGCAAGCCACCTGGACCCTGTGATCCTGGGCAAGCCGCCTGGACCCTGCGATCCCGGGCAAGCCGCCTGGACCCTGCGATCCCGTGCAAGCCACCTGGACCCTGCGATCCTGTGCAAGCCGCCTGGACCCTGTGATCCTGTGCAAGCCGCCTGGACCCTGCGATCCCGGGCAAGCCGCCTGGACCCTGCGATCCCGGGCAAGCCGCCTGGACCCTGCGATCGCGGGCAAGCTGCCGGGGGTGACCCTGCTTCGGCAAGGGGCTGCACCGGATGGCGCCCAGAGGGTCGCTTCCGACCCTCACCGTGCTGGGATCGCTGTTCTGTGATTGCACCCTAGCCGCCCCGCTCTCGGGCCGGTTCAGGGCAGGCCTGCTGAACACAAAAGCCTTCCAACTGGAACCTTCCCCCACCAGCGCGGGGCCGAGGGGCGGCCTCTGCCCCTCTCCAAAATGGCGGCGTGGCACCGCCCGTGCGCCGGGGCCGCTCTACCCCCGCGGTCCTCCAAGGCTCCTCTCCTTGGGCCGCGCTCTCTCCTCCCACCCCGCAGGGGGCGGCGGCGCCTGCGCGGTGGCGCGCGCTCCTTCGCTTCCGTTTGTCGGCGGCCGCTTCCGGGCCCCCGTTCCTTGGTAACAATGGAGCAGAAAATGGCCGCCTGAGAGGGGAGGGAGGGCGACGCTGCTGCTATTTGGGGACAGACGGAGCGGGGCGAGTCAGGACCGAACCCGCTCAGGAGCGGGGATAGCAGAGGACCGAGAGCTGGGGAAGCGGCGACGGGTGGCGGCGGCGGGAGGTGAGTATTCGAGGCCGGAGGCGGACTCTCAAAATGGCCTGGAGAAGGGAGAGGCCCAGACCCAGGGGAGGTGGCGGAGGCGGCTGCGGCCCTCAGAAGGGAGTTAGGGGTGTTCGGGGATTAGGAAGCCACTCTGCCCCTGCTCTGGGTCCTCGTTGTGCGAACTTCAGGGTCCCGGGTAGTGCAAAGCGACTCCTGGCTCGGCGGGGCTCGGGAGGCCGAAACCGCCCCGCGGCAGAGGCGGAGCGGGGTGCCGTGATGGAGCTGGGGGCGGTGATGGCGGTCTGCGGGCGGGTGTGCCCGGGGCATCGCGAGGATCCTCAGTCAACCTTTCCTTCGGATGGGCTGGGTTCTGTCACCCTGAGGACTTCTCGCGTTTCTCCCGAGGCGTGTGGCAGGGCCTCTTTCCCAAGCGGTGCGAACCTGTTCCTCCATTTGGAGCTGGAGGAGAGCTTGCGCTCTCCCCCCCTCGGGGAAGGCTACTGCCCCCTCACCCTCTACTTAACCGGTTGGGCTGGAGAAGTTGAAACTAGCCCCTTTTTGGAGGGGTGGAGTATGCGGAAGAATTGTAGCCACTGTCTTGGGCCTCATCATACTTAGTGCCTACTTAAGAAATCATCAGCTCGTGAGGACCGTGTTTTCAGGCTGTTCTCCCCGGGATCTGCGACGAGAAGTCTTCTTGTGGGGAGACGGGCAAGAGGAAGCCTTCATACCCGATATCTTTTGTAAGGGTCTTGTGACCTGTTCAAACCTGTAATGTTTGCTATTCCTGTAGTGTTAGTTTCTCTCGTCGCCTTTGCTCAGTCACCTTAGTTTCCTGTGCGAGTTCCTCCTTCTCTTTTTGATACTGTTTGTTCGACAATTAGTATTTTTATTTACCATATTTCAAGCCAGTCAAGTCCAGTTAGGTGTATGTATTACTTTATTATTGATGATTGGCTTTAATTACGGAGTTACATGTAACACTGCATCTGTATAATATAGTTATTGATATTTGTTATGTTTCTTGGGTTTAGCTTGTTACAGAACAAAACTGACTAAAGGTTTCACAGAAAAAAATACTAGATTTTTTTTTTTTTTGTGATCGTACTTTTGTTTGTTTTGCCCTTTTTCATCAAGAGAGATAGCTTGGACTGGGTGATCTTGGAGGTCTCTTCCAACCTGGTTGATTCTATGATTCTAAGATAGAGGCTTTATGCAGAGAAGCTTCTAAACAAGAATGCAGATTCGATTGTATCCCTTACTACCATCACACCTCTGATTTATTTTCCTAGTCTACGATAGCAGTTCTGGTTAATTTCAAGATGTAAATCGTTGTTGAAATGCTGAAGAAGCTCTGACACCAATTTGTTCCTGAATTTTAATTGCAGTGACTTGGCAAGGCTCTTAAAAAGAAAGAAACTGTTGGATACTTCTTGTGCAGTTAATTATCTTCATTGAGAGTCAGAAGCTTAGTTTGGTTGCAGAGGTCAACTAGCACTTAAACTATATTCCCTCTACAAGTTTGCCTTTTTGGAATCAAAAGAATTATAGCTTACAATTATGTCTTGCTTGCTCCTGACCAAGGAAAACACAGCACACATGATTAAATTAAGAGCTTCCACTTCTTCTAGGCCTCTAAAGCATAACTACAGTGCTTTCTTCATCACAAATTCAGTTTATGTAGATTTTTGTCACTAAAATGACCACACCAGCATTTTCTAAGTCTCTAAGGGTTGTCACTTGTATCATATTTGTTTTATTTCTAAATTCATGGACATACTAAGGTGTGTTGGAGAACAGTGTTACAAGTCTTTGGCCTCCACCTCTGTGGGTTTTTGGTGTTTTTTGGGTTGGTGGGTTTTTTTTTGTTTGGGTTTTTTTTTTTTTTTTTTGGTACTGGTATTTTTAGGGGAATGGTTAATGTGATTGTCAAACGGGAATGGTTTCACCCCCCCCTATATGACAGGACAAGGGGTAATGGGTTTAAACTGGAAGAGGGGAGATTTAAACGGGATGTTAGGAGGAAGTTCTTTACAGTGAGGGTGGTGAGACACTGGAACAGGTTGCCCTGGGGAGGTTGTAGATGCTCCCTCCCTGGAGGATTTCGAGGCCAGGTTGGATGAGGCCTTGAGCAACCTGTTCTAGTGGGAGGTGTCCCTGCCTAGGGCAGGGTGTTGGAACTGGATGATCTTTGAGGTCCTTTCCAACCTAAACCATTGTATGTATTAATATACCTGTCTAGCTTGTTCTTTATTCATCTTTCTTACGGGAATGTATAAAAATAAATTTCTTGATTCTAGCAGAATGCTTACAGTTGCAGTGGAGATGATGTGCTTTTTTTCATAGTCAGAACATAACATTATGACTTCATATACTCAAATCTAAAGATTGCATCTAAGTCCAGTTTAATTTAGCCTAACATGTTAGGTTCTTCTAAACCTTGTAGAGAACTCAATTTCCATCTGTTAAAATATTTGAATCCAAACAAGATAATTGTGTGTTTATCCAAGATTTTGTGACTTAAGCTTTGTCTTGATGAAAACTTTTAGCAACTTAAGCTTGTAAAAAATAATCTTGAAGGGGTAAAATCAGAACTGAACATCTCCACCTTCAATATGTTTTTATGATGCTGTGTGTGTCTCAAACCATGTACTTCTGAACAATGCAGCAGTGAAATAATGTAGAGCCAATTCTTTTGTATGGCGAGAAGGGATAGGCAGAAGCACCACAGAGACTCCAGTTTGCATATAGACAGGTTTCTGGCTGCAGGTAGGATTGTGAGAAACACACAAACCTGCATCTCCTTCAGTCTGTTCAGGTTTATATTACTAAGGTGCTGGTTAGTAACTTGGTGCTGATGTGCAGGCTTGAAGCCAAGCTCTTCAGGTGTGCAGAGTTCTGTGTTCTTGTAAAACCATATAACAATCATTGAAAATACAGGAAGAATCAGCAATGTTTTCACTGGCAACTTTAAAAGTTTTGCTCAGAGCACTCAACATTTCAATAAGCGAGTTGCACGTGCATGTAGCCTTGTTAAAATGCTTCAGCTTGCCTGCCTGGATATACCATGAGAAATGGAATTGTGTCCTTGTAGCTGCCTGTTTAAATTCAAATAAATTGTATTTAATTTATTTTCAATGTATTATTTGTTAGGCAGACACTATCAACAAAAAATCTGTGAATAGGATTTCCAGTATAGTTGTGTTGTAGTGATTATTGCTGGTTTATCGCCCTTTAACTTTCGGCAGTCAAGGTTAGCTGCAGTTTTGTGAGACTCAGTGGTAAATTTAAAGATAGGATTTGCTTTTTAATTAAAATTCAGTGAGTTACAATTGACTGAGTGCTTTCCCTAACTAAAAGTTCCCTGTCTTCAGAAATCAAAACACTACATGGTGGACACCCTGTGGTTTTGTGGGTACAACTTGCTTGGATGTCGATCCTGTTTATGGTGCTGTCTTTAATCTAATTATTGGTTACTTGAGTGCAGTGTTACTTCACTTTTGAGAGTCAGGACAGGCGTTCTGCTTGCTGACCTAGCAGGGGCCTCACTTTTGGAGGAAAAGAACAGCTTTTGGTGAGACTCCAGTTCTGGAAGCTTCTTACCTCGTATATGCTAAATGTTCTCATCTGTGGTATCTGAATTTGAGTGCAAAAGGCATTGCTACCTTAATTTTGTTTTCAACTTGTATGTGAGAAGTGTTTTAGTTTTGTTTTTTGTAAGTGCACCTGGTAAAATGCGGGGCCCAGAGATCTGACTGTTCTTACTGTGCTTCATTCTCAAGTTTCTGTATTTGTACCACATGTTGTCAGTATTTTAGAATTGCTAAGATCTACCCCTTCTGGAATATAATGAATTTTCAAGTTTCTGTATTTGTTCCACATGTTGTCAGTATTTTAGAATTGCTAAGATCTACCGCTTCTGGAATATAATGAGTTTTGTTTCTTAATGATCTCTCTTTCAGCTGGTGATTTACACAGCTGGGCGGCCACTCTGACTTAGATACTGTAGGGCTGTTGGAGAATACTGGAATTCTGTACCACTTCTTTTCCACCTTTCAGGAGTTGATGCTACATCTAAGAGTCTTTCCTCTTCATCTCAACGGTTTCTGTTGAAATGTTTTCCTCTTTTTTTCTTTTTTTCCCTCCTGTTGAATTTTCTGCAGCTGTTCTGCAAATACATTAACCTTTTTTTTTCTATTGTTTAAAATGTCTGTGCAGAATGGCATCTTGTTTTACAGCCTCTGCTTTGAAACATACTGATATAGTGAAATACCTAAATGGATGTTTAACACTCCTTGTTAAGCTGGCATTTAAATTTTATAGCACTTTACATGAAACAATTCGTAGAAGGCATCTTTTTTTTTCCAGATTTCTAAAGGTGTTCATGTTGTATGACTTTGTGAGGCAAAGAAGACATAAAGAGATCTTGAGTGTTTGAAATATGTAGTATGTTTAGTAGAGAGCTAGTAAGAGCATAGATCTGTTGTTCACCAAAGCGTCAATGGAAAGAAAGAACAGAGGAAAAAAGAATATATCCAAAATTCATGATGCAACTTTGGAAAGTAGAAAAGTTTGTTACTTGTTTCTGAGATGTAGATGAGTGAATTGTACCTCTGCTATCAAAACCTCTGGTGCAATCACAAAAGGCAACTTGTGCACCTGCACAAAAAGAAAGAAAACCTGAAACTTGGCATAATGAAGCTGCATGTATAATGCAAATAGTGTTTCATTTCACTGTTTTGTGGTGTTTTTCTCCTTTAATAATAGGATGCACTGTCAGTTTTTGCTTCTGTTTTTGAGGAGACTTGAATGATTAAGTATTTGAGATGAAAATGTAGTTTCTATTATGTCTTCCTGCTGGTTATGAGTATTGAGAAACTGGATGTAAACTGGCATGGAAACTATTTTTCAACTTTGAGTTCTTCTAGGAAAATGTAGTACTTTGGTTGAGTCAGATGAGTACTGCATATGAAGTTGATTCTGTTTCTGCTTAAGGAACCTGGGGTAACAGGACTGCCTGTTCTAGCTGCTGTTCCTATGTCATTTGAGTAATGGAATTGGAGAGACTGCTGGCTGGGCTGGTCCTGCCAAATGGGGTGGTATGTTAGAGCTGCTGAAGTCAGAGTTCATGGAAAGCACTTCAAGCAGACAGCTGTGTTATGCTTCTGCTGTAGATCTAAAATGGCTTTGAGATATGCTCAGGGGAAGAAAAAATAGTTAATCTCTAACAGCCCAAACCAGAAAATAAGTATTTCTGTCTTCCACTTCTGAGTCACTTCTTTTAGTCAAAGGGTTTGATAATTTCTGCAGTCTGGAAGTAAGCAAGATGCTCTACTGGTTGAAGTACCTAATTAAGATGAGGTTATGAATCATAAATGAGAAATTAGCCTTCTGCTGAGCACATCTATCAAACACTCATATTGCCATCATCTTTTTTGTTTATACAGAGGTATTAATTATGTTGCTGGGACATGAGGTGATTCAGGAGACATTCCTAACATACAAGGCACTGTGAGCTCTGATGTAAGGCTGAAGTACACCTATAAAACCTAAATGGGGATGGGATTTCAGAGGGAATTTTTGTTACAAGCCAGGTCTTGAGTGTCTGAATAGGTTCCATAGTTAAGTTCTTTGCTTTTCTCAAGTTAAAATTTGAGCCTTGCCCCATAAATCTGTTGGTTATTATAACTTTAATATTTTTTGTTTAACCCCACGAATGAATGAACTCTGAATTTGTCAGAACTTCTAATTTTTTCCTAGTTAGTTTAATGAGAGTTCTAATGTTTTATGTGGAATTTCTAAGCTTAATAGGTCAGGCTAAGGTAGTGTCTTGATACGATAACTAATTGCAGGAGGTACTACGTGCAATTTTTTAAGGGAAAAGAGCTCGTGATTTTTTTTACTGTGCCTTACAGCTTGTTAGTACTTTTTCTGAGATGATTTTTGTAGTCCCTAAGTGCTAAGCATTTCAGAGATAGAGTGGTGGTGGTGAAGATAAAAGGACAACACGATTATTTTATCACTACTCGCTGTCCCTCAAGATTGTTTTTAAGCAGCAGCAAATTCCTGACTGTTTGGGTTTAGTTTACACCCAGCTTGGCGTATGGGAAAGTGTAAAATATTTCTTGTACTGGAGGAATGATAACTTTCCGTTATCGAAGGAATAACCAGTACTCTTAAATTGTTAATATCCAAACAAGCAGATCATTACTTCCCCTAGAATAAAAGAATGTAACAAACAATTCCTTTTGTGGGCTTACTGTTCTTGATCCCGCAGCCTGTGGCAGCAGTGGAAAGACAGCTAGTCATTTGTGCTCTGAAATCTCCGAGGTTGTTGAAGCATAACTGCAGGGAAGATACTCTGGTGACTTGTGGAAAGATGGGAACACCAATTAAGAATTCACTCGAGTTCATGTGTCTGGATATTCAGCTGCTGACAAATACTTCCCTTAACTTTTTGTTCTTTTTAGGAGAAAATAGTTTATTCTAGCTACAAGTCTGTTTGTGCAACATTTGGGTGATTCCTTCCTTCCCTTTTTTCCCCCCATAAAGTGATTTTCCTTTCTGGATACCTGAGGTGAAGTTAGCCATAAGCAAGAAAGCTGAACTTCCTGCTCATAGACATGACCTTCCCCACCCTTTGTCAACTCAGTACTGACAGGGAAGACATTCGAGAAGGAAATTTTGTCTTTTAACTTGGGTAGGAACAAAGTCTTATTTTGATTTGAATTAAACCACTGGAAGGAAGAGAAACAAAGCATACCTGCTTATTAGATAATCAAATGTTGGTAATTTGGTTGTAACTCAATAATATCCTGCTGATTTTCCCTCATCAGGTTTTCCTGTGTTGCTTTAAGCTTCCTTTAAGCCAGTCTTCATTTTCTGCAGTGTATAAGCTGAGAGCAGAATCCTGAAGGAGGGAGAGGTTTTCGAGTTCTCTCTACGTCACTCTGCCACACTGAATTTGGAGTGAGAGGATGTGGTAACTGCCACAGTGAAAAAATCCTGGTGTACAGCCAGATGGGACCCATGGAGTCATGCTGAGGTGGTTGTAATCTAAATGTTCTATTAGGTTCAGCCTGGTAATGTGGCACTCTGCAGTGGTATGGGCAGTGTGGACAACAAGCCGAGTGGACAATGAAGAGATAGAAAGTAACAGAAGCCTTGGGGTAGAAATCCTATTTTCCGTTTACTGGTTATAATATCAGAGCTCTGGTTTGAGGAGTATGATCCCATTTGCTGTCAGCAGTAAGGGAAGGAGACTGAGTTGCTGTGCATGTAGGCATTTCTTTGCCATCTGTGTTTGTCAATGTAAACATCCCATATAGATCTATAGCCTTTCAAGGGCATTGAAGCCAAACAGCATGAAATTGGGGTACAGTGGGCTAGTGGGCAGCAGCTTTGGATGGGAAAATACAGTCAGTCACTGCTAGTCGAAATAGTCCTCATGTAAATGAAATTAAAAATCAAAAATCTCTCCTCTGAGGCTTTTTTTTTTTTTTTCAATAGCATCTTTCAGTCTTGACCAATAGCTGGTTTTATGGTTTAGGAGGGGGTATATGAAGTGGTGGGGGAGAATTATACAATCATAGACTCATTTAGGTTTGTGTCCAACCATTAATCCAGCACTGCCAAGTCCACCATTAAATTGTGTTCCACATCTACAGGTCTTTTAAATCCCTCCATGGGTGGGCATCAACCACTGCCTTGGGCAGCCTCTCTTCCAGAGCTTCACGGCCCTTTTGAGGAGGAAATTGTTCCTTATGTCCAACCTAAATCTCCTCTGTTGCAGCTTAGGGCTGCTTCCTCTTATGCTGTCACTTGTTCATTTGGAGAAGAGACTGACCCCCACACCTGACTCCAGCCTCCTTTCAGGGAGTTGTAGAGGGCAAGAAGATCTTCCCAGAGCCACCTTTTTCTCCATGCTGAACTGTCAGAGTTCCCTCAGTCACTCCTTAGAGGGCTTAAAATTATTGCCAATTTCATAAGGGAATAGAGAAGCAAACCTAGAAATAAGTAAGACTGACTTAGATGATCCTTTAGGAAATGCTCGGAGTAGGTCTATTGAAGCACACATCAGAGAAGAGATCCCCTGCCTTCACCTTCACTTGTTTTGGCTCTCCTTTTTATCCTTACCAAGACTGGTGCCCATTCATCTTCTGAAATGAAACAGACAATGTCTTTGAATCAAACAGGCATTATATGGCTACGGTGCCTGCAAGCACTGGAATTTGCAGTTAAAAGGAGAATTTCAAAGCATAAGCAATAAGCAAATGTTGTGCTTTGTATGCATAGTGCGGTTTTCTCTTTTCAAAGCTGTTGTAGAATTAGTCTAATGCTTACAAATATGTTAATGTTGCCTTTTTTTTTTTTTTTTTCCTGAAGATATTCTGCATTTGAAAGCCAGTCAGTACCAAGGTGCCAGTCACTTGGGGAAAAATAGTTTACAAAACTTTATGCTGCTCCTGTACCTTAGCATCTTATCACATTTCTTTATTTTCTTAATCTTACTGTCAACTTTCTTTCATTGTTGTCCTAAAAAAAGGGAACGCTGCTTAGTTTTGATACATGTCCCCAGAGAACTAGATATCTTTCAAGGTTTTGTTTTGGATGCAAGTGTCTCATTCTAGTTGAAGCTTTTTTCAGATGTTTCTTTTAAAAGCATCTGTCTTTGTACTTCTGGTGTCTTCTGTAGAATAAATATGTCTTGAAGTGAAGTCACTTGGAGTCATAATTCTGCTACAGAAAGACTGTAAGAAGTTGTTTGTTTCCAGCAAGCTGTGTTCTTATTAGAGCTGTCTGAGATTTGAAGGGCATACAGATTTCATAACTGAGCCCAGCTGGAGTAGAACATACCTGCTGGAGCCATTGCACAACTTCCCCTGTGGATGGGTTCATTTATTGGTGTGTTTGACAGCACATCATGTGCAAGTCTTCAGACAGGCCAGGCAGATTGCACCAGAGATTTAGCAACACAGAAAACTGATAGGCTTCCATTGGAAATGGTTCTGACCCTAGTGATGGCTGCTGCTTTCTGAGAAGAGGAAACAAATCCCAAAACAAAACAGTGAAAAATAAGCCTAATTTCTTTGGTAAAGTGGCAGAAATACACAAAGCCAAATAATTCCAGAAGACTAGAACGTCTCCCTTATGGGGAAAGATGAGACTATTTGGTCTTTTTAGTTTGAAAAAGAGAAGACTGAGGGGGGATCTCATAAATACTTAAAGGATGGGTGCCAGAATATGCGACCACATTTTTTCACTAGTTCCCAGTGAAAGGACAAGGGGTAATAGACACAAATGTCAATATAAGAAGCTCCATTTAAACATGGGGCGATGGAGCCCTTGAACAGGCTTCCCAGAGGGCTGGTAGTCTTCACCTCTGGAGACATTCCAAACCCAACCAGATGCGTTCCTGTGTGGCCTTCCCTAGGTGAACCTGCCTTAGCAGGAGAGTTGGAGTTGGTCTCCAGCCCCTGCCATTCTGTGACTCTGATTCTGTACTGTTTTACCAAGTGGCAATGAGCTGTGTGCACCTTAATGTGGCCAATTTAAAGCCAAGCTGTACTGATGAGAATTCAGGATGAAGAGGGTGGAAGTAGCTATTCTATAATTTGCAAGTCTGCAATAATGGGATGTCCAATCCTATGGAATTTTCTATTGTTCCACACTGAGGTTGGCAGTGCACTTTAATTTTCACAATAGCAGCTGCACTAAGGTACCCTTGGAGATCACGCAGCGCCGCTGTGCTGTAGAGAAGCACTAATGTAAACTGTGGGCAGTCTTGACTTGACAGCTGTGCTGACAAACAAAAAAAAGATGCTTTTTGCACAAGACAGATGTCTGAGCTTTGGAAATTTTCCAGTGAGAAGCAGAAAAGCTTTATTCTTCCAGTATTTTCATGTCACATGAAGAACGGTTTAAATGAAAGGAATGTTTTCTGATGGGGAATTTTATGGCAGAGCTTTTTAGCATGCAGAGGATTAGCTTGCTAATCACCTCGCCCAGTAACTAGATTCTACCAGTTGTACAGGAAAATTTGTGATGTTGTGAACAGCGAGGCACAGTGATTAAGGAAACTAGTTATCATGTTAACTTCATTTGCTGTATTTGCATGGTGTAGCTAGTGCCAGAATGTCTCCTACCTTTGCATGCTCTTTATTATGCTTATCAGATACAGATGTGGCATCTATCAGCCACTGCTTCTTTTGAGAGAGACATTGTATTCTTCTGGCCAAGAAGGCCAAAGGTCTCTTGAGGTGCTTTAAGAGTGTGAACGGCCAAGTTGAGGAAGGCTTTCCTCCCCCTCTTCTCTGCGTCAGTGAGGCCACATCTAGAATACGGGGGCCAGTTCTAGGCTGCCCAGTTCAAGAGATAGGGAACTACAGGAAAGAGTCCAGTGGATGATGCTGAGGGGCCTGGAGCATCTCAGTGAGGAGGAGAGGCTGAGAGCCCTGGGGCTGTTTAGCCTGAAGAGGAGCAATCTGAGAGGGAATCTTCTCAACACTCAGCAAGAGCTATAGGGTGGGGGGCAAGATGATGGGGCCAGACTCTTTTCAGTGGTGTGCAGTGATGGGACAAGGAACAAGAGGCACAAAGCAGCTTCCATCTGAAACTGAGGAGAAATTTCTTAGGTGTGAGGTTACTGGAGCAGGCTGCCCAGAGAGTTTGTGAAGTCTTTCTCTGGAGAGATTCCAAGCATGTCTGGAATTGTGATCCTTGGCAATCTGCCATGGGTGACACTGCTTTAGTAGGGGTTTGGACTCAAGTTCCCTTCCCACCTCCACCATGTTGGGATTCTGTGATCTTGTCCAAGTGAAAAACAAGAAGTAGGTAATATTTTAAAATGTGAATTATAAAATAGAAGTTCCACCTGGTTTGAAATGTGGTGCTTTATTCCATAAATTTTAGTCATCAACATCAGGAGTTCAGTAAATGCTGCAGCTTGCTAGCAAATTATTCTCTGGACATGAAAGTATAAAGTTGATTTTAACAAATGTTATATTTGAGAAGACAAAGAGCCTTTGTTTGGATTTTTTTTTTTTTACATGTAGTATTCCATAGTACCTTCCATCTTCTGTATTTGAATCCTTCCTAATTCCTTCATTCTGATAAAATTGACTTGGATTGCTTCTGCTTCTCCAAGAGGCTTGTGTTTTGAGAATGACTTAATTTTTGATCTCCATGGTTATTCTCATTGTCTTAACTCAAGCTTCATTGCCAAACTTATTTCCCCTCCTCAGATTTAGGGATAACAATGAAGTACAGATTAAGTACTCATAAATTTCATGCCGTATTTAGCTGTGCTGGATGTGAAGCATTTGTTTTCTTTCATTTTCTTTAGGTGTTCTTCCACCCATCAAGATGGAAAGCTCAGATTCTAGTGATAAAGGCAATGTTGACCAATCAGAAGCACAACGTCAGAGCCAGCTAGATAGGCTGGATCGAGAAGAAGCTTTCTATCAGTTTGTAAACAACCTGAGCGAAGAGGACTACAGGCTTATGAGAGACAACAATTTGCTAGGAACACCAGGTAGGTAATGCTTCTGTACATACATCTTGGTAGAATTGCCTGTAGGTGGTTTGTGTCATTTTCTGTTCTCCTGAAACTGTTTCACTCGTTTAATTTGTACACTGCAGTTGTGTTCCATGGCAGGAAGTAGCTTCTTGGATAACTTGTGTGTACTCAAATTTGAGCAGTGCCCTTACTCGTGTAGAGGTAGTTAGAGGTGTGGATTCATCAGATACAAAAGGGAAGTGTTTACACAACTTGCTGGGAACACCCATAGTTGACTCAGTTCCAGTTATGGACGTCTAGACTTTTTTAATCAAGAAGTAACCTCCTGTAAGCATCTGCATGAAAATACTGTGCTGATGAGGCTGAGTTTGTAAGTACAACAAGCAGTCTGGTGCAAGATTGTACATGGGCATTTTTGTATCACTTTTCAAATGAGTTATTAATTTAACTTTTTGTATGATGATAACTTAAACTAGTTACAGTTTAAAACCTACAATTTTTTTTCTTCATGCTTGTGAAGGTGTTACCTTAAATATTTTACTCTGGACACTCATTTAATTGGTACAGGATGGTAAAAATTGTTGCTAAGTTGTATAGAATTCCCAGAAGCAGAAAGCACAACAGGGTGAAACTGGATCATTCATCTTCAGCAAAACCTGGGACAATGGTGCTGAAGGGAACTTCCCCTTAGTAACCTGTTTGTCAGTCTTGTTATGGCAGGATTTAATTAGAGCAAAAAAAAAAAGACCACCAGTGGCTTGTACCTTCTTTAGAAGCTTTTGATGATGCTTGCCATACATATGATTTGGAAATATTTTTGGAAAATTTTGCTTATTTTCTAAGGTGAAATTACTGAAGAAGAGTTGCTGAGAAGGCTACACCAAGTTAAAGAAGGTCCACCACAGCAAAACAGTGATGAGAATAGAGGTATATACAGTATTTGTGAAAACTCTTAACTTTAGCACCCCATATGGACCTTGAGTGCAGGAGTGGAACAAGTTAAGCCTAGACAGGTGTAAGGTGAACTTTGTTTCAGAACTAAGTGAAACTTATGTCTGATATCTGCTGCAGAGGTCAGTTTGGGACAGAGTTTGCTCATAGTACATCTGTTATTTGCATCAAGGTAGTTTAATTTAGGTTTCTTTCCTCCTATTTATTTATTGAAGACTGCCTTCCTGTCAGCTCCCTTTTGGGATGCATTTTGGCAGTCTCTCTTCTTTTATTCACCATTCTTCCCTTCCAAACACACTGTATTGCTTTTGTTACCACCCTTCTGTAGATATTGGTAGAGGACTTCTGCTACTGAGACACATTCTTCAGTGAGGTTGATTTGCTCTAAAGCTGTTACCATAGAATCATGTAATTGTTTTGGTTGGAAAAAAACTGTAAGATCAAGGCTAGCTATCAACCTAAGACCACCATGGCCATTAAACCATATCCTGTGCCATGTCCAAGTGTTTCTTGAACACCTCCAGGGATGGAGACTTCACCACCTCCCTGTTCCGATCCCTAACCACTCTTGATAAAAACATTTTTTCCAAATATCCAACCTAAACCTCTCCTGGCACAATTTCAGGCCATTTCCTCTTGTTCTGGAAACATCAGGGAGAAGAGACCAACCCCCACATCACTCCAACCTCCTGTCAGGGAGTTATAGAGAGCAATGAGGTCTGTTTTCAGCCCCCATTTCTCCAGCCTAAACAACTCCAGTTCCCTCACCTCTTCCTTGTAATACTTGTTCTATAGACCCTTCACTAGCTTTGTTGTCCATCTCTGGACCTGCTGCAGCACCTCAGTGTCTTCCTTGTAGTGAGGGGCCTGAAACTGAACACAGTATTCAAGAGTCAGGATAAACTTAGCTCTTTATTTAGTGGTCAGTGATCACCTAATTGTTTGGGAAGGAAAACATGGAATATTGCTGGTGTGTTATGACACCTAAATGTGACTTGTGATTAAACATCCTGTTATTTGGATGACTTGTTTGCTCTGTGATGGCTGCAGCCTACATGTATGTTCTAGAAAAATGTCCACTCCTGCTCCCTTCAGAGAGCTCTGGTCGATAACAATTGTGATGCTACCTGTGAAACCATGCTAGAACTTGATAGAGTTAAACACTTCTAAATTTTCACTTGTTTAAGCTTAAGCAATGAGGTTCTTGGAAAAGATCATTCCCAGATTAGCTCAGTGCTCTAATTTTGGTAGTTCCCTTGTCTTTTTCACAGGTGCAGAGTCCGCAGAAGATGTTTCAAATGGAGATTCTATCATAGACTGGCTTAATTCAGTCCGACAGACTGGAAATACAACACGAAGTGGGCAACGAGGAAACCAGTCCTGGAGAGCAGTGAGCCGGACTAACCCAAATAGTGGCGACTTCAGGTTCAGTTTGGAAATAAATGTCAACCGTAACAATGGGAACACAAATCCAGAAACTGAGAACGAGCCAGCTGTGGAGCCTTCTGCTGGGGAGGATTTGGAAAACAGACAAAGTGACTCGGTGATTCAGACCTTGGAAATTCCAACTGAGGAAGATTCCCCTCCTAGAGGGCAGAGGAGAGCCAGAAGTAGGAGTCCAGAACAGCGGAGAACGCGGGCTAGAACTGATAGAAGTAGGTCACCTATTAATCCAGTGAACGAAGCTCCTCGAAGGTCTCATCACAACACATCATCTCAAACTCTCGATCCCTCCGTGGCCAATGAAACTGAGGGAAGTTCTAGAACTAGGCAGCATGTGACATTAAGGCAGCACACAGCGGGGACTGAGGTGCCCAGTGAAAACACTGTTCTCTTTTCGACCCCCGAAACGAGACCTGCTCCTCAAGCAGCAGGTTCTTCGGAAACCAACAGCAGCAGTGAGCCTGCTACTCCTGGACAGAGGCCTCCTACCATAGTACTTGATCTTCAGGTGAGGAGAGTTCGTCCAGGAGAGTATCGGCAAAGAGACAGCATAGCCAACAGAACTCGATCCAGGTCCCAGACCCCCAACAACACAGTCACTTACGAGAGCGAGCGGGGAGGCTTCAGGCGCACCTTTTCCCGTTCGGAGCGGGCTGGAGTGAGAACTTACGTCAGCACCATTAGGATTCCGATCCGTAGGATCCTAAACACAGGCTTGAGCGAAACTACATCAGTTGCTATTCAGACTATGCTGAGGCAGATCATGACAGGCTTTGGAGAGCTGAGCTACTTCATGTATAGCGATAGTGATGCAGATCCTAACGGCCCAGCTCCAAACCAGAACGTGGATGCTTCGGAGCCGCAGAACGGCGGTGGCGGGACTTCAAGCAGTGAAGGTACGGATGTTAGCTCAGGGGAGGTGTACGAAGGCGGTAACGAAGGCGGCTCGACCTCCGGTGCCAGACGGGAAGGTCGGAATACAAGGGGATCGGTCACTTTTGAAGAAAGTGGTTCTCTACCATTCCTTAGCCTAGCACAGTTTTTCCTACTCAACGAAGATGATGACGACCAACCAAGAGGACTCACCAAAGAACAAATTGACAACCTAGCCATGAGGAATTTTGGTGAGAGTGATGCTCTGAAAACCTGTAGTGTCTGTATTACGGAGTACACGGAAGGCAACAAGCTCCGTAAGCTGCCTTGCTCGCATGAGTATCATGTCCACTGCATCGACCGCTGGTTATCAGAAAATTCTACTTGTCCCATTTGTCGCAGAGCAGTCTTAGCTTCTGGGAACAGAGAGAGTGTTGTCTAAACGAGCTCTGAATTGACGGCCGAGCAGCTAGTGTGATAGTGATGGGCAAAGAAGTCACTTCCTTTATGGCCACTTTTTGAGTGGTACCTTGCTGTATAGTAATGACTCGGAGTGAATCTTCCCTCATGAAAGCATTTCCTCTGGATTATTCAAGCTTTTCAAATTGGAGAATTTCTTTAATTAGAGTTTTCAAGATCTAGTCAGTTTGGGTGTTAAATTTCACTTCTCCAAAGACATCTACTCAAAAATATTTTTGTTGGTTTTTTTTTTTTTTGCCTTTGCGAAGAAGTTCTTTTCTCCCACCCGGCCCCTCCCATCTCAGTCCAATAACCATTTTGTCCTCAAGATTGTGCTTACAAGGAGCTCTTGGAGAAATCATCCCAGCTTAATGTCCATGAGCTGTAAGAGGAATTTTTTCAAGGAATCCAACTCTCTGAAAAAAAAGGAAATAATACAAACTCGATTGCACACTTGGAACATACTTTTGATTTCCATACTGGGTTAATGTTGGACATGCCTGTGTAAATAACACTAATGTTAGCCCTTTCCCCATCACTATGGCACGCTGTAGGATGAGCTGGTAGCTTCATTGGGATATTTATCTTGTTGTGGAAATACTAAGAATTGCCTATGCTTGTTTAAATAAAAATCAAAACAAACAAAAAACCAAATCTGTTTTAAAATTGTAAAGCTTTTTTGTAGAAGCTCAGTACTTTTCCAATGCACTGTTGTACTAACGCATCAAGAATTAAAATTGTACCATGCTTAGAAATCAAGAACGCTTTTCATACAGACCCCACCACCCAGAGGCCAAACTAAACCCCAGAGAGCTGCTTTTGTACCTGTGGCCCTGTCAGGAGCAGTGTGTATCTGTACTATTTGTGTGAGCAGCTACTGTAATATAAAGCCAGTCGAATTAGAAAATTGCATTTAAAAAAAACCCCAAATAATCCAGAAATGTTACAACTACAGTGTTTTGGCTCAGCAGTGCCACCAAAAAATGAGAAAAAGTAGAAACTGTTTCAACAGCTGGTTATTTCTTGAGGTAGTTGCTAATACAACACACACCGGTGTGTACCAGTTCATTCAGTGAGGTTTATGCCCTAGTTTTCTCTCAACCTTCAACTTTTGAGGCAACTCTGTGTAACTTCAGCACACAAATAGTGACTGGTTGTTTTTCTTCCCTGACAGCTATATATTAGTAACCTCTGTGGAGGCTGCTGCTAGACCCAGAGTTGGTAGCCTGAGACTCAGGTGCCACAGAAAAATATCTTAGGTATGAATTGGGAAACAGGTGTTTAAGTTGAATTTGAAAATGATAATTGGTTATGAGAGTACACCTCATTGTTAGAATGGGTTACACATTTATGTTAAAACCCAACAAACTTTTTGTCCTCCTGTTGGGCAGTTTAATATGATTTGAATTTACTTACAGAATTGTGTGAAGTATTTAGATTTGGACAACATAGCTTGGTTCTCAGCAGTGTCAGGGAAAATATCCATCACTCTCAGTGACCTGGTCTTTGGTTTGTTCTCTAATGACTGTTCCTTTCCTAGCTGACCTGTGCAACAGGGAGAACAGTATTTGTTTCCACTCCAGGGCAGTAGTTCCAAAGGGATATGACCTGCTCTTGCTGGCTGTAGGGGAAGTGTTTCTTCTTGCTCAGATGACAAAAACAAAGCTAGGCTGTCTTTTTCTCTTGACCAAAACACATTTTTGGTGTTTTGTAGTGGTGGTTGCATAAACTATAATCTCTGCTTTAAGCTATTTTAACATCTCCTCAGGTAGTTAAGGATTCCACATTGTCCCCAAATTCCCAGTTTTCTTCTGTGTGTGCATTTTGTGGCGTTTGGTTTGGCAAGAAACCCTGACTGGCTCTGGAGCTTGCTCTCCTGCTGGTGGGACACACCATTGTAGCCAAGGGGATATGTGTCTTCTTTTTGAAGAGCAGAATAAATAAGCTCATGTTTTTGAGTATTTCCTTCTGACATCATCAGTGTAAAGTGGAAGTTGGTCACTCATTTCAGGTGCTGGGCTCCCTATGCCAAAATTTCCTCAACAAAAGAATACTTTGAATTTCTTCCAGTAGCATTCACACAGCAGATATTATCAGGTGTGTTTCCAGTAGCTGTATGGACTCACTGGAGCATAGAATTAGCAGGAGGAGACCTCTTTCTCTGTGAATCCTCTGTTAGATTTGAAAAGGTGGCTTTGATCTCTGAGGACTAAAACAGCAGCCCACTGGTGCCGATTGGTGTGGGGCATGGCTGTGCTACCTGTCACTCAACGTTGCTTTCTTTATCATGTTCTGAGTTCCCAGTAACTCTTCACCTTAGAATCGGCTTTCCAGTTTTGTTCTAGCTTGATAGTGGCATGCCTTAACCTTTCCTGTAAAAACAGCGACTAATAAAATGTTGGAGGTTTCCCAAATGGTACCAAGAGCAAATAATTTCATCTCAGTTCAGGAGACTGTGACTGTCTCCAGTGCTTTTTATGTCTTCTCCAATGCCAGGTATGCTAAAGGTGGTGGGGTTGGTGATCTGGAAGAGATGGCAGAAATTGAACTGCTGATAGAGCAGAGACCTCTTCACGTAGCTGAGTCATCTGTCAGCCACTGTGGCAATTCATCTTCTGTTCTATTGAGGTTAGGTTGGAGTTGGGAAAAGCCAATATTAACACTTCAGTTGCTAACAAAATCTGAGAAGCTCGTAATTTAGCAGGGTTTGTGATTAATCTCATTTGCAGTTTATGAATCAGTCTGGTGTTGAGCACTTGCGCTTACCACATCTCTCAGTTGATGCTTTCTTGGTGTTACAAAAGAGATTCAGCCTCTTTCCTTCTGTTGATAGCAGCATGATGGCTTAAAAGGGCTTGTTCTGGCGTTTTCGGAGGGCTGATGGTACAGAAATGGTGAGTCCAGAGAGGCAGAGGCAGCCTGGTTGCATCAGCTGCCTGGTTCACAGTGCCACCGTGTGGGAGCCTCAAAGCCGGGCTCAGTCTCCTTGCTTCTTCCGCATTAAAGGCGTTAGCGCTTTCTGGAGGTTCTCTGTTGCCTGCCTCAGTAGTTGCCGTGGTGTTTTTTCAAGCTGCAAGCCACCCAAGCTCCTGCTGCGAGTCCCTCTCTGTTTTGTGAGCTTAATTCAGAACAGACCTGTACCCACAGGATCTCCTTGCACAGCAATTAAAGCAGTCACGAGGCCAAAGCCCAGGAGCAGGCACACTATTTTTGAAGAGTGTGTTTGGGAGTTTCACTCAGATGATGAACCAATACAGGAGTCATAGTTGCTTTTTTTTTTTTATGTTGAGTTGGGACTTATGTTACAAACTGAAGAGTTAGTCCTGAGATTTGTCAGATTTTGTTTTTACCTGGCACTTTTTTTTTTTATTATTTCTCTGAACAAGCTGGGGAGTTTGCACAGAACTTGTAGGCATTTAATTTTTAAATTTATTTGTCTAGGGTAGGTGCTACATGCCTGAGGATGGCTCAATGTGAGGATGCTTTGTGAGCACCGTTGATGTGCAGCACAGCAGCTGCGTGGCCGTGGCACCGCACGGCTTTTGCAGGAGCCGTAATTGTCCATTGTGTGGGCTTGCAGACAAATGGATTTCCCACCGAAGTGGGCACAATGGACCATAATGACTGTCACTCCAGTTTCCTGTCACTTGTCTGCATTATGCAAATGTGGAGAGTCCCAGCAGACTGTTGCCCTGTTCTGTCTGCAGCCTGGAAATGGTTGCCTGCACCAAGAGGAGGTTCCCAGTGGTCTCAAAATAATGAGGGTCTAATGTGAAGATGAGAAAGGGAAGTTGCTGAGGCTGCCCCATTGGTCTCTATCTTATAGCAGTGTGGTGAGGGGTTTTGTGACTTCCACAGAGCGATCTGCAGATGCAAAGCTCTATCCTGTTGGCTTAGCCACAGCCTTCTCTGTAGTTCAGGATCCTTTCCTTTAATTCATGTCCCTATCTGATGTTTGTGTTTTCCCACCGTTCGTCCTTTCTCCTGCCGTGGGGGCTCACATCCATTGAATATGGCTCCATCAGCAAGTGTGGAGCTAATGGGTAAATGGTCATGGAAATTTCTCCTGCTCCTTTACCTCCCCCACAGGAGGAGGTGCTTTGAATGAGGACTGGCTTGGTGCTGTGCTAAGGGCATTTATAACAAAGTCAGAAATATTCCCAACCCTTAGGTACACCAGACCTTATGTTTGCTTATCCTTGATGAGAGATGGAAGAGACAGAATCACTGCTCGCTTCTCCAGAGTACATAGACATTGTCTTGTGTTAAAAAAGAAGGGAAGTTTGCATCTGTTATACTAGAGCTTCTCAACCTCTCTTTGGTATAAGGTTATCTCTATTTTTCTTTCTTTCTTTCCTGGGGGCAAATGGCATTGCATTTGTTTTATCTGATTTTGTTCCCTGAAGCTAAAGCACCCAGGACTTCTTCCTGAATGTCACCACCTGATAGTAAGGTGTTGGTTGGGAAGCCTTGAATTCAACTGAGAATGTAACTGGTTTCTTTTACTCTCTTTTTTTTTTCTTTTTCTTTCTTTTTTTTTAAAAACAGTGCTTTACATTTGTTTATACAGGACTTGTTTAATCCAAAATGGTACTTTTGAGGTCATTGGGCAACAGTTTGACCCAACTTGATAGCTAACATTTAGGAAGAGTTTGTTCCCTATGTAAGATGTCATAATGCAAATGGAAATAGACTCAATAAAATGCATGAAGTGTTTGTTTTGTTCTTGAGCATCACTCCTTGGGGGTTGTTCTCCTTGCAGTGGGAAGGCACAGAGCAAAAGATGGTGGATGCAGTAGGAGTCTCTTGCCTTTTCCGGTGAGGCTGGGTAGAAAGGGAAGAGCCAGGACGATTTAGAGTTAATTTCTTGGAAGAATTTATTAGTCCTTAGTACACAAAGCTGAGGCAATAAATGTCACGGTGCCCCAGACTTGTGTAAACCTGTCAGTGGATAATGTGTGATACCAAAGCGGTGTCTGCAGGTTGTCTATCAAGGAGTAGCTGTGACTTTTGGGGGTGCCTGTCTGTAGCCTTGCCAGGTGAATGAGGCTCTGGAGGCTGTGTCCCCTCAGAAACACCCCTTGCAGCGCTCAGCAGCTTTCCTGAATGGCTCTCACATATGGCTAAAAGCTTGGTCCTAAAATTAGTATCTGATGTACGTGCAAATACTTAGCCTAGTGGGAAGGGCATTTTTTAGGGCGTGGGAAGCTTTATTATCTTTATTATATGCGCTTCCCTCACCTCAACTCCATTCCTCGAGTAGGAAGTGGGAGCTGCTCCAAGAGCGACGTGCTGACATGGGAACAAAAGAGGGGGTTGGGTAACAACATGCAGTGCTTGGGCTGCTGCTTGACACTGCTGGGAGTGATGCTGCTGTTGGGTATGGAGGGAAGTGTGGGGCTTCTCCAGGGGTTCACCGCCACACTCCACAGGGAGAGCTCTGGGATAAGATGTTTTTTCCCCAAATCCCACGTGCTTTGTGGTGAGCTCCATGATCTCTTCTGCTCTGCAAGTGTCCAGCTCAGTCTGAAAGCGAGTCTTTAACAGGCGTTGGCTTTTATTTCAGTGATCTCATTCACAAAGTGCTTCCCACACTTGCTATACCGGGAGCTCTTTGCCAGCTCCGGCCCCACATGCGCCTGTCGGAAGTTCATCAGTTTGGGTAGTCCTGTATTTTGTTCTGTTCCTTACAAATTATCCATCAACTCCCAAATGGCTTAACAAGTCCGAAGGCTTGGAGAGCATGTGTGGCTGACTTCATCCCTCTGATTGTTTTCTTTAACACATTTGAGGTCTCTGTTCTGACCTGTAAAACTTTATTTAACCTCCTTCCTCCCTGTTTGATGCTTAAACCCTGTAACCTTTCACATTGTCCTACTCCTCCCTTCAGGGTATATTTCCATGGCAGATCCAGACCTTCACAGGGGAGTGTATTTGGCTGCTTTGTTGCTCTTGCTACTTGGTGGGAGGAGAAAGGTTGTGTTTGGCAAACCTCTCCATCACAGAGCAATGGGGTGAGGAATAACTACATGGTCAGGGGCTTCTCACCTCCAAAAGGGCTCTTCTGACTGCTCCTTGGTGAGATCAAGTGGAAATAGAGAGATGGGGAGAAAAGCAAAGGTTGGCTGCTGCTTGCTTGCCTTTCCCAGCTGTTTCAGAGTGTGATTGAACCTGTTTTGGGGCTTTCATTATAATTAACCTAAACCTAGCTCTGTTGTGGTTCCCTAGATCCTTACAGTAAAGTGATATAGGAGAAAACTAACCCCACTTTTTAGTCTTAAACTGGAGGGGCATTGTCTGTGACGCTAATGAGATGCTGCATGCTCCAAATGTTCCCCTGAATAAGTCCCCTGTTGAGCCAAGCATGTGAAAATCCAGACGTCAAGTCCCCTCAGCAGTGATTACTTCATGAATTAGGAGTCATCCTGTTTTTGCTGAGGGGTTCTCAAGCTTGGGCACCAAGCCAGCAGGCTCCTGGGCTTTCCAGGAAAAAGCTTGCAGGTTGGATGGGGCTTTGAGCAGCTTGGTCTAGTAGGCAGCTTCCCTGCCCGTGGCAGGGGGTTGGAATTAGATGACATTTAAGGTTACTTCCAACACAAACCATTCCATGATTCTGTATACTTAACAAGAATGTGGTGTGGACTGTGGTGGGTTCCCTGTGACAGCCAGGAGAGCGATGCCTTGTCTAGTACCAGGAGAAGAGCCTGCTGGGCTCCTGGTTGCCAAAAGAGATATTTTTTTTTGCTCTGGTTTGCAGAATGTGATTCTCCATGTTGAAAGTGAAGGTTCCAGGGCGACCTTAGAGCAGCCCTCCAGTATTTGAAGGGGACTACAGGAGTGCTGGAGAGGAACTTGTTATAAAGTCATGGAGTGACAGGACAAGGGCTGATGGTTGCAAACTGGAAGAAGCTGGGTTTAGATTAGACATCAGGAAGAAATTCTTCCTCACGAGGGTGTTTGGACACAGGAACAGGCTGCCCAGAGATGATGTGGAGGCTCCGAGCCTGGAATTGTTCAAAACAATTGATTGGATGGAGCCTTGAGCAACCTGGTCTAGTAAGAAGTGTTGCTGCCCATGGCAAGGTGGTTGGAACTTGATGGTCTTTAAGGTCCCTTCCAAGCCAAACCATCCTATGATTCCATGAAAGTTTGGGTCTGGTGGTTTTATGCTCTGGAGCAGCAGCTTTGCTCATTGTGATGGGTCTTGTATGAAATGCCATAAAGCAAAAAGTGCCTGGCTTGGTTTCTTGGCTTTAATACCTGCTCTAGTCTTTCTTTAATAGCAGTGAAACACCCTCAGCAACACCACCCTGGGCCCAACCCCCATATTTTGCCCTGTGTCTGCAAAGCCAGAGCTTGCCTGTGAGCTGGCTGGTGGTTTTGCTTGTCCTGGAGGGTGTTATGGGTGTGAAAGCTCTTGAAATGAAGTCATTCTAAGAGTCCACAGGCTTCATCTCCTGACCTCAGAGCAGGGATCAGTGCTGAGGTATGAACAGAGGTGGAACACCTGCATCCCTGCCCTGAACATCATCACGCTGCCAGCTGAGGTGAGGGCAACACCCAGCAGGTGAAAGGCAGGAAAATACAGTGGAAAAAAAAAAAGTTTAATCTCTGTAGATACTGCTGACTTCTAAATAAACTAAATAAATACTAAATAAACTTGGAAATGACTTGGCCTTTGCTGCTGGCACCTCTGGGCTGATAGTGCTTTAATTTTCAAGCATGGATCTAAATAAACTGAATTATCTGGGAGGGAGGAGGCTGGGAGAAGCCCCTAAAGCTGATGGCTGCCAGATAGTATCCAGGCAGTGCTGCTTGTCCATCGTCTCTGTACATGTGGCATGACCAGGAAGGAAAGGGAAGGGGTGGGAAATGATGGAAAGAGAAAGAATGGGAGTGGGGAAGGGATGAAGGACAGAGGAGGGGGAGGGAAAGAGGAGGGAAACTAAGGACAGGTGATAAAAGAAGAGGCTTTTGAACTGTCTTGGTCTGAATGGGACTGATAAAAACATAAAAATGGGGAAGAAGAATACAGGTGGGAGCAAAACCACCACGACCCTTGGGGTCTGACTGTGGGGGACACAAAGCAGGTCTGGAAGAGACCTGTGGCCCATGGTCTAGGGTCCAAGCAGGAGGGTGTTGGGTGCTGCTGCAGGCGATGCAGCGCTGGCCACGTACGCCTGAGCGATGCGATGAGATGACCACAGAGTTAGGAGCACAAACCCCCGATCCTGGGCAGAAGAGATGCCAGAACAATAGCTCCAGCCTGGAAGGGCTGGGCCGGGGGGGGCAACACGACACAAACACACATGGAGCCCTGCTCACACCCACCCCTCAGCCCCAGGAGAGGCTGTTTACACAACTCTACAGAGAAAGCCCCCAGATGCCGCTCGTGTTTCCAGTGCAGGATAGAGTGAGGCTGCAGGTGATTGGGAAGAATTTGTTTAGGGCAGTTTTTCTGCCAGAACATTGAAGATTAAACAAAAGCAGCATACCCTGAAGCCCGTGCCAGGATAAGGCACACACAGGTGAGCAGGTCCAAAAGCACTCAGTGCCTCTTGCAGCTCAACGGTGTTTTTCCCATCCTCTCTTTTATTTTCTCCTCTCTCTTTTATCCCCTGTCATTTCTTCCTCAGCTCTCCTTTTCTCTCTCTCTGTTACTCCCCCCCCTTTCTCCTTTTCTCCATCCCTTCCTTTATTTTCTTTCCCCTCTCCTCCTTTCCCTCATCACTGCCCCCCTTTTCCCTTCTCCCTCTGCTGTGTTTGCCTTAGATCTAAGCATTTTATTCCCTCCCTTGCTTTGCCCTGCTGCCAGCACAAAGCAGTTTCCCATACTGCATTTTAAAACAGCCCCTAAACCCAACCCGAAGCGAGTGCATCCTGAGCTCACCCTGTCAGCTGCACCCTCCAGCTTCTCTTTTTCCCTTCGCTGATGTATCCAGCACCTAGGCTGAGTGCTGGGCACCCCACCCTCAGGACACCCCCATTTGATGACCTTCCACAGATGCCTGAGCAAAAAACCCTGCTGAGCGTGAGTGCGGTTGAATGCCCTGGGAAGGGAGCTCGGCCAAATAACGGCAGCAAAGGAAAGATTTGCATTTGGAAGCAGAGATGATTAAAATAAAGCTCCTGCCACTCACGTGTGCATCCTTCAAGTCCTTCAAAAGCATTTGCAGATGGGGGATTTGGGGTTTAAAAAAAAGAAATTGTTTGAAGGATTATAATATTTAAG
>VWZI01018739.1:762484-774204 GCA_013396835.1 Psilopogon haemacephalus
CAGGGTCTCACCACTCTCATGCTGAAGAACTTTCTTCTCACATCCAATCCGAATCTCCCCACCTCCAGCTTTGCTCCATTCCCCCTAGTCCTGTCACCACCTGAGAGCCTAAAAAAAAAAATAAATCCCTCCCCAGCTTTTTTGTAGGGCCCCTTCAGATACTGGAAGGTCACCTGGGAGCCTTCTCTTCTCCAGCCTGCACAGCCCCAACTCTTTCAGCCTGTCCTCATAGCAGAGGTGCTGCAGCCCTCTGAGCATCCTCGTGGCCCTTCTCTGGACACACTCCAGCATGTCCACATCCCTCTTGTCCCAGGGGGCTCCAAAACTGGATACAGTACTCCAAGTGGTGTCTCCCCACTGTGGAGTAGAGGGGGAGAATCACCTCCCTGGCCCTGCTGGCCACACTTCTGCTGCAGCCCAGTCTCTGGTTGGCTTTCTGGGCTGCAAGTGCACACTGCTGCCTCATGTTGAGCTTCTCGTCCACCAGCAAGCCCCACATCCCTCTCCTCAGAGCTGCTCTCCAGCAGAAAAATCTTTGAGGAAAAAGGTTTAAGGTCAAGTCCAACTGTCAACCCAACCCCCTCCCCTGTCTTTTTTTTTCCCAGCTTTCCTATGTATTAGGGCCAGATCAGACAGCCTGGCAGAGCAAGGAGGAAAAGTTGCTGCTGTTTGATGCCTGGGCTCAGCTGGCAAGGAGGCTATGAGGGGATTCCCAGTGAGCACATGTACACATACAGCTATGGATGTAGAAAAGAACCACCAAAATTAGATAGATAGATAGAGAGAGAGAGATATATATGTATACATTTATGTATTTATAGATATATGGAACTTGGAGAGTCTTTCCCCTGTATCTTTTCTGGGCGTCTCTATGAGGCATGCACAAATACACCTATGGATGTACAAAACCCCAAGCCACTAAAATGGTAGACAGGCAGATCAATACATATGCATACATTTGTGTGTTTACTTGCTCCTATGGAGCTTGCAGGGTCTCACCCCCTCATTCCCTTTCTGGGCATCCCACTTTTATCACCCACCCCAGCACCTTCGCCACTCCTCCCACCCAAATCTGCACCCATCCCAAGGCAATTGGTGTAATATTAAAGCTGCACAGCTGGATTTTTGTGATCTGCCACTGCTGTGCAGGGTGTGCACACAGTGCTTTCCCCTCACAGCAACAGGGTGCAGCATTCCTTCTTTGCTCCATGGGGTGCAGCATTCCCTTTTCCTTGCTCCATCCCTGCACGCACAGCACCGAGGGGCTTGTTGCCATCATCTCGTTCCCTTTGAATCTTTATTTATCATCTCTTACTGCCTGGTGGGATTGTTTTGTTTTTAAATAGTATTTGCAATAAATGCTCTCTACTTAAGAAAGGGTTGAGAGGCACATTAAGAACCAAAAAAAAAAAAAAAGCCTGAGCTCTATAAAACCAATTCACAGCTCAGCTTTCAGCTCATGGCAATTAACACACCTACAACAAACACATCAGAAGGCAATGCTATAAGCCATGGTTTCATGGAATGGTTTGGGTTGGAAGGGACTAATTTAAAGGTCAGCCAGTTCCAACGCCCTTCCAATAGACCAAGCTGCACAAGGCCTCATCTAACCTGGCCAAGAACACCTCCTAGCAGGGGGGCACAGGTTGCCCAGGGAGGTTGTGGCTGCTCCCTTCCTGGAGGTGTTCAAGGCCAGGCTGGATGAGGCTTTGAGTGACCTGTTCTAGTGGGAGGTGTCCCTGCCTATGGCACAGGAGGGTTGGAACTGGATGATCTTTGAGGTCTCTTCCAACCTAAACCATTCCTTGGTTCTATGATTCTAAGTCCACCCCTCAACCCTCCTGTACCTGCTCTTATTGACAAAAAAGCTTAGCTCTCCCGTGACTAGCACTAATGCCCAGAAAGCCTCCCTGTGCCCCCAAGCTGCTGCCAAAAGAAAGAAATAATATTGCTAAGGATAATTAAACAAACTCACAGAATCACAGAATGTTAAACAAAAGCCCTGGGGCTGGCCCTTGTGTGGGAGAGAGGGTAACACTGAGCCACATCCCCCAGAAAATGAGGTTCAGCCAAGTCAAGTGCAAGGTTTTACCCCTGGGTCAGGTCAACCCACCCAACAACATCAATTCCAGCTTTCACCTTCCTGCATCAGAAACCTCTATTTGCCCATTAGGTAACAGGACCTTAGCAGAGCCTATCCCCAAGGTGTATGACAGACAGGATAAAGGTTGGGTAATGAGCATTCTCCACCCACCAACATCACTTCCATCTTTCACCCTTCTGCATCAGGAACCTCTATTTGCCCATTAGATACCAGGACCTCAGCAGAACCTTTCCCCAAGGTGTATGACAGACAGGATAAAGGTTGGGTAATGAGCATTCTCC
Organism: Psilopogon haemacephalus; assembly: GCA_013396835.1. Classification (NCBI taxonomy): domain Eukaryota; kingdom Metazoa; phylum Chordata; class Aves; order Piciformes; family Megalaimidae; genus Psilopogon; species Psilopogon haemacephalus. The sequence continues at coordinate 764,870 of VWZI01018739.1, forward strand.
ACCCACCAACATCACTTCCAGCTTTCATCCTACTGCACCAGGAACCTCTCCTTCCCCATTAGATACCAGGACCTTAGCAGAGCTTATCCCCAAGGTGTGTGAAAGACATTGCAGTGTCACATTGCAGTTTTCCAGCCCCTTTTCTTTTGACATCCCAGACAGGCACGAGCCAGAGGGTCAGCAGCAGCTGGGAAAGTTACTGTAAGTCCAGTGCCTACCATTCGTCACGAAGAGAAGAATCCTGGTGGGACAGAGGCACGACTCCATTTTCTTTTTTAAATGGGTTTTATTCTACACAAATTTATTTATTTTTTTTTAAACAACATTCATAAAACATTAATTACAAAAAATTAAATGTGCTAACATGGGGTAGGTTTGGGTTGTTTTTTGTTTTACTTTTCATTTGCCAACCATCAGCAATTCACATTTTGAAAGGGTAGTCATACTTTGAAGACATACATTCAAATACTTCCAGGTACAAAATTTTGAGGGAGTATAAATTGCTTACAAGGAGCAGATGTTAAAAAAATAACCAACCAAACAAACAAAAAAAAACTTTTAAAAAATTAAAAGGACTAATTTTAGACTTTGTAGTCTGAATCTTGCACCCAATTGAGCAGCTGCTTTCATACTGCTGGTTTTGCTGGTCCTCCCTGGGTGCCCAGCAAAAAAACCCCCACTGGTTTGGAGATGCACATGGCTCCTGCTGAGGCAGATCTGGGGAGCACAGTGGAAAAAATAGAAAAAAAAAAAGAAGGATTGTAAAACTACCACTGGTGCTTGCAACTTTTTATTGAGTCTTTTTAGTGGGTACAGACATTGTGAAGGTGAGTATTACCAGCACATCATCAAAGCATCCCACCCCAAAATCCCACGGGCAGGACATTTTCCATTGGTGATGGAGCTAACGTCAACCACGATGGTGCTGGAAAAAGGCATGACCTTGGGATCCAGGAGGTGATGGCAGCAGGCTTGGAGGTCCTGCTTTAAAAACAAGCCATCTCACGAGTTACCCCAAAGGGCCAGAAATTCAAGCCTCCACCCCAGTGCTCTTATGTGAAGTCGGCTGCAAAATCCACCCATCCGAAAGCAAATATTTGGCTTGGTGCAGCTGGATTTCAGGGCAGGGCGTATAGGGTAATTTCTTAATTGCCCTCAACCTCCCCCCCCTCAAAAAAAAGAAAAAAATCTGATCTCCAGCTTGGACAGGTTCAAATGGCTGAAATGAGATATGCTGGGAAAGTTCAGCCCTCCAGAAGTTCTCTCCCAGTCTGATTTGATTGAATGCACTCAGCAACCCAAAGCCTGACTGCGCCAACCAGGGAGCATCCACGCTCTGCAAAATCCTGCTCCAGTAAACAACTTGTCTTACACACCACAATTAAAAATGTACAACCCCCCCATTTCCCCCCCCCCCCCCCCTCCCCAAACCCAAAACAAAAGGGGAAAAAAAAAAATCTTCATTCCTTAGTAAAACAGACACTAAAGTCTTGTCTCTAGCACTACGGTTAAAAGCTACGCTTGCCTTGCCAGTCGGAGGTGAATGCAGAGTTGGGAACTATGTTACAAAAAGAGGAGAAACTTCGGAGGTTCAAAACCTCCTTCCAAAGCCATGTGGGTTTTTTCTTTATTTTGCAGACAATAGGAGGGATTCTGTGTCTTTCCCTTCCTGTCTGGAGAGGAGACCCAAACTCCGTGCCCACAGTCAGCGGTGCTTGGTGTTTTGCCACCGCGGTGGGACGCAGAGGTGAGACAGGGACACTCACAGCATCTGTCCTTGCTGGGAGCACTAAGGGCAATGCAACGCTTGCAAAAATAAAAACAACAAAGTGCTCCCGAGAGGGGTGGTGTAGGGAAAAAAAAAAACCCCACTAAAGCCCAGTGATAACCTTGATGTCACACCAGGACTAAAGTCCACCACACCAAGCTGATAAAGCACCTGGAGCTAGGCTGACCCGCTGGCTGCAGGGATAGTCACCCCTGCAAAGCCCTTCCACTGCATGAAAGTGGCAGCTCCATCCATCCCCACCTCTGCTTTCCTCACAAGGGCTATCAAAAAAAAAGGGGAATGGCTTTATTTCAGTTTGTTGCTTACTCATGGAGCCCCTCTACAGTGCCAGCTCTGTCCTCACCCAGCATTACAGAGAGGACATAAGGAGCACTCGTCAATGACCTCGCTCTCCCCAAAAGTCAGAAGGGCAGCTGAGAAGAGCCCAGAAGAGCTGCCTCAGTGTGGGTTTTTTTTGGTGGCACAAAAGCAGCAGCTCCAGTATTGGGAGTGGGCTCCTCAGCTTCCCTTGGCAAAGGAGCCAGGGCTTTCAAAGTCATCCTCATTTTCTGCTTCCAGCTGGATAGGGAAAAGCAAACTCTGCCAGCGTGAAAATTATTGAAGCTAAAATAACCAAGGTAACCCCAAATAAAGCTGTCAGGCATGTGAAAGCTGAGTAATAGTTTGCAGTGAAGGGAGGGACAGTAAGTGTCTCAGCTGGATCTGTCCCCCTCTCCACGTCCAGAGGATTTGGTCCAAATTCACCTTTATGCAGGTTGTTGACCATGTAGCTACAGCAACCTGCTCTAGTTGAAGAAAGTCCTGCTGACTGAAGGGGGTTTGGACTAGATGACCTTTGAAGGTCCTTTCCAACCCAATGCATTCCATGATTCTATGTAGATGCAGGTGTCAGCCAGGGTGAAAATCTACCCTAAGCCTCCTGAGATGCTGAACCGAAGTGATCTGAGCAAGCGTAGACAAGATCCTCAGCACCAAATCAGACTGCCCAGAGCAAATTGCTCTGAGCACCAACGTACCAACACCAAAAGAGATCCTCTGGCCCCGTGCAAAATGCTCCCGTGGCACCGTCATGCATGGCAGGGCAGGGACTTCCTTGCCCAGTTGCAGGCCACCTCCTTCTCCCAGCCCCTCTGGGCCAGGCAGCTCAGCCCAGAGGACTACAGAGCTCCTCAAAAGCCAAACTGGCAGCCCTAAACCACCACGATGGTGAGAGGCAGAGCCAAAACATCTTGAAACTGAGGGGTCTCCAAACCCCACGGTACCGCAGCAGTTCTGCAAAAGCCTTCAGGCTTTGATGGCAATGAGGATGTGGCCTTCCCACAGCTCCCACAGCAGGGAGATGTTCGAAAACCTCAACCCCAGCCCATGAGTGGCCAGAATTTTGTTAAATTCAAGCGATGTGACTTTGAAACGTGTATTTCCCTGGCTGCAGAACCTCAGGGCAAGGCATGCTGCAGTGAAGCACCTCTGCAGATGCTTCCAGCTTTGTTTCACGACTCAAAAAATGCTCTAAGCTATGAATCATGGCACTTCCCTGGCAGTGACTGCAGTCATTGCCCTGCCAGCCTTCCCATCACCGGGGCAGCCCGAGAAGGCTAAAAACACAACCATCCCCTGAACCCTTCCAGCTTGGCTGTCCCTCTCCATCTCTCAGCCAGAGCCAGAGGAGTTAAGCTCAGCACCTCACTGCAGCAGCTCAAATAAAATAAAAGAAACAAAAAGAAAAAAAAAAAAAAAAAAAAAAAAAAAAAGAAAAAAAAAGATGCACAGCTTGTTTTGGAACACCCTCAAGCTAAAGATTTAGCAAGGCAGCCCCAGCCAAGCCCCAAGCAGGGTGCTGCTGGGACACGTCCCGCGCTTGCTGTAGCTTACATAAGGCTACGCACACCCCGGCAGCTCTCTAAACACCCTGAAGCTGCTCCCTTCCTGCTCCTTTCCACCCCCTTCCCACCATGGGGCTTGACCTTCTCCCATGTCCTCCCCCTGGCTCCCAAAAACAGCTGAGCTTGGAGTGTCAGGGTTTACCTTCTGCTCCAGAAATCTCAGCCCAGAGGAAGGAGAAGCTTGGGGAGTTTTCACAAGAAGATTTAGTAAGAGGGAGTTTTCACCATGAATATTCAGCTCCCACCTGCCCGGGGAGGACATGGATGTACTGAGCTAGGATAAGCAGACCCTGATGGGGTGAAACAGGAGGGATTTTAGGATGAAGTTCATTGCAACAAGTAGTGACCTATTTGGCATCACAGTGCCAGACTCCAACAAGCTGAAAGGATGAAACAGTTCTGGAGATGGAGACCAGTGCCATTCCTCCCTGTTTCTAGATGCTCAGCTCACCATGATCCCACTTCTCACATGCCACAAGTTTCCAAGAATTCTTCCAAGCTTCCCAGTACTCAAGGGTCAAACCAAAGGCAGAGCAGCAGCATTTAGCCAACAAACCCCCAAATAGTTCTCTTTCTGTTGACAGACTGCTCCAAACTTTGCCCTTCCTGTTCCCAGCTGTGTTTGCAGATGAGGCCAACTTCTCCTTGCTGTTGTTCAAATATGCCTTCCCTGCTGCAGAATTTGCCCTTATCTTGGCCAAGGGCAGAATCTTCACAAGTAGATGTTGAGAATGGGTTTAGAAGGTTGGTACCAGACATCCATCCAGTTTAGGATGAGGAGTGGATTCCTTTTGCCAGATTCAGGAGGCCTATGAATGTACCTCATCATTAACAACCTCCTAGAGGGTCGAGAATAAGAGCCATGGGCAAAGACCAAAACTTATGGGGGGGTGAATGTGGGTACCACCACCCCTCCTGGGCAGAGCTGGTTTGATGCCATCACAGCATTAAGTACCCATTGCATCAGTTGCAGGCTCCTCCCAAGGTGAAGACCTTTGCAGGCACGTGGAGCACTTAAGGCAAGTGGAAATCTGGAATCTGAACCAGAAGTCATCTCCTGAGCCAGGGAGGTTTTAGCACAACAGTGTCACACAAATCTGGGTGCAGTCAGCAGTGAGCTCTGCCGTGCAGCCACAATGGGGGTTTGAGGAAGCTCTGCTCATCCTCTTCTTGGTCTGAAGAAGCTACTTCTTGAATTTAAATCCCTCATAAGCTCTCATGATTTAAAGAACTTCATCAACGTAAAATTCCCCAAACTCACCAAAGGAGTTATGACACAACATCATTTCTTTCCTTCAGCTGTCAGATGGCTTTGGAGATGCCCCACTGCCAACATTCCCACCAAAAAGCACCACTTTAATGCTCTGCCCTAGGCTAAGCCTGGCAGATGCCACCAGAGGAAGGAATCCATGGCTTGGGTCCCTCCAATGCCCGGGTGTACCGATGTACACCTTCTGACACAGCTCCAGCTGCCTCCTGGGACTTCCTGAATCAAGCACTGAGTCGGCAGAGCTGTAGCACACGATGAGATGCGAGCAACAAAGTGGGGTAAGAGTCAGGGAAAAGGGTATTGAAGGAAGAGACAAATGGACATCTTGATTTATAGTCCTCGACAGACACGTCACAACACACCAGTAAGTTTTCTAGCTGGGACAGAAGGGCCACAGGACAACAAGACCTTACAATGGATTAGCCAATGCAGATTAAACACAGGACCAGAGGGACATGCAGGACCCTGAGCCTACGTACAATGTCTCACCATTGCCCATGGGAGGACCCTTCACTGAAACCAATTTTCCACAGCAAGGATTTGTCTGGATGTTACAACCCCACTCCTCCCCTTCCCCTGCCCTCACCCAGTGGCCAAGGGATGACTCCCGTAGCACACATGCCTCCTTAGGCTTCTCCTTTTAGAGTGGCAGCTGAAGCAAATGAAAATCCACTGAAGGACGGGTTTGCAGCCAGGATATACGTGAGCTTTGCTTCTTACTCTGTCCTGAGGCATTATTCTCAGGAAAATGTACCCCTGTCCCAGCTGGCACCTTGTTTACATGTGGATCTGAGAGGGCAGGACTGTCCTTGCTCTGTGCCACACTCATTAGCAAAGCCTGGAACTGAACGACCTCTACACAGACTGAGCTTTGACTTCTCTCTGTGTGGAGCACCCATGGGCTGGGATGTCCTTGAGCTTTCACTCTCTCCCCTAGGGACAGCAGTGGGCTACAAACGCAATGCTACTGGGGCTCTGAAATCCTTTGGGACCATCGGGGCTTCCCCAGCCACTACTGACTCCTGGTTATTGCTGTGTAATACCCAACCAGCCCCCTAGAAGGACTGGTGGCACCCTGTGACCCAAGCTGACTGCACCCTTGGGTGCTCCAAATCAGTACAACCTGCATCCCTGCACCCGTGTTCCAAGTTGGCTACATCCTGCATCCCTGGGTACTGGGAAGTTGCTTTCTGGCATGGCATGGGCCCAAGGGGCTCTGTCCTTACCCATGGCACCTCGACACCTCTGAAGTGCCAATCTCAGCGGCTTGCCCACGGTCTTCAGCCACTGTGGGCTGTGCTGGAACCCTTTCTTTTGCACCTCAAAAGGCCAGTCGTTAGTCACTGGGTGAGAAAAGGGAGGTGGGAAGTGGCCGAAGGACCTGTCGGTCTTGTCCATGCATTTTTAAGGCATATTATTTTGCAGGAAGGGGATGCTCCCGTGTGGCTCCATCCGACGAGGGCGGCAGGACCGGAGCTGGCTGAGCTCCCCATGGTCCCAGCTGCAGCTCCCTGGGGGTGTGGGAGAGCAGAGGAAAAGGAGGAGAGAAGAAGATTAAAGCGGGACTCGGCGACCATTTATTTGGTTTGTGCGTCGGACCAAAGCAGCGTTTCCTCCTTCAGAGCTGCTGGCTCCAAAAGAGCCGCCGGTGCCGGACGGGGAGGGGGCGGTCTCGGACGTGACACCGGAGGAGAAGGATGGACAGCTGCGGTGTTCGACAAGCTCCATCTGTGGCCTGCTTTTAAAAGGCATTTATTAGCTGTAAACCTCTGTTGTGGCGTCTAGAAAACCAGGGGGCGGGGTGAGGAGCGGGAGATGGATCAAGTTTGAATCCTGGTGAGGGTTCTTCTTAGAAAAACGATTAGAGGAGGGGAAACAAAACAAAAACCAAACAAAGGTGGCTTTGAAATCAAAACTGTCCAGAAAAAAAAAAAAAAGCATTTCTAGTTAAGAGCCTTTAACTAGAAGAACTTTTTCCGTGTTGTGTTGTTTTGCTTTCCTTACAAAGGTAGCGCATCGGCGGTCATGGAGGATTAAAGGCCGTCTGGAAAAGGGCTACGGAGAGGCTGCTGGTGGCCACAGTGACTGTCGGCGACACGTTACATGGGGGCTTCAGAGGCAGGACAGCCTGGCAGCAGCTCCCCGTTCACCACTGCCTCCGAGGCCAGCATCTTGTCTTTGCCTGAATCCAGGCGCTGCTTCTTCAGCATCTTCTGGTGGATGAGCGGGACAACAGAGAGCACCAAGCCGCCGATGATGGGAGGGACTCCGGCGAAATAAAAGGCAGCGTCGTAATTCCCGAAGTAATCGTTGAGGTATCCTGAAGGAGAAGAACACAGCTGGTTACAGCCACGCCAGAGAATCATTAAGGTTGGAAAAGACCTCCCAGATCATCAAGTCCAACTGTCAACCCAGCACCACCATGGCCACTAAACCGTGCCCCACGGTGCCACATCTACACATGTTTTTTTTAAGACCTCCAGGGACGGTGATTCCACCACCTCCCTAGGTGGCTTTTTTCGATGCCTGGCCATGCTTTCAGTGAAGAATTCTTCCTAATATCCAGCCTAAACCTCCCCTGGTGCAACCTGGGGCCATTTCTTCTTGTTGCTCCACAAGCACCTTCTCCCTCCCGGCCGCCAGGTACAGGTCTGACGCCACAGTGCTACCAACCTGCTATTGGTGTACCCGCGGTCATGGGCACAGCCATCAGCCCCATGAGGTACCCTATGGCCTGGGATGCTTGCATGGGTCCCACCAGCTCAAAGGCGATGGGGGCCATGATGGTGGTGAAGAAGCCATCACAAAGGCCAAGGAAGAGGCAGATGACAATGACGCCCTCGAACCCGCGGCACTGGGGAATCATCATGCACAGGATGCCCAGCAGCACAAAGGAAGCAACCTAAGAAGACAAAAGTGGGAATGTCATTGGGGTGCTGGATGAGAGGTAATGGAGAGAAGGAAAGGCAATAACATTGCCTCCTCCTCTGAACTGATGCCATCCATCATGAAATCACAGAATTGTTCTGGTTGGAAGAAACATTTAAGATCATCAAGTCCAACCATTAACCCAGCACTGCCAGGTCACCACTAAACCATGTGCCTCAGCACCACATCTACATGGCTTTTAAATCCCTCCAGGCATAAGGCAACACGATCCAGGCTTTGACAACCCTTGGGGAAGAAATTGTTTCTCATGTCCACCCTAAAGCTCTTCTGACACAACTTGGGGCTGTTTCCTCTCATCCTGTCTTACCCTTATTCCTTGGTAGAAGAGACCAGCCTCCACCTGGCTCCAACCTCCTTTCAGGGAGTTGAAGAGAGTGAGGAAGACTGCCTTCAGCCTCTTTTTCTCCAGGCTGAACAACCCCAGTTCCCTCAGCTGTTTCTCACCAGACCCTTCACCAGCTTCATTGCCCCTCCCTGGACCTGCTTCAGCACTTCAATGCCCTTCTTGGAGTGAGGGATCCAAAAGTGGACCCTGCATGGGAGGTGTAGCCTCACCAGTGCCCAGTAAGAGGGGAAGCATCCTCTGCTCTCATCTCAGAGAGGCCCTTAGGAATAACCTTTTAAGAAGCTTTAGGAAGGATTATCTGCTGGATTAGCTGCTAGATTTCAGCAGTTTGTTCTTCAAAAACCACAAGGAGGTGACAGGGTGTCCAGCAGCTTGGGAAGAGTTGGGACCGCAGAGTCTGATTGCTGAAGGGCCACTGAGACCTCAGGTCAAGTGTGTCACTTCTCTGTGCACCTTTCTGCAGTAAATGTTCTTCCCTAACGGCAGGCACGGGTGTCAGGCAGAAGGGTTTGTGATCTCTGGCTGGCTGTTAGGAAGCAGAGTGTTGACAGTGATGTAGAGATGCCCTGATCCTCAGCGGCCAGCCAGCAGCTCTGTGGAGGGTTGGACACCACGCACCTGCAGGTAAATCTTCTTCAGCCCAGGAATGCAGTCACCAATGCGACCTGAAACCAAGCGCCCCAACCCTGACATGGCTCCCAGGCAAACTGGCAGGATCCAGTCCTTTTTGGTTTCTTGGAAGCGCTTCTCCACATATTTGACCTGGGATGGAGGGAAGGATGCAAAGAGTTGAGTCCTCAGCAGTTAATCCCCTGCACGTTCCAGAAAGGGAGGCTTCCCACAGAGGGCTTGTGGCTTTGGAGGTGGTTGTGCCAGCCTCACGTCTGTGCCACATTGTCCTGCACATTTCCCAAACCAAACAGCTCCCTCCTCTCCTGCTGTCTGCGCTTGTCCTCGGGACACACAGAGCACACATGGGAGCATTAAAAAGCTTCCTGGATGGCTTTGTCCCTGCTGCCCATCACCACTTTCCCACCACCTTCTCCTCAGTGGCATGGAGGAGCCCATTCTCTCTGCCCAAAGGGACCTCCCTCCCTC
>VWZI01018739.1:796752-814322 GCA_013396835.1 Psilopogon haemacephalus
TTTTTTCTGCATCAAGGGCTTTGAAATCAGAACAAATAACAGGGCAGGTTAATGAAGGCTTCTCTCAGTTGCTGGGTAAGTTTTAGACCCTCTGCAAATTCGGGTTGAAAAGCTACATATACCTACCTACCTCCCGGGGCCAGGGAGCCTCCTCTTCCTCCCCATGGAAATATTACATTTTGAGGTAGGAGTAGCAAATGATGCTCTTTGCACAGGTGTCAGGTGTGAGATATCTGTAGGGAACACCTGCTGCTGTCCCTGGGGTTGTTTTCAAGCGCCTGAGCTCCAGATTCTTCCATGAAGCCCATCCATGTCCTAGGGCACAAGGAAGAACTGAGGGGAGAATTGGCTCCCTGAAGACCCCCAGGGACTGAGTATGCCCTCAGCATGTTTGCAGATGACAAGAAGTTGAGTGGTGCAGCTGAGATGCCTGAGGGCCAAGGGAAACCTGGATAGGCTTGAAAAGTGAGACTATGAGAACCTCGTGAGGTTCAGCAAGGCCAAGTGCAAGGTCCTGCACAGGGGCTGAGGCAACCCCCAGGAGCAACACATGCTGGGGATGAAGGGCTGGAGAGCAGCCCTGTGGAGAAGGACTTTGGGGTGCTGGAAGGTGAAAAGCTGGACATGAGCTAGCACTGTGTGCTCCCAACCTGGAGCCTGCTGTGTCCTGGGCTGATCCCCAGCAGTGTGGGCAGCAGGTAGAGAAAGGGGATCCTGCCCTTCCGTTCCTCCCTGCTGAGACCCCACCTGCAGTGCTGAGGCCAGCTCTGTTGGAGAGGGGCCAGAGGAGGACACAGTGATGATGGGAGGGGTTGGAAGCCCTCTGCTGTGAGGCCAGGCTAAGATAGTAGAGGTTCTTCAGCTTCAAGGAGACCTTCTGTTAATCTTGTAGGACTTAAAGGGGCCAAAAAGAAAGATGGTGATAGACTTTTTGGAAGAGCATATTGTGACAGCATGAGGGGTGATGGTTTAAATCCAACAATGGAGATTCAGACTAGAGAGAAGGAAGAGTTTTTTCATGGTAAGGGTGGAGAGACCCTGTCCCAGATTGCTCAGAGAGGTGGTAGATGCCCCATTCCTGGAACAGTTCCAAGTCAGGTTGTCTGTGGCTCTAGGATACCTGCTCTAGTTGCAGATGTCCCTGCTGACTGTGGGGGAGTTGGACCAGATAACCTTAAAAGGTCCCTTTCAACCCAAACCGTTCCATGATTCTACAAAGCCAAGCAGAGCCTGGGCTGCATCAGCAGAAGTGTGGCCAGCAGGCAGAGGGAGGTGATTTTTCCCCTCTGCTCTGCCCTGGTGAGACCCCACCTGGAGTATTGCAGCCAGTTTTGGAGTCCCTACTACAAGAGGGATGTGGACATGCTGGAGTGTGTCCAGAGAAGGGCCACGAGGATGCTCAGAGGGCTGCAGCACCTCTGCTATGAGGACAGACAGAGAGAGTTGAGGCTGTTCATTCTGGAGAAGAGGAGGCTCCCAGGTGACCTTCTTGTGGCCTTCCAGGATCTGAAGGAAAAGCTGGGGAGGGACTTTTTAGGCTATCAGGGAGTGACAGGACTAGGGGGAATGGAGCAAAGCTGGAGGTAGGCAGATTCAGACTGGATGTGAGGAGGAAGTTCTTCACCATGAGAGTGATGAGAGCCTGAAATGGGTTGCCTAAGGAGGTGTTTGGGGCCACATGGCTGGAGGTGTTTTTGGCCAGGCTGGATGAGGCTGTGGGCAGCCTGATCTAGGGTAGGGTGTCCCTGGGCATGGCAGGGGGGTTGGAACTGGCTGATCCTTGTGGTCCCTTCCAATCCTGACTGACTCTATGATTCTAAAACGTGCACCAGGAGGTGTGCAGCCACTAGGCTGAGCAGATGGAGCTCCCAGCTCCCTGCTGCCCACGCACCCCTTCCCTAAGCAGGAGCTCCCAAATGCCAGCAGCTACAGCCAAAGGCACGGGAAATACTGAGCCTTTTCTGCACACAGAGGTTACAGGGAATGGGGTGATGGAGAAGATGAACCTTTCCCAGCAGCTCTGGAAGCTGGCTGGGGACCAGGGAAGGTTTGCAGAGCTGGGGAGAGGCTGGCTGCTGGCTTCTGTCTCCAGCACTGATGAGAATAATCCCAGCTGCTCCTTGCTTAACCAGTCTGACCATCAGGCTGAGCCAAAACTGATTCATTCAGATCAGCTCATCAGCAGCTCTGACTAACGGGGAAGCCAGCCAACAACCTGTTCCTTGCACACCCACCCTGGTATCTTGCTTTTTTTGGCTCTTCCTCAGCTCCCCAGATTCAAATGTTCAAACAGAGCCTGAGCTTTGCCCTAGGGTGATAAGAAGAGAAGGCTATCACCTGCAAAGCCACCAGCCTGTGGCCAGGGCACCCACATCACCCAGCAGTGCCTGATGTTTCGCAAGAGCTCTGTCCTGCTTCAGAACCAGGGGAAACATTAAAAAAAACCCAGAGATGTCATTTGCCATGCTGCTCTGCCAGGCATCATCTGCCCAACAGCTTTTTTGAGTTGTTTTTTCTCCTCCTTCCCTCTTCATCCCACAACAGAGATCTAAGCAACCAACTTCATTGAGCTGAAAACTTCTCCCCCCACCACCCTGCTGGAAAAACTCTTTCCTGCCTTTTTTTTTTCTTAGTTTCTTTTTTTCTGGGGCATATTTTGTTTTATGAGGTCAGTGGGACACAAACCACGGCAAGAAAAAGCTACAGATGGCTTGGCTGGGAAATCTGGGGTCAGGAATATATTGTCCCAAGGGAGGGAAACAAGCTCCAAAATCCAGCCTGGGGCTAATCTTATCTCTGAGTGTTGTTCAGGATGGGTCAGTGAGGGTTAACAGCCAGCCACAGAGGTCAAACTGGGACCTGAAGTACCTCTACTGCCCTGTTGTCTGGTTCATGCTTTGCTTGATGAAGCAGGGCAGAGTTTAACAGCTTGAAAAGAAAAAAAAATCTCTCATGGTTTCTTAACTTTGGACAACACATTTGATTTCATATGAATCTCTCCTCTCCCAAGATGCAGACCCCAAGGGTCAGGCTCTCCCAGCTAAAAGCCCACAACGTCATGCCTGGTCCCCAGATATCCTGAGGTTTTATCAGCCTACACTGTGGACATCAGAACAAGCACAGCAAAACTTCAGTTCTTAGGGAGAAACACCCCTGGCCAGCAACAATATGTGGCTCAAAAATCTCAATTTTTTTAGTCCAGTCTGGGCACAGAGAAATGCTCCAAATCCCAACACTGAGAGTACATAGCCACCTTAATGGCCACAGGGTTCCATGGGGACAACAGCAAACAGGGACCTCATGGGTCAGAGACAAGGAGAGCTCCATGTTCTGAGCTGATGTCCTGCTCGCCTCTCCCATTGCAGCCCCAGCAGACTAGGAAAGAGTTGCCAAATGTCAGGTTCCCCTTTGCCCATCTCAGTGCAGAGACACTGGGGCCAAGCATTTCTCAATCAAGAATGGGAAAGCCTCACAGAAGGGTTTCAGGATGCACATCCAACTCCCCCTCCCAAGGGCATCCCACTACCCGGTGTCAGCCTGATGTCCACATGGACCCCAAAACCTGCCAAGCACAACAGAAACAAACCTCCAAGAGATGGAAAACTCATCCCCAAAGCACAAGAGAAAAGCCATCTGTGATGGGGTAGAGTGGATCCCTCCCCCAATAACTTCTTATAAACCTTACCCCAAAGAGAGTGTAAATTCACTGCAACTCAGAATCATAGAATGGTTTAGGTTGGAAGGGACCTCAGAGCTCAGCCAGTTCCAACCACTGTGAGCCATACGCAGGGACACCTCCCACTAGAACAGGTCACTCAAAGCCTCAATATAGAAAGTCAGAAAAACAAAATGGTATTTTTTGCAGTTTCACTATCACAGTCTAGACAGAAGAAACTACCACAGAATATAGTAACCCTAGAAAAGATGGGGATGGGGTCAAGCGGCGGCAAAGCAGCAGCCAAAACAGCAGTGGGGGAAGAGGGCAGCAGGCACAACAGAAGCAGCAAAAGGGGAAGGTACAAACTCTGCTTCCAGACATAAAGCTTTGGGTGCTCCATCAAAATTATATTAACTTGTCCATTGTTGCCATTTCATGGCCTATTCCTGGAACATTGATCTCTCCACTCATAGAATAGAATAGAGAAGAACAGAATAGAAAAGAAAAGAATAGAATAGAGAAGAACAGAATAGAAAAGAACAGAATAGAAAAGAACAGAATAGAATAGAGAAGAATAGAATAGAGAAGAATAGAATAGAGAAGAATAGAATAGAGAAGAATAGAATAGAGAAGAATAGAATAGAGAAGAATAGAATAGAGAAGAATAGAATAGAGAAGAATAGAATAGAGAAGAATAGAATAGAGAAGAATAGAATAGAGAAGAATAGAATAGAGAAGAAAAGAATAGAATAGAATAGGTCAGGTCGGAAGAGACCTCCAAGCTCATCCAGTCCAACCTATCAGCCAGCCCTAGCCAATGGCACTATCCTTGAACAACTCCAGGGATGGTGACTCCACCACCTTCCTGGGCAGCCCATTCCAATGCCAGTCACTCTCCCTGTGAAGAATTTCTTCCTACTATCCAGCCTATACCTCCCCAGCACAACTTGAGACTGTCCCACCTCGTTCTGTTGCTGGTTTCCTGGGAGAAGAGACCAACCCCAACTGGCTACAACCTCCCTTTAGGGCAACTCCAGTACTCTTCCACTTCTAAGTTTCTCTGTTCCTAATTTATTTATTTTTTATGTCTGAGCTAGAAATCAAGCTGAAAAGGCCACACCATCCAGAAATGATCAACAGCAGGACAAGTGCTAACAGCCTCAAGTTGCACCAGGGGAGGTTTAGGCTAGATATTAGGAAGAATTTATTTACTGGAGGAGTGATAGGGCATTGAAACAGGCTGCCAGGGAGTTGGTGGAGTCACTGTCCCTGAAGATGTTCAAAAAACACTTTGGAACATGGTCTAGTGATCATGGAGATGTTGAGAAGAAGCTTGGAGGTCTTTTCCAACATTAATGATTCTATGATTCACTCCCTGTTGCTTCTCACCCTTCCCTCTCCCAGCCTGGTTTCTCACCACCTGTGGGCAAGCTTCTCCAGTATTTGGGTTGTTTTTATGTGGTGCTGAATTTCCCTCTGGCCATGGGATGTGGTGGGAGGAGCTCCATGAAGATCTCACACCTCTAGCAGTATTGAGTTGCCACTGAGTTTATTTTGAACACAGGAAAAATCCCCAAACTCAACAACGACCATAGGCACCCCTGCTCAACACTCTGCTATCAGTACACTCTGCAATTAAGCCCTAAGCTGTAATTGCCTTATCTGATGGAGCCAGGCACAGCAGCCAGGCAGGAGGTGGCCCCTGCAGCCCCATTCTGCCAGCAGGCAGAGATGGGGTGGGTTTGTGGGGATGGACAGCATCTTAGAATCACAGAACGTTTTGGGTTGGAAGAGACCTTTAAAGGTCACGTAGGCCAACCCCCTGCAGTCAGCAGGGAAATTTGCAATTAGAGCTCCAAACAGCCTGACCTGGAATGGTCCCTGCAATGGGTCATCTCCCATCTCTCTGGCCAGCCTTGGCCAAGTTCCTGCCACACTCAGCATGAAAAATTTCTTCCTTCTCTCTACTTTGAATCTCCCTCTTTGAGTTCAAACTATCATCCCTTGTCCTGCCACAACAGGCCCTGCTCCAAAGTCTGCCCCCAGCTTTCTGATCAGCCCCTTTAAGTATTAAAATGTTTGGCCTCACAATGGGAATTTTAATGCCACCCTCTCCAAAAGCATCCTCCTGCTTGGCAGACAGATGGACAGCCAGGACCCTACGGCGGTCCCTATGACTTCCTCATCCCAAGCCTGGGTCAGAAGCACCACCCCTGTACCTTCCTGTGCCCCACTTCCATCCCTACAGGCAGTACCCTGGGAAAGCATCAGTGGCCTCCACTATTTGACCAGGAGATGGTCAGCTCTGTCCAGGATAGAATCACAGAATGCACTGGGTTGGAAGGGCACTTCAGAAGTTATTGAGCCCAACCCTGATGGAAGCACATGGTAATTAAAAAAAAAAAAAGGCAGCCTTTCATCCAGTCTTCCTGCAGCAAGGTAGAAGCAGATGGTTGAGGGACCAAAGTTCAACATCAAGTCACCAGCTGCTCCCCAGCTCTCTCTACATCCCTGCTACACAGCATCCTGGGGAGCAAGCTGTGACCACACAGGCAGAAGAGCTGACCAGAACTGGGACATTTGGAGAGCAGCCCTTTGGGTCAGGATTAAGCCTGCTCAGCCACACCAGCTGGGCACTGATTTTAGAGAAGGCAATCCCAGTTCCCCAGCCCTGCACCTCAGTGTGCTGAGCAGAGCTGCAGCCAGCACCTCTCAGGCCATAATAAGTCCAGTCTGTTATTTTCAGCCATGGGTTTGTCATCTCTAAGACAGCTCAGATGGGCTGCAGCATCTTTTTGTCTAAGGTTCAGTCCTGATTTACAGCTTCACAGCATGTATCAGGTTGGAAGAGACTCTCAAAGATCACTGTGTCCAACTCCCCTGCAGTCAGCAGGGACATCTCCAATCAGATCAGGTTGCTCAGGGCCCCATCAAGTTTGACACTGAATTTCTCCAGCAATGGGGCCCCAACCACATCTTAGGGCAACATCTTCCAGTATTTCACCACTCCCATTGTGAAGAACCTTCAACTCCTCCTCCTCAAGTCCAACCTAAATGGACACTGCTCTAGTTTCAAACCATTGCCCCTTGTCCTACTGCTACCTGTCCTAAACACCTGGAGGTGCCTAAGGCCAGGCTGGATGAGGCTGTGGGCAGCCTGATCTAGGGTAGGGTGTCCCTGGGCATGGCAGAGGGGTTTGAACTAGATGATCCTTGTGGTCCCTTGCAATCCTGACTGCTTCTATGATTCTGAACAGATTCTATGATTCTAAACAGTCCCTTCCCTTCAGATATTTGGGGTTAAGCTTGGTGTCCTCTCAATCCTGAGAATCATAGAATGGTTTAGGTTGGAAGAGACCTTAAAGATCATCCAGTTCCAAACCCCCACCATAGGCAGGGACACCTCCTACTAGATCAGGTCACTCAAGACCTCATCCAGCCTGGCCTTGAACACATCCAGGGAGGGAGCAGACACAACCTCCNCCTCCCCAGCCCTCCTGTAGGCCCCTTTCAGATACTGGAAGGCTACTATACGGTCTCCTCAAAGCCTTCTCCAGGCTGAACAGCCCCAACTCTTGTAGCCTGTCCTCATAGCAGAGGTGCTCCAGCCCTCTGATCGTCTTCGTGGCCCTCCTCTGGACTCTCTCCATCAGCTCCACGTCCTTCCTCTGCTGGGGGCTCCAGAACTGAACTTCTTGCCACTTTTCCTTTTAACCATGTGACCTCAGCACCCCACAGAATCATTCAATCGTTTTGGTTGGAGCAGACCTTATAGAGCAAGTCCAACCTTCGACCTAAGGCCAGGTCCTAAAGGGCCACGTCCACACATCTCGTGAACACCTCTCTGGGGACAGCGACTCCACCTCCCCTAACCTCCACAAGCCGCTGATGCCAGTTTTTGGGAGCAAACCCAAAGCCCTCCGAAAATCCCCTTCCGTGTGACCAGATACGCCCCGACCCACCCTGCCAATGAAGCCTCCCACTCCCTCCCTGCACCCCACCCCCCGAGGGGTGGCAGGGCTGCCTGGTGCCCGTTGCCCCTCTCCCAGAGGGAGCAGGCTCCGGCACCGGGCGCAGCCACAAGAAAGGTGGATGCAAATCGCATCGTTAGCATTCTTTCCGTTTTAATAACCCAAGGTGTTACCAGCAACACTCTTTAAACTGATTTTTATCTCCCCCACCATCTTTTTAAGAGCTCCAATTTGTTTTTTCTCGGAGATCTCATTTCGTTTTATTAAAGCTGACACCGGAGAGGGTTACGGAGAGAGACGTTCTGGGCCCAGAACAACAACAACAAAAAAAAATATCCCAGTCGAAATAACTCCGTATTATGTTCTTGGAAATGCTTCTCCTTAGACTTTAATTAAGCTCTCCCCGGGCTGGCGAGCTCGGCGTGCTTGGCTTTCAGGCCGAGTTAATCCCAGACAAGCTCCCCCACATCCCCGCTGCTCCCCACTTCCACTTGCTTACCCAAATCTTCAGCAGCGAACTGGGTTCTGGGGATTAAGAGCTGGCCCCACTGCCAGGAACACCTTGACGTTGCTTTT
The DNA here is from genome assembly GCA_013396835.1 of Psilopogon haemacephalus. Lineage (NCBI taxonomy): Eukaryota > Metazoa > Chordata > Aves > Piciformes > Megalaimidae > Psilopogon > Psilopogon haemacephalus. The sequence continues at coordinate 804,958 of VWZI01018739.1, forward strand.
TCGTCACGGGTCGCAGCCACGCCGCCCCAGCTGCTCTTCCCTCTTCTTCAGCAGACTCCCCCCCCCAAAAAACATAGCTTTTCTGACTTATCTTCCCAGCCCGTGCTGGCAGTGCAGCGCTGGGGGTGGGATGGGGAAGCTGCATCCCTAGAGGCTGAGCGTGTGGCAGGGCTGCTCCGGCTCACCCATCTGCAAAGCCACCTTGTGCAATTGCGCTGGGTGCTGCCCTAACGCCAGGATAATTACCCGCCACGGTAGCAGCACTTGAAGATGATTGCAAATTTAAAGGCTCCGAAAAGTTGGGAAATCCCAGGAGGGAGCTTGTCTGGGCATCATCTGGTGCAGGCCTATTATGTAATTACCCTCAATCTTTAATCACAGATGATTTTTTTTTTTTTTACCCTCCGCCGGACCCAATTCAAACGGGTGGGCAGGAGGCGCGAGCCTCGCTCCTGGAGCTGCCCTTAGGTTTCCACTGTGGAGGACTTGAGCTTTATGAAAGTGAGATCCTGGGGTTTGGATAAAGCCTCTGGCCAAAAGTGCCTGACTCTTTGGCAAGCACCAACACAGCTGCTCACGCAACGTCCCCCCCCAGAGGGAAGGATTTCACCTCCCTTTTACGCACAGGATCTGCAGGCGAACAGATTAAGGCCAAGAGCTTGAAACAAAAGCTTCGTTTTGGGGCCTGATGCAAGATGGCCAAGAAAAAAAGGCCTTTGGGGGGATGATGATGGATGGTGTTGTGTGGGGGGGGTGTGTGTGCCCTGAACATTGCAGGAGGGTTGTTTCTCCTCCCTGAGGAGGGCCCTGGTCTTTGCCCAGGGCAAACCCCAACAATTTAGCTCATGCAGCACATGAGGCTTCCCTCTCCCTCTACTCTGCACCAGAGTGAGCATGCTAAAATCCACCAATGAGCCACTAAAGCCAAACCCAGAGTCAAAGAAACCACCCCAAGGATGAGGAGAAACAGAGTTTGGTGAGCTTGCCTCCTCCACTGTGAGGTTTGGAGCACCAGGTGCTCCCAAAGCCACACTGCTGGCAACACTGACCCTAAAACACCATCTCCATCTCACACTGAATGCCTCGCTGGGACACTGCACCTGGAGCAGGGAATATAAGTATGGAATATCTCCAGGCTGGAGACCTCTTGGGCTCTGCAAAGCAAAGGTACAAAGAGGTGATGGGGTCAAGCTGCCACCTTAAAAATCATAGAATGGTAGGGGTTCAAAGGGACCTCTGGAGATCAAGTCAAACCCCCCCGCCAAAGCAGGATCACCTGTGGCAGGCCACACAGGAAGGCATCCAGGTGTGTCCTGGAAATTTCTAGAGAAGGAGACTCCAATTTCCCATCTGTCCCACAGGAGCCCAGGAGGTTGCTCAGAGCACCCTGAGCTGTTCTCGCTGTGCTGGTTTGAACTAATTGGAGGATCTGGATTAGGAATTAGGCTATAGGCTGAGAGAGGAAAACAGATGATGCTACTCCACTCAGAGCTCTACTGAGAAAGGGAAATAATTTGTTTTAAGAGTTGTAACCCAAATATAGATAAGTCAGACTGCTTCAGGCCTCTCTGGGCTGTGGCTGCTTCTTGCATGGCTCCTTTGTCCCTGCCTTTTGTAGCTGATTCTTAATAATTCTACCAACTTCTTTTCCTACTGCTAGCCCCACCCTGGCCGATCTACTTTCACCTATCTGCTGCATCAACAGCTGGTGAGATAAGATTGGGGAAGGGGGGAAAGGTGGTAGGGGTGGATAAAAACCCCTCTTGGGGATTTTGACCTCTGGGAGGGCTGTGGTGTTTCTGTATTACCCTTTCACTGTATATATCTGTAAATATCTGCTATACATTGTAAATATTTGCTTGTATATTGAGCATTGCTGTAAATATAATGCTTCATTTACCAACTTCCAGCCCTTCTGAGTCCAAGCCTGGGTTATATCAAGGGGGGGGCAGGGGGGGCAGGTAACTGCTAAACCACCACACTCACACAAGACAACATGGCATGGGTGTGCCAAGCATGCCAAAGATGAGGCCCAGCATAATAAACCACCACAAAGTTGCTGTGACCTGGCAGCCATTCCTGAGAGCTTTCCTTCCACCTTTCATCCCACTCTGGCTCTCAAGTCGTGTGCTAGATGCAGATCTGGCATCAGATAATTTTTAGGGCTCTAGACGAAGGCCACTGAGGTGCTGGACCATGCCCAGCATGAGAAGGGCAACAAGGCTGGTGAGGGTTCTATGAGGAGCAGCTGAAGAAACTGGATGGGAGGCTGAGGGGAGACCTTGTGACTCTCTACAACTCCCTGAAAGGAGTTTGGTGATGGGTGGAGATCAGCTTCTTCTCCCAGGTAACAAGAGACAGAACAAGAGGAAACGGCCTCAAGTTGCTCCAGGCGAGGTTTAGATCGAGATTAGGAAAATGTTTCTTCACCAAAAGAATCATCAGGCACTGGAACAGGTTGCCCAGAGAAGTGGTGGAGTCACCACCCTCGGAGGTGTTTAAAACTTGTTTGGGTGAGGAGCCTAGGGCCATGGTCTAAGGCTTGTGTACAGGGAGATGCTAGGTTATGGCTGGACTTGACGATCTCTTTCAGCCAGGTAGTTCTCTGCTACAAACACCGGAGGAAAATCAAGCCTGAGAACGCACTAAGGGAAGGCAGTGCTGTGCCACCCTCCCTGGCCGCAGCTCTGCCCCTCGCCCATGCCCCACGGGGCACAAAGAGGCAGCAGGAGCTTTGCTGCCTGCAGCAGGGGCCAGGGGCAGGCAGCAGGGGCCAGGGGCAGGCAGCAGGGGCCAGGGGCAGGCAGCAGGGGCCAGGGGCAGGCAGCAGGGGCCAGGGGCAGGCAGCAGGGGATTTGCTGCCTGCAGCAGGGGCCAGGGGCAGGCAGCAGCGCAGGCGGGGAGCTGCGGGCAGCGCCGTGTCCTGCCTGCCCCGCCAGCTGGCAGGACCTGTTGTACCAGGTGCCTGCGAGAGAGCTGGGGATGGTTGGCGCTCGCTGCGTGTTGCAGCAGTTCCCAGCACACGTCAGCTGCCTGTTGCAACTGCCTCAACTGCCTCCGGCTGGATGTACGGAAAGGGCCCCGCAGTGAACCCAGCTCCCCATCGCCTCGCCTCGATAGCTGGGCAAGGTCCTCAGGGTGATGCCCAGCCTGGCACACAGACTTCCATCGGAACTTCTTCCACAGGGATCGCAGAATCGCAGGATGCGTCGGGTTGGGAGGGGCTCTCAAAGGTCATCTTGTCCAACCCTCTGCAGTTAGCAGGGACATCCCCAGCTGGATCAGGCTGCTCGGGGCCCCAGCAAGTGTCTTCAGGGACAGGTCTCAACCACCTCTCTGGACAACCTGTTCCAGTGTTCCACCACCCTCATCACAGGATCACACTGTGCAGAACTTCCTCCTCTTGTCCAACCTAAATCTGCCCTGCTCTAGTTCCAAATGCCAACAGACAGCGTCACCTTGCCTTGCAACAGGGAAGAGTCAATCTTTCGAGGAAGAGGAAGGGAAAGCCAGCAGATGCCTGCTGCAATGGGTGCAGCAGTGTTTTCACACACGTGTTCTACTGGCAGACAGGGTGTACCTGTCCTCTCACCACTGCCAGAGGAGGGATGGAGATGCCATGGACGCGCAGGCTCGTGGCTGCAGAAATCTGAGGGAAAGTGGTTCCCCAGGGAAAGAGATCCCCCAGGGAAAACTCTGGCTGCCAGAGATGGCTACACAGCCACCATCCTGGTCAGGAAATCCTCTGTGCCCTGCCCAGCTCATAGGAAAGCCCTGAGGAACCGTCCCAAGAAAAGATCCAGCAGGAGAGACGGAGCTATTTAGCCGCGTGCCAAAAAATTCCCCACGTACCCAGCAGCCAGCCAGAAGTGGGCAACCCCCCAGTTGTGGAGCCAGAGGGAAGCCTCAGCTGTTTCCAGCAAAAGGGGACGGTCCTGGGAAGCCCATGTGGGGAGCAGCAAGCAAAAGCCAGCACTTGTGGCAGCAGCCCAAGCACTGCTGAGGTCCCCAACAGCCCACACATCAGGCAGCCTGGCTGCACTGTCACTGCCGTGCTGGCACCTGTGCCGTGTCGCCCTGGCACAGCTCCCAAGGAGGCACCAGGATTAGAATGCTAAAGGTTATCCAGGCCCCATATCGAGATGGTGCTGACCAATCCAAACCCCAGCAGGTGCCACCATCCCACTGGGATTAGTTCCCTGTAAGCATGATGGGAGCAGGGTTTGTTTCCTCCCATCCACGCTTATAGCAGGAACTTTGTGCACTGCAGGATAAGAAACCTTGGGATTGTGGAAAGCTGGGTTGTTCCTTCTCCCCCAAACAGCCCTGCAAATCCCACAGGGAATCAGCCCCCATGTCCAGTCAGCCTGGTGGTCTCCATCACACCACCAGATTTTGGGAAAGACAGCTTCTCCCATGGTCACCCAGTATACGAGGGGATGGGGGACCTGATGGTCCCACCTTACGAGCAGGATGAGTCCCGTGAATGGCTGTGTCTGTAACACATGGGACAAGGAGGGAGGGAGGGAGGGAGGGAGAGGAGCTGCCTCTGGGACATGGGGCAGGATGCTGGTGACAACACCCACGAGAGCTATGTGTAGCTGGCTCAACGAGCACTACCAGCAAGGTCAGTGCTGCCTTCTGGCTATGAAGCTTCACCCAACCTGATGGGTTAGGTTTATTTTAAGGTGCTGGATGCCAACTGTCCCTGCTGAGGCCAGCTTCCAGCTGCAGAGGCAGTTGGAGGGGATTAAATCAAGGCTGATTTGTTAAACTCCTACATTTCCCCCAAGAAGAGGAAGAGAAATGGCTCCTTAGTTGCTGGCTCCTCTAGTCCCATGGTGTCACACTCATTTTGGTCAGGCATTGGCATAGGTTTCCCAGGGAGGTGGTGGAGTCCCCATTCCTGGAGGTGCCATCCCTGGCACTTTGGGATACAGTTTAATGGTCATCGCTGTCTTTGGGTGAAAGTTGGGCTCAATGATCTTGGAGGTTTTTTTTCCAAACAAAACAATTCTATGATTCATCTCACCCTGCACCTCTGCATCCGAGTCCTGCACTCTGCAGCATCCACCCCCTTCACCTTCCAAACCCTTCTCCTCTTCCTTCTCCTCCTCCTCCTCTTGGCACAGTGTCAGTGATGGAGTTGAAACCCAGTAATTACAAAGTTTAACTACAATCAAATCCCAGCAAAGTGGGGTGGTTTTGTTTGGCTCCTGTAACTGAAAGGACCCCCCAAAAAACCTAAACAAACTGCACAAGCCTACAGGCTGCTTTTTCATGCACCACAGCCAGGTCATGAGAGTTGACATTACTTGAGGGCAGAATAATAGAATCATAGAATGCATTGGGTTAGAAAGGACCCTCAAAGGCCATCTAGCCCAACTCCCTTAAACTGAGCTGGGACATAGAATCAGTCAGGCTGGAAGAGATCTCCAAGATCATCCAGTCCAACCTATCACCTAGCCAATTACTATATCCAATCAACTAGAGCATGGCACTAAGTGCCCTATACAGGCTTTGCTTGAACACCACCACCTCCCTGGGCAGCCCATTCCAATGCCAATCACTTTCTCTGTGCAGAACTTCCTCCTAACATCCAGCCTATACCTCCCCTGGCACAACCTGAGACTGTGTCCCCCAGTTCTGTTGCTGGGTGTCTGGGAGACCAACCCCACCTGGCTACAACCTCCCTTCAGGTAGTTGTAGACAGCAATGAGGTCTGCCCTGAGCCTCCTCTTCTCCAGGCTGCACAAACTCAGTTACCTCAGCCTCTCCTCAAAGGGCTGTACTCCAGGCCCCTCACCAGATCAGGTTGCTTAGGGCCCCACCATGTTTTACCTTGAATGTCTCCAGGGATAGGGCCTCCACCACAGCCCTGGGCAACCTGTTCCAGGATTTCATCATCCTCATTGTGCAGAACTTTCTCCTTATGTCCAGCCTAAATCCACCCTGCAAATGATTGACACTGGAAGATACAACTCAGAATGCAGCATCTCCTTGGCCAGCTGGCGGAGGACACTTAAAAACAAAAGAAATTTCACTAAAAGGGCAAGTGTGCTGCCTGTGAAAACAAGAACCTCCCTTAGAAACAACTCCCTGGCCTCCTAATAACCTTAATCGCTCCTGCCAGCCCCAAGAGCTGCATTTAATGCCACGGCTGGGCTTTGTTTGCTTTCCAGGCTGCTTTATCTCACACCGCACCTTGCACTCAGCTCAGGCCACAAAAATTCAGTTCCTCTCTCTGAAATTCATCCCTGTTCCACTCCAGTCACAGGCTTCAGCTCCCAGAGTGGCAGAACTTCAGCCTGGTGCTGACACACCGGCATCACCGCCACGGGAAACCTCCAGTAAAGCTGGACAAGCTCACCACTGACCTTTGCACTCCCCAGCAACCAGGGCTGGGTGATTAAAAGCTTTTGTGTGGCTCTCTTTTGCCAGATTTCCATCTCCATCCAGGCTATACAAATATTGTTCCCAACAGCGCATCTCTCCAGAGGGCTAGAGAATATGGAAGGTGGAAGGAAACCCAGACAGCTGAGAGCAAGACCCCAGGAATGCCAAGGTCTGCAGCTTCCACATCCAAGATATCTGTGAAACAGGACCAGCACAGCTCCTAGCAATTAATAAAGGCACCAAACCCTGCAGATTTGGATAAGACAGTGACCACCAGTATCATAACCACAAGCTTTGGCATCTTCTTAATGTTGATCAGTAGCTAAAGGGCAGGAGTCAAGAGGATGGGAACAGACTCCTTTGAGTCATGTCCAGTGACAGGACAAAGCGCAATGGGCACAAAATAGAACCCAGGAGGTTTCGTCTGAACAGAAGGGGAAAATTCTTTGGTGGGAGGCTGCTGGAACTCTGGAGCAGCCTGCCCAGGGAGGTTACAGAGTCTCCTTCTCTGGAGAGCATCCAAACCCACCTGGACATTGAGATTCTGTGCAAGCTGCTGTGGGTGACCCTGCTTTAGCAGGGGCGTTGGACTGGATGATCTCCAGAGGTCCCTTCCAAACCCTACCGTGCTGTGATTCTCTGAAGAGTTTGGTGGCCTCTTATGAAAACTGCCACTCAAAGTCCCATCAGTGCCCAGACACAGAACACTGTTAGGGAGAGATGTCCCTTCAGAAATATTTATGTGCTTTAGTAAGTTTTATTATCCTACCTAGATCGTTGGGTTTGGTTTTCATCACAGAGTGGCACACCTAGGTCAGGGTATGCATTTGCTTTCCTTGTTTAGTGTTTAGAACCTTCACACAAATATTTATTTCCTAACAATCAGCACTCAGACAAAGCATTATGGCTTGGTACCATGGATGTCTAAGGGAAGTTGGACACAATCTCCAGAGCTCACCTTGCAGCCCTCACCATTCTGTGAACCTGTGATGATGCCCAGGAGACAGCAACATTCCGAGCACCAGCACTGGGTGACAACATCCCTCACCAGTCTCAAATTCAACACCAGTTGTAATTTGCAGTTAGGAGTGTCAGCAAGAGTGTCCTCGAAGCCCAAACGGGGGTAGACACCTTTTCATTGCAGCTGGCTCAACCAAGTGCAGTTCTGTGAGAGCTGCCCCTGTTTGGTCTCACCCAGGACATAAGTATTGCCAAAATTTAGGTGGGACCTTTTCTAAGGGTTTCTTCTTGTCATTTATGCTCTCTCTGAGGTTTCCCTTTACAGTTCCAGCCACCTTCATGCACACTGCAACCCTTCATTAGCCCAGGGAAGAATACAGAGCTTCTCCTCCCTGTCTCTCAATATGACAATTATCAGTGAATTGCTCTATTTCCTCAAGAAACCAACTCAGACTTTCTTATCAAGCTTCTGTTATTATGCGGGAGATAAAATAGCCTTTTCCCAGCTAAGTTTCCCTGTCCTAAGGACATGAAGTCAATGTTCACGAAGAAACTCTCACCAAATCAGATGGGAATTCAAGGATAAAGATGACATCAGCTATGCCTTGACGCCATCAATGCCTTATCATATCTTGTCATGCTCACAAGGCTAAGTCAAGGGCTCTGGACCATGCACCAGCCTGGTTTCCCTGAACATGGCATGCTCTGGCAGCCTCTGCTGCCCACATTCCTACACACACTTTGGGGGATGCTGCCAGACACACTCAGAGATGCTGCAGCCAAAACCAGACCAGCTCCTCAGGCCATCATTCCTCTGAGTGCTTGCTGCTCCCATTACCAGCAACCAAAACATTAAATATTAAGCAAAGAGAGTTAATCTACACCTGGGATATTGACACAGAGTGGAGGAGGAGAGAAGAAAAAAGATAAATAAGTGTTCTTTAAAAAAAAAAAATCACTGTTCCTCTCCAGGGCTTGTGCCCCTCCAGTGCTTGCCAGGCCTCCCAGCATGGCACCAAGGATGTATTTGGAGGAACAAGATGCACCAAAAAGTGTTGCTCTCCCATCTCTCCTTGGGTAGTCACAGCATGCCACTGGGACCCCTGAATCACAGAATTCTTTCAGTTGGAAATTACCTCTAAGATCATTGAGCCCAACCATCCATCCAACACCACCATTGCCATTAAACCATGTCCAAAAGTGCCACGGCCACACATTCCTTTTACACCTCTAGGGATGGTGACTCCACCACCTCCCCTGGGCAGCCTCTGCCTGACCACTCTTTAGTAACAAAGTGTTTTCTAATATTCAACCTAAACCTCTCCTAGCTCAGTTTCTCATTCTATCACCTGATGCTAGGGAGAAGAAACTGGTTCCTGCCTCACAAGTGTTTCCTAATATTCAACCTAAACCTCTCCTAGCTCAGTTTCTCATTCTATCACCTGATGCTAGGGAGAAGAAACTGGCTCCTGCTTCGCTGCAACCTCCTTTCAGGGAGTTGCTAAGAGAGAAGGTTGCCAAGTGGCTTGAGGGCAAGTATGATCTCCTTGGCTGAAGGCAAAGGCCAGATCAGGGACCTTGCGCTCTTCTCACAAGGTTGGGAGAGCATCCAAGTAGCAGCTGAGCAGACATGGATTTAAAAGTGATCAATGCTCACTTAATGTTTATCAGGATAATTATGTCACCCAAATTGGCTTTGGGAGCTGGAGAAGACAACCGTGCCAGCCTGGCTCATCCATCCCTAGGCTCAAACCGTGTCTGGCAGAGCTGGCACCGGGAGTGGACGTGCCCCACAGATCCTTCAGCACCGGAACAAGCCGTGTGGAACCGGAGGGAAACGCCACCATTCATCTCCCAGCAAACACTTCCAAGCATCACTCAACACCTCTGCAGCAGGGCAGACTGACACGGGTTTTTCCCCTGGCCGAGCGCTCACGTGTATATATTTATTTTTTAAACCATTTTTATTTCAGCCTCAGCAATTCTCCCATGAACCTTCCTCCTCCCCC
>VWZI01018739.1:825394-848840 GCA_013396835.1 Psilopogon haemacephalus
TTGGGGGGGGGAAGGGGGGACTGTTTCACACCCTTGCACGGATGGGAGTTGGGTGGGTAGGTGTGCGTCTCTCCTTTGCACCCCTGCATGCATTGGGAGGGTGTCTCCCACCGCTTTGCACCTTTACATGGAGTCGGGGTGGGGGGTGTCCCCACCACTTTGCATCCCTGTTTTGCAGGGGTGTCCTCCATACCTTTATATGGGGGGGTGGAGGGGAGTGTGCATATCACTTTGCACCCTTGCATGAGGAGGGGCTTCTCCAACCTGCTTTCCATTCTTTGGGGGGATTCCCTGCTCAGTTTGCACATATTCATTGTGGGCTGGGGGGGATGGTCCTTTACATGGGTGGAAGTCTGGCTGCCTGGGGAGGAGGAGGTATCCGCAAATCATTTGGCACCATCATGGTGCTCTGGGCCTCTTTTGAAGCCTTTGGGGTGGGGGCTTTGCTATATATCTTACATGAGGGAACCCTACCCGGTTTACAACCGCGCATGGTGGAGGGGAGGGGGAAATCAGGCCCCTTTGCGAGGCAGGGGGAGTGCTGTCACTTCGCATTCCAGTATGGAAAGGGAGGTACCTGGCTGCTTTGCATCCTTGCACTGGGGAGGGAGAGGAGCTGGGGGCATCATCTTCCATCCTTGCATCTTAGGGGAGGGAGCATCCGCCACTGCTCTTCATTTTTACATCCCTGTGGAGGAGAAGCAGGGTAGGGAGAGGCACCTGCAGCCTGCATAGGGCAGGTCTCCCCACCCTCTGGATGCAAAATTGGGAGTGGGGGGCACCACACAGCCTGGTATGAGGCTGAGGAATCAGAGGGAACAGGGCCAAGCAGAGCAGAAGTGTGGTGGCACCTGCCATGTGTGCCTCCCCCACCCCACTGATCCAACCTTAGGCTCTACCTGGAATCTGGGGCAGTCCCTGGGATTTGGGGCAGTGCCTGGGATTCGGGGTCCCCCCATTGCCAGCATGCAAGGACCCACAGATGCAGGCTGCAGGCAGGCACACCCCCTTTAAGGATGCCATGTCTGGGGCCTCCACATGCTCGGTGATTCAGCTACTTGCAGTTTTATGGCTTCAAACCGGAGTTGTGGCTGCCTCGTGGTGGTGTCAGCGGGATGGAATACCTCTGGATTTAGATGCTTTGCCATCCAGTTTGTGGCTGCTTTGTCTGGGGCTGCCTGGCACACGCTGCCGGACATGAGTCTGGAGCAGGGGAGCACAGGACCTGGATGCGTGGACAGATTGGAAAGAGCAGAATTAATAATTCATCTCCCAGACTTCAGCGTGCTCCTTATTTGCTGCATCTCCCTGCCTGGATTTTAGAGTGGTTGCTGGCTTCATTGCAGAGGAAAGAAAAAAAAGAAGGTATTTTTGGTGGCATTTCTGTATCCTGGGAGCATCTCCTGCTGTGACAGCTTGGCGGGGAGGGGAGGGGGAAGGCAGCAGCATTCATCTGGCAGCTAGAAGGTTAACGTGCACCGTGCTCTTGAGCACGCCAGGGGCTCTTACACACAGCGCCTGTGATGCAACTTAGACCCCAAATGTCCGCTCCTTCCCCGAGGAGCAGAAGCCCACAGAGAAAACTCGAGCCGAAGCATATTTTGCTTCGAGCTGTCATATCTCCCTTGGCCCAGTTCTGAACCAAAAAAAGATGCTCAGCCTCCATTTTCTGGCGGATGACAAATCAGCTGCCGATGCCAAGATCTTGACAAGTTACCAACAACAGCCCTCCAGTCAAAAAGTGTTAAAAGAAATTAAGGAGAGCCTTCTTTTTGCAGAGCTGCTCATCCCAAAAGCCACCCTCTGAGCTGCACCCCAGAGGCGTCAGCTGCAGCATCTCTGAGCGGAGAGGATGCTCTCCTAGGCAGGAGCTGGCCCCCCTGCCCTAAATCCCGCGGAGGTTTTTGCAGGGCTGCACGTAGAGCACAGGAAGGGAAGGGAAGGGAAGGGAAGGGATCACAGGCCCACAGCCGGCAGGGAATGGCATGGGTGCCGGCTGGCAGTGCTCTGGAGGCGCTGGCCCCCTGGCCGTTCCCAAAGGGAGTGAGCCCTGGGTTTGCAGCGAGACCCTTGTCGCTCTCCGAGGGTTTCCTGCTTTTATCAAAGCGCCTTCTATGTCGAGGAGAAAAAGGCTGGTTTGTTCAGCAGCCTCCTGCTCACGCCAGCCAGCCAGAGACAGCCTGCTGCTAACGAGCTGGGCACAAAAGGGGGGGCTGGAAAAACCCACATTGAAGATTTTTCCTTTGGTGATAAAGAGTCATTTAAAACAACACATGATTCCTGGGCCAGCAGGGATCTTTTCCAGCCAAAACAGAGCTGGTATCTGTGGTGGTTCCCACCACTTCGTGCCCCAGCTCCTCCTTTGAAGATCAAGGCTGCTCCCAAGGCACAGGAGCTATGCATGGAGCAACTGAGGGATGGCTGAGGATAACACACGGTTTCAACCACATCTTTGATCCATTCCTTTATCCCTTCAGCATCAGGGCATCACTTTCCACGCTTGCGCCTTGGGCAGGGAGAGTGCACCACTGCTTCCCACTTTCACATTGCTGTGGAGGTACCTGCAGCCAATGCAGGGCAGGGCTCACCATCCCCTGGTTGAAAAACTGGAAAATAGGGAGCACCCCACAGCCTGATATGAGGCTGGGGAAGTAGAGGGAACAGCACCAAGCAGGGCAGAAGCATGGTGGCACCTGCCATGTGCAATTCCCCCACCCTGCCATCTGCCCTGGCATCGCATTTGCACGGGCTTGGTTTGTATCCAAAGCAGAGGTGGTAGTGGGTCTGCCCAGAGGCTGGCAGCAGCTTAAGGGGGATAGGAAGGACATGGTGAAGCGACCCTCACCTCCCAAGGTGGAGGAGCACTGAGGGCTCCCCATTTCTGAGAAATCAACCGACAGAATCCCAACCCCACATCAGAACCTGTGGGAAACACCTGCCTGGAAAGCCGCTGGGCCAGTGCAGTGCTTGTTAGCTGCCTGCCTGGAAATCACAGCATCATTTAGGCTGGAGAAGACCTTTAAGATCACCAAGTGCAACCATTAACCCAGCCCTGCACAAGTCCAAAAGAAGCAGCATGGAGGTAAAACCTGTGTTTGAAACCAGCCCTGCAGCAGGGCGAGCTTTTTCTCCCAAGCCCGAGGTGAGGAGGCTGTTGCATTTATGGCATCCTCCTAAGCAGGTTTTTTTGGCAGAGGTTGGTGTTGCAGAGCTCAGCCTTCAGAGGCGTTTGTGATTTAGAGGCAATTTAGTCAAGTGCTGTTCCTAGAGCTGAAACATTCTGCAGCAGAAGAAAGAGGGTGGGGAAAAAAAAAAAAAAGGAAAAAAAGAAATAAATAAAAATAAATCCTGTGGCATTTGCTAATAAAACTCTTCAGGAGTATTTTTAGCTGTGATTTAAGGTTGTGTTGCACTTTGCTGGGAAGTGTTGGTTTGTTGAAGCCTCCTGGCAGTTGTGAGCCATGGTGGAGCTGCCTTTGGCTGAGTGAGCAGAGGAGGGGGCTGCAGATGGACTGGAGGAGAGGTGTGGGCAGCACTCCCAGCCAGGGTGGGTGAAATGCCTTCCCGGTGGGGCACAGGGCACTGATTCAGCCCCAGCTCTGGAAGTGCTGCAGCTCTGCCCCAGGACTCCCTCTCCTCCCTTTGGCTGGAGGAACTGACCCTTTCCCCGCAATCACAGCTCAGCCCAGATCTGTTCTTAGCAAATATTCCTCCATGCCACTCAGAATCTGGCCTGAGATCTCTTAATTCATTTCATAGAATCATAGAATCAGTCAGGGTTGGATCCACAAGGATCACCTAGTTACACCCCCCCTGCCATGCCCAGGGACGCCCTACCCTAGATCAGGCTGCCCACAGCCTCAGCCAGCCTGGCTGCAAACACCTCCAGGGATGTGACCCCAACCACCCCCTTATGCAACTCATTCCAGGCTCTCACCACTCTGATGCTTAAGAACTTCCTCCTCACATCCAATCTGAATCTCCCCACCCCCAGCTTTGCTCCATTCCCCCTAGTCCTGTCACTACCTGATAGCCTCAAAAGTCCCTCCCCAGCTTTTTTTGTAGGCCCCCTTCAAACAGCAAGTCTGCCTTCCAGTCTCCCCCAGGTCAATGACTCACAGATGGAGGACCACAGACAGCATCCCACATCCTGGGGCTTTTCAGTTCCTAATTCTTTGCCATGAGACGTGCTCCCCATTCCCTCCTCCATGAGAGGTGATCAGGATGGGGCTGGGATGCTTTCCCTGGTCCTAGACCATTTGTGAAGCCCAACTTCCAGACACAAGGGTCTGAAGAAGGAACCAGGCAGTGGCATTGCTTCTCCATGCCCATCGTCCTCACTGCAATCACACATTTACCCTCGCTGGTTTATTTTAATGCTGAGAATCCAGCCAGTTTCAATATATTTAATTAACCTCTAGACAGAGGCTCTGGAGTGATTTTCAGCTTCACAGGGAGCAATGACATTTGTCATGCTGGTTGTGCTCACAGTCATTTGGGTGAGCAACAAACTCAGAAGTGGTCACAGATGCATTTGGTAAATTAGAGCACGGAGTCCTTGTGGTGCAGCTCCTGCTCCATTTTGTGTGAAGGAAAGAAGCAGATCTGGTCCAGCTTTAGCAAGCAGGTTTCTCCACCCTGCACAGAGCCACCTGCACGGCTTTTGCTGGTTGTTTTTCCTTCTGCAACACCAAAGCTTTAGCACCTCTAGGCTCTGCCCTTCATCCTAAGGCTGCTCGTGGCCCACATCAACCATGTTGAGAAGCAGCCAGAGGTTGCTCCTCAACCATTAGGTAGCTGCTGGTGGCACTACCTCTGCATGTTTGTGCTGTTGCTCCTTGAACACTCCCAGACCCATTTTCATCACACTTGGTGGCAGAGCTCCACAAATGAGCAACTCAAAACCCTTCTGCTTTTGCAACTCCCACTTACTTCTTTCTGCTCAGAGACATTGCACTCCCTAGGGATTCTTCTCAGCCCCCTTCTGTACCAGATCTGTCCTGCCAAGCTCAACAGGACAAGCTCCTTCAGGCACCTAGGAGCCAGCTGAGCTTTGCCTTCACCTGTTGCCCTCTTCCTGACTCAAGAGGTGGTTTTTGAGGCTCCTTTCAATATTTCAGGTCTGCCATGTGTCTCCTTCTCCCTCCTGCCCCTGCAGCGCTTACTCACCTCACCACTCCCTGTCCACAGGCAGCAAAACACAGGTGTCTGTCCTGAGCAGGCACTGGAAGGTCTGGCACTTCTTCTGATATTCATTTGCAAACTTCTGTTCCAGGAGAATAGGTTGTCCATATGCCACCGCTGGGGTTTTTGCACTGCTCTGGCTCCTGGCACCCAACCAAAGCTTTTGCTCCACTGCAAAATCCTCCAGTTGCGGGCAGTGTCTGGTCCTCAGGGCACAACAGCACCCTGGGGAGCCCAGCTTGGGTAAGAGCTTTGACTGTTAAGAGTAGACCAAACAAACTGGCCCTAAAGCTTGGCCCAGAACTGAGGTTAGCTGTAGGGTTGATGCAAACTGCCAGATTTAAGGTGTTTGTCATGGCTGTGCTCAGTGCACACTTACCTGCCTGCTCCCCCAATCCAAGCTCAGGTTTTCCCTTGGCTGTCTACAGACTGTGAATTAGGTTCCCCTTGGCCAAGCTCAGCTGCCACTCCACACACCACTCAGCCATGCTTCAACGTCATCACAAGGTATTATTGATACCTTGGTGGCTGATGTTTTTGCAAGTTGGACATCCTTCCCAGCCAGCTCTGCTCATCTCTGCTCTAAGTCCATTCCTAATGCAGGTTTCTCCTGTGGAGAGCACCCAGACATTGAAAGCAAACCCAAAATTGCCTTCTGTCCCACCTTGGTCCAGTGAAGCAGTGTGACAGTAAGGGACTTCTCTCTCATGCCATATGTATCATAGAATCACTTAGGCTGGGATAAGACCTCTAGGGCCATCAAGTTCAACCATTAGCCCATAACAGCCAAGCCCACCACTAAACCATGTCTCCCAGCACCACATCTACACAGCTTCTAAATCCCTCCAGGGATAATGACTCCACTTCCAGGGAAAGCGAAGCAGGACACTGGGGCTGAGAGTGCAGGCATCAGGCACTTACCAAGCCAAATATCTCTCTTGGAGGTTAGCCAGTGCCTGAGAAACATTTTGTGACCCAGCTTGTCCGTCCTTGCAGGGCCATACAGAGCAGGCACGATCCTTCAGGCCACTTTAGATCCTGCTAGTGAAATCCAGCTTGGCTTTGCAAGTCACAGCTCAGTCACCTGCCCAGTAGGAGAGAACAAGAAGGATTGGGGACTCAGTGAAGGTGAGGAGACAGTTTTGTACGTTAAAAAAATCACCAAGGACAGAAGGAGCAGTGGTTGGACACAAAACTCAATTTTGTGCACTGCCTTACTAAAGAAGATGCTCTTGTCTGCCCCCAAGGACTCCAGCTGACAGATGTGAAGGCTGCCGAGATGAAAGGGGACATCTGGAAGGACGCAGCTGTAGGGGTCACCTGTGAGCCAGCATCTGCAAGCCAGAGTGTGTCAGCCTGGTCTGCAGGGACCAGGGGCTTGACAGTGGTATTCTGAGGCAGGGCTTCTTTGCCATCTCTCCCACAGCCTTCTCCTGCATGGTCTGAGAAAGCAGGGGATGCTCTCCAGCAGCAGCAACAGCTCTGGGGTTGGGGATGCTGCAGTCAATTTGCTGATTGTTCCTTGGGACAAACTACATGCTCACCCTTCTGCAGGTCTGTCCCTGCTGGGATGAATTTCAGACCTGAAATCTCTTTTCCCCTGCATTCCCTTATTGGCTCCCCATGGGGGTTGGAGGTGCGAGTGGCCTTGATTCCTCCTGGCCCCTGCACAGGGACAAAAAGCCCTGGGTGCTGAAGGCCATGTCCCAGGCGGATGCTGAGAATGGCTCTTTGTTCCCTGGTTCTAATTACTGAGCCCCAGCAACTTGTTAATGGCTCTGCTCCACGTCATCCCATCCCTGCATCCACTGCTTGGTGGGGAACTCCCCCTCCCGGAGACGTGCCAGGGCTCAGCCTCCAAGTGTGGGTTTTGAGGTGACACATCAAAGCAAGCTTGGGATGAAGCTGGCTCTTTACACAACCCAGAGAGACATTCCGGGGGTGCCCAGAAAGGAGGGTTGTGTGTCACCAGGGCAGGTGTCCATCCAGAGCCTCTTCTGCAAACTCCATCACAGGTTTCTCAGCCAAAAAACGAGTAGCTGCCAGAAGCCTCTTGGTAGTTTCTTTTTTTTCTTTTCTTTTTTTTTTTTTTTTGGGTGCCTGGGGCAAGTAGGAGGCCTGCCATCTATGTGTGGTGGCTTTGGGACACACTGTTTGCTTTGAGCCTGAAGCATTGCATGACCCTACGCAGAGTTCAGGGCTCAGGTCCTTCCCACGGCACCCTGAGTGCCCCAGGACAGAGCAGAGCTCAGCCACTCACCCCCAGCAGGGACAGACCTGGGAGCACAATCAGCCCTTTGGGAACCCCCATCTGAATGATGCAGAATCCAGTTTTGGGCTCTTTCCTAGAGGGAACTTGGATTTGCATTTGAAAACTGCAGAGGAGCTGGCTGGGGACGAGGGCACTGGCCGGGTGCTATCAATGGGAAACTGTTCTGCCAGAAAGTGTCAGCTCTGCAGATTGCTGGCTCCAGCCATGGTCAGAGCTGCTGGGGGGCAGTGCCCAGCTGCTCTGCTCCCAACAGCTTCGCTCAGAAGCTGGCTCTTCTCTGCTGCCAAAAGAGAGCGGAGGTTTGTGAAAGTGGGGTGGTGTCCAGGGTGTGAAGCAGCAGGGACTCAGGTGGCTGTATTCAGGAGCTGGGAGGCTCTTTGCGTTCTCCAGGACCAAATTCGTGGTGATTTCAGTGCTAAAACCCATCAGCTTGCCTTTGCATTGGGAGTGGAGCTGAGGCCCAACACACTTGTGTCATGTAAGACCCCCTTCTGCAAGCCTTTGGGGTCACTCTCTGCTTTGTGCCTCCCTGTGGCCCCAGCACCTTGGGTGATCCCCTCAGAGTCAATTAATTCTACTTTTTATTCTACTTTCTCAGCCTGTTTCATAGCACTTGCCCTTCATGGGGGTAACCTGCCCTCACCTGTCCTCTGCCTCCCACCACAGACTCAGACTGATTGGAAGGAACCTCTAGAGGTCACCTGGTCCCCTGCAGGAAGCGGGGACATCCCCAACTAGAGCAAGTTGCTCAGAGCCCCATCAAGACTGACCTTGAAAGATTTGTGTTCCTCTCCCTGGAAATCTTTACTAAGAGGGTGAAGAGGAACACCATTTGAAGAGAAACCAGAATCCATCCTTTATCCTTCCTCACCAGCTCCCATGGGTGCTTTCACTGGAGGTGAGGCCAGCAGGGGTGGGCAGCTCCCTGCATCTCCTTGAGCTCTGTAGAAAACAAACCATCCAGGGCTGACGGCAGAGTGGGGACCACAGAAGGATGCTGCAGGGGTGATGGTGCCAGACCATGCAGGGATGCTGTGAGGGTTATGCAGGGCTGCTGCTGGGAGCACACAGGGCTGCAGTGGAGGGCAGGGTGAGCTGGCTGCAGCAGCTTGCCCCAGTGCAGTGCATGCACACACAAAACCCCAGAGAGCTCTGCAGGCGGCTGGAAGTAATGGC
Source organism: Psilopogon haemacephalus (assembly GCA_013396835.1). NCBI lineage: Eukaryota > Metazoa > Chordata > Aves > Piciformes > Megalaimidae > Psilopogon > Psilopogon haemacephalus. The sequence continues at coordinate 834,027 of VWZI01018739.1, forward strand.
CTCAGGAGCTGCTCCTCGCTTCTGGCTGCTCTTGGCCTTGGTTGAAGCCTCTTGGGGTCGGCTGAAGGGCTGCAGCATGTGGGGGTTTGCTCCTGGTTTGAGCACAGATCCAGGAAAGTACACGGGAAAGGCTCTCCAGGCATGGTGAGGTGTCAGGGGAGCACAATGGTAGGGACTAGGCCTGGTGTGATCCTCAGCTCCATAGAATCATGAAGGTTGAAAAAGACTTCTAAAAATCATCAGGTTCAGGCTTCTACGCAACATCTCCATGAGACATCCTTGTACTTGTTGGCATCGGGAGCTTTGCACCCACGGAGCATCCCCTGTGTGGAAAAGGCTTGGCTGGTGCTGTGTGCACTGCGCCCTCCATATCCCAGCGTGGGAAGGATGAGTCCCTGGGCAGAGAGCAAAGGGAAACGGGGATGAAACAGCAGCATATGGCCAAAGCTATGTGTTTTCTTGGTGTTCTTTCTTCCATGCCCAGGAGAAAGGTGAGGGCTCACCGGCAGCATGCCACTGGTGAAGAGGAACATCGAGCCCCGGCACCTATGCCGGGGGGCTCTTCCCGAGGGGGTGACGAGTGAGCTGGAGTGTGTCACCAACAGCACGCTGGCTGCCATCATCAAGCAGCTGGGCAGCCTCAGTAAGTCACAACACAGTGATCCTGGTATGGGGTGGGGATGGGGAGAAGGGATGGAGTGGTGGGATGCTGGTGGGACACCAGGGTCACTTGTTTCAGCTGCAAACAGAGAAATGGGAGGTACATAAGAGCCACCCCTAATTCAGAGGGAATTCCCCAGCTAAGTAAACAAGAAGGATGCTCAGGGCCAAGCCCGAAGTGGGGACTCAGTGGTAATGTTAGAATCAGAGAATCATGGAATTGTTTTGCTTAGAAAAGACTTCTAAGAGTGAGTCCATCAGCCCAGCTCCACCATGGTCATTAATTCATGCCCCAAAGTGCCACGTCCACAGGTTTCTTGAACACTTCCAGGGACAGTGATTCCACCACCTCCCTGAGCAGCCTATTCCAATGCTGGGTCCTCCCATAGCTGGTCTGTGTGGTGCAGGATGGAAAACTTAGCCAGAAATAGGAAGGCCAGGTGAAGATTTAAAAGCCTCAATCTATTATTTTTAATCTTAGAGCCTTGTGAGAGGGAGAGGTCAATATAAAAGGTCTAAATCCTCAGCTTTCTGCCCCAGGACCGATTCCAACAGTAAAGGGGAGAACTAAGACACTACAAAGCCCAGTGTGAAGGTTTAATAGGGGCAAATTATTTCACTGCTGAATATCAACTTCAGTAGAGAGAGAAACGCAGGCTCTTCAGAGATCTCTCCTGCTTTTTCCCTCCTCCAGAGTTAGCTTATTCTCTAAAACACTCCCAGAAAAATAACCCCCGAATGTAGAGAGCTGCTGGAAGCATCCATGGATGGATGCTCAGGCCATGGCTGCCTTGTCCAGAGGAAAAGGGATGAAATACAAATGGCCAAGCTGGGTGACAGGCTGAGCAGATAGCAAACCTACCTTGGTCTCAGGAGCTGTTTGATCCACGGTTCTGGAGGAGACCCGGAGGAACTGGAACGGGTGCTGTAGCCTGCAGGTGTCAGCAATGCTCTGCTCAGCCCGGAGGTGGTAGCAGTCCTGTATAAAGCTGTCCCAGCCGTGCAGCAAGCACTGCAGGAAAATACCTGCTGAAATGAAACAAGCTGAGGCTTCTGCCTGCTCTGGCACTCTCCCTGCTTCCTTGCTCTCCATTTTCCACCTTCGTGGCTGGCTCTCTGCAGATGAGGCTGGATGGGCAGGTGGTGTGGTGATGGTTGGTGTTCTGTGCTGTATCTCGCCTGGTAGGTGTAAGGGCTTCTTAGGATGAACGTCATAGAATCGTAGAATGGTCAGGATTGGAAGGGACCCACAAAGGTAATCTACTCCAACCCCCTGCAGTAAGCAGGGGCATCCCCAGTTAGACCGGGTTGCTCAGAGCCCCATCAAACTTGACCTTGAAGGTCTGCAGGGACAGGGCCTCTACCACCTCACTGAGCCACTTGTTCAGTGTTCCACCTGCCTGATAGTCAAGAGCCATCACCATGGTTTGGTGCCTCCCACAGATACCTCTCTTGCTGACAACGATGTTCCTGTGGGTAGGATAGGTGGCCTGTGCTCCTCCCCTTCCATGCAGCTCTTTGCCAGGTCTGGGAGAGGATGAGGCTCAGCCTCCCAAAAAAAACAAGGCTTGGCAAGAGCTGTGGTCCAAGGGGTGGGCTGGAAGAGGGCTGCCTGCCCACCACCCTTGTCCATGACCATTTCCTGTTGCCCTCTGGCAGGCAGGCACGCAGAGGACATCTTTGGTGAGCTGTTCAATGAAGCAAACAGTTTCTACATGCGGATGAACTCACTGCAGGAGAGGGTGGACCTGCTGGTCATCAAGGTGACACAGCTGGACTCCACTGTGGAGGAAGGTGAGGGGCCTGGGATACTTTGGGGTGATGGCTGGGTGTAAGAGAGCAGGAGACACATGTCCAGGGCTGGAGCAGCTGTTGTGCCCAGTCTGGGGGTCTGAGGTCACCCCTGCATTTCATCTTCTTCCTGCCCTCCCCCCAGTTTCACTGCAGGACATCAACATGCGGAAAGCCTTCAAGAGCTCTACGGTGCAGAACCAGCAGGTTGTGTCTCGCAACTCCATCCCCAACCCAGTGATGGAGATGTACCAGCGCTGTGACAAGCCCCCACCACTCAACATCCTCACACCCTACAGGTAGGGTGGCTGCTGTGTCCCTCCTTGGGGACACCAAGGACATCTTAGGAGGTTCTGGGAGGCCTTTTGCAAGAGAGGCATCCAAAGGTGCTCCTTGTTGGCTGGGTGGTGAGGGCCAAGAGGCTGTTTTCTCTGGCTGCTCTGTAGGGCACTTGGGATGAGTGAACCTGTGCAGTGGTGGTAGCCACCACTGTGTTGGACACATTCATGGTGGGAGAACAGCTTATGGCTGTGATCATACAAGTGCACTGCTCACGGGAAGGAAGGTCCTCTCTTGTGGCTGATAACTCTCTCCTCTTTTCCCACCCTTCAGGGATGACAAAAAGGATGGCCTCAAGTTCTACACTGACCCCTCATACTTCTTCAACTTATGGAAGGAGAAAATGTTGCAGGCAACAGAAGATAAGAGAAAGGAGAAACGCAGGCAGAAGGTAACCAATAGATGAGAGACCCTGGGAGGGGCTGGAGCAAGGGGAACCATCACCTTCTTGGTGCATCCCATACGGTCCTTGCCACTCTGGTGGGCACATCTCGATGTTCCCTGGACACCTGCCCGTTCCAGCCCCGAGGAGCTGGGGCTGGAGGTGGAGCCACTGCTTGTGTGTGTCCCCAGGAGCAGCGGCTGGTGGAAGACTCCACTCGAGAGGTGAAGAAAGTGAGGAAAGCGCGGAACCGGCGCCTGGAGTGGAACATGATGGCGTATGATAAAGAGTTCCGACCCGATAACAGGTTCTCACCATCCCCCTATCACATGGCGTCATCGGAAGGATCACTGTCCCCAGATAATAGGCAGGTTTCACCTACTGCACGTTTAGCTCACTTCCTCTCCTTCGCTTTCCTCTTCCTCTCCGTCGCTGGGAGATGTGCTGCCTGCAGCAGGGCTGGGGTGATAAGCTGTAAACCCACGGGTGCTTCCTAGGCAGCTCCAGGAGTCACACCCTGGACCTCAGGAAGAGCAGCTCAGGTGTCAGAGTGCTAAGGGAAGAGACTGCCTCAGCTCTCTTGGTGTCCGCAGCCCCTCTGCTGTCTCTCTGCTTTCTTTTACATCAGTATTTTGTGGCCGTTTTTGGTTTTGCCGTCTCAACAAGAGCGTAAGGCTTGTGAGGAGCAGCTGAGGGAACCGAGGTTGGTCAGCCTTTAGAAAGGGAGGCTGAAGAAAGATCTTCTGGATCTCCACATCTCCCTCAAAGGAGGTTGGAGCCAGGTGGAGTCAGTCTCTTCTCCCAGGGAACAAGCAATAAGATGACAAGAAATGGATTCAAGCGGCATCAGGAAAGGTTTAGATTGGACATGAGGAACAACTGAAAGGGTTGTCAAGGCCTGGACCATGCTGCCCAGAGCAGTGGTGGAGTCCCCATCCCTAGAGGGGTTTCAGAGCTGTGGAGACATGGCACTAAGGAACATGGTTTGGTGGTGGCGAGGCAATGCTGGGTTAACAATTGGACTTGACGTTCTTAACGTTCTCTTTCAACCAAAACAATTCTATGATTCTAACCACAAAATACCCCCCAGACCCACGGCCCCTCTGACCTCCCAACCCAGCCACCCCCACTCCCAGAGGTAGGGCCACAAGGTTCACAGAATCATAGAATGGTTTAGGTTGGAAGAGACCCGCAAAGGTCATCTGCTCCAACCCCAGGGTTTTCCTGTGCCACAGATCTTACGCTTCAGACGTGGCTGACCACTCGTACCCGGCAAGCCCCAACCACCCCGCGCAGCTGCTGGCCCCAGCATCTCACCTGGCCCCGGCGGAGCACAAGGAGGGGGTGCTGGTGGCTGCCACCCCCCAGGAGCACATCTACCGCCCGACTGCGGCAGCGGGCAGCAGGCAGAACAGCCTCAACCGCCTCCAGCAGCCCCATGCACCGCAGCCCCCAGAAGCGATCCTCAATGGGCCAAGACCTCACTTAGTCAAGGATTATGGGTAAGGCTTCTTCTGCCTCTCCTGTCCTGGTGGAGGCATGTCCAGGGAAAGAGGGGCTCGGTGGGGGTCTAGAGTCCCCAGTCTCTGGGCTGACATAGTGGAGAGAGCCCTCTCTATGGTCACCATGCTCTGAAACTGCCAGTGAGACCTGAGGCTGAACCAAACAGAAACACTTTTAGGGTAACCTCATCCCAGATGAAAGGACAAGGTGAATGGAGAGGACCATTTTACCCTGGGATGTTGACTGCCTTCTAACGACTACATGCCCCATACCCCATCTGACCATCAGAGCCCCATTGTAACCTCCATGGGGACTGAGCTTATGTGAAGGTCCAGGGCAAACCAAGCCACAGCTCAGCTGGTCAATTCCTGGGCTGGGTGTTGGGTACTCAGGATACGTGGTAGGTGCCAAGGATGGATGGTGGGTAGCCAGGGTATGTGGTAGGCGCCTGGGATGGGCGCTGAATGCCTAGGAAGAGTGGTAGGTGCCTAGGATTGGGTGGTGGGTACACACAGCGGGCGATGGGTGCCGTTGTTCCTTGTCCCACTGATGCGTCTTTGCCTTCCCATTGCAGCCCGCAGCCAATGCCAATGGCAGAGTACTTTGTGCCCCCTGCCCCACCGCCCCNCGGTCCCTACTCCGCTTCCCCGCCGCAGGCCGGCCCCATGGGACCCCCGGTGGCCCCGCCGCCACCACCGCCCGGTCCCCCTGCCATTGCCGCCTCACCTGCGCACTCGGCATCGCCGCCGGCGCCCGCCATGGAGCCCCGGAAGCCACAGATCCCACTGATGCCCATGAGCGATGCCCGGAGCGACCTGCTGGCAGCCATCCGTAGGGGTAAGTGGTGACACCGGTAAGCAGCAGACGTGTCCCCAGTTGTGGTGGCAGAGTACCTCTTGGTGAAGAGCTGAGCGGTGTTGTCTTTCTTGAGTGAAAGATGAGCCCCAGGTGAGCAGGTGCTGGAGCCTTGAAGCAGGCTGCCCAGAGAGGTTGTGGGGTCTCCTCCTCTGGAGAATTTTAAAACCCTCCTGGACACTGTGATCCTGGCTAACCTGCTCTGGGTTGATCCTTTGTTAGCAGAAGGATTGGACTCGACGATCTCCAGAGGTCCTTTCCAACCCCTACCATTCTCTGGGCGCTGGCCACGTTGCCTCTAAAGCCTTCTTTCCCTACCACAGGAATCCAACTGCGGAAAGTCCAGGAGCAGTGGGAGCAAGAGGCCAAAAAAGAGCCTGTGGGCAATGACGTGGCGACCATCCTGTCCCGCCGGATCGCCGTGGAGTACAGCGAGTCCGACGACGACTCCGAGCTGGACGATAATGAGTGGTCGGACTGAGGGGCCCCGGGGCTGGGCTGGCATGGAGCTCCCAGCTCCGTCCCAGGTGTGTATAGGCTCCTTCCCCGCTCCTCGATGCCAACAAGTGCAGGTGGCCCCACTCTTTCAGGAGCTTTGCTTTTACACCATGTCCAAAACCCTTTAGGCGGCGGCAGCAGCAGCAGCACTGGTAGGATCCACCTCGGAGGCAGTGTGACCAGAAATTAGCAGCACCTTCACATGTAATGACTTCAAAACTGCTCTGAAAGTCTGGTTAGCCTATAGGATTGCTCTGGGTTTACACCTGGAGCAAGACCAGAGTGTGCTTTGCTAGAGAAGGGAACCCTAGAGGCGGTAGTGCTTTTTTCAGCTTGGTGTTAAATGTGTTTATGAGAAGCTCCTGAAGAGGCAGCCTGATTGCACAACTGGTGCCACCACGGGCCACACAACTTGGCCTGGAGACGATCTGCTTGCCTACATTTGTGGGACCAGGCAGCTCCAAAAACAGCTTATGGGCAGGAACTTCCTTCCCCACAGAGCAATATAGCACATTTCACAGCAGTCGTGCAGACACTGCTGCGTTGGCATTCCCTGAAGACCACCAAGGTGCTGGTGACCCAAGCTAATACCCAATTTTAGGACCGGTTTTCTGAGTGAAAAGGGTGTAGTTTGAGAGGTTCAACATGTGCTGCTCTTGCGGGGTGAAAGGGAAGCAGAGGTGCCCACGGAGCTTCCTCAAGCCCAGCTCTCCTTGGGTTTGGGGCTTCACTGTTTCAGTGCTAATTAAAAAAAAAAAAAAAATAGACAAAATGCTGCTTTGAGGTAAACTCTCAGCTTGCACTTTACAACCTCACAAACTGCACCCTCACAATTCAGATCGTGACACTAATCCTGCCATTGTCCTTGACTGTCCTTCACTGAAGGTTTTTCACACAGTTACAGAGGGAGAAGATGTGGGAAGGCAGAGAGAAGGAGTGGGGAACATTGAAACTACCGCAGCCAGGAGTGAGAACCTGCAGAGAGCTGGAAGGGGTTCTCCACCAGCAGAAAATTGGCTGGGAGCAGCCACACTTACCTGACACAGCATCCTGAAGTCTGTTCATGTGTTCTCATATACCACAAGTTCCTGAATGTGGGGAAGCCAAGACCCCACTTTGCCTATCTTCTGGGAAGAATCTGGGCCCTGAGCTCAGCTGCCCACCTCTCCCAGTACCCATATAGGTGATAGCTACAGAAGTAGGTACTTTGACTAGAAGTGACCAGACCTGTAGAAGAGGTGAGAGAGTATGGCTGAGACCCAATAGGCTCCAAGGCTGATCCAACCCTTAGACTCCCCCTGAGAAATGCTACGTTGAATGATGCCTCAGGCATGTGCTCGTTTCCCTCTTCATGGCAAGATGCAATGAAGCCCCTCCCCAATTGCTGAGAAACACCTCCAGGAGCTCTCTCTTCTCTTGGCAAGCACAAGGAGACCATTGTCTCCTTTCCCTCAGACGTGACACCTTCTGCATCTCCACATCTCAGCTGAGAGCTGTGGTGCTAATTGCGAGGCTCAAATGGAGGAGCAGCATGATGGACGTAGGAGAGGGCAAGAGTGTCTGGGGAAGGCTTTGATGATGGGTGTCCCATCACAGGCTATGTCCCCTAGTTTACCTCCCTCCTTTCCTTAGAGAAAGCTCCCTTTGACTTCAGCAGGGCTGATTGTCAGAGCAAGACACTGCAGATGACCAAAGCAGGGGAGGAGATGGTGCGCTACAAGTGACCAGGAAATTGCTGATGCTTGGTGCTCACCAGATGCTTTCATTTTTGACACCGACCTTCTGGGATACCAAGAGCTGTCTGCAAAAGCTTTTGGCTAAAGCTTGGTGTCTCCACGCAGGCAGAGAGCTCCTGTGATCCCCACAACAGGCTTCCCTTGGCCAGGGCTGTTGGGGCTGGAGCAAGCTCAGAAGAATGCCTTGTGAAAGTTCAGAGCAACACCTAAGGAGCCACCAGGCAGTATTTGTTGTGGGGTGGTGTGAACATAGACACAACAGTGGTATTATCAGGGTCAATGCCATTGCATGGCAAAGCACTTGACAATCATGGAACTCAAGTCTTGACCACAGGCCACGTTTGCAGGGCAGATGGACAGCTGGGAGCCTCAGGAGTGCAGGTAGTAAGGTTCACCTCCATTTCCTCACACCTCTATGTTCTCACTTCATCCTCTCCTCTTTGTACATCTCAGCACATCCTCACCATTTGTATCCTGCTTAAGGAAATTCACAGCCCATGGTAGCCCTGGATGGGTGTGCTTAAAAGTCATTTGGATGTGTTGCTTGGGGATATGGCTTAGGGTGAACCTCATAGAGTAGGAGTATCGGTTGGACCTGGTGATCCTGAGGGTCTTCTTCAACCAGAATGTTTTTGAGAGTCTGTAAGACACACCCATTTCACATGCTCCACTCCAAAGCAGCTCAGCAGGACCATAACCTCCTGGCATTGCCCATAGCTTGAAGACATCAGGGATCTGAGCTTCCTCAGCTTCACTGAAGCTGTCTTGATAGCAGGCATGGGGCTATCCTCTTCCCAGTGAGATGTCTACATTGGAGATTATTGCTCAGCTGTCCTGAGTAGGAACTTGAGGAAAAACTTCTTGCTGTGAGGGTGATAGAGCAGGCTACCTGGAGAGGTTGTGGAGTCTCCTTCCATGGAGAAATTCCAGACCTGCCTGGACATTGCACCCTTCTTTAACAGGGGAGGGTCTGAATGATCTCCACAGGTCCATTCCAATCACTACCACTGTGATACTGTCTATTTGGTGGAGAAATAACCTGTGTGAGCTGTGGACACCCAGTTCTGGTCTGATCACAGTGCAGCTTGCACTTCCCAACTCTTTCCCAGCAGTGCCATGATGCAGCACATGGTGGCACTAAGAGTATCCATCTCACAACACTACCATTCCTGCAAGACCAGCTCTGCTGGCAGGCCAACATCTTCAGTGCCTTTTCTTGAGGGACTCAGTCACTTTTGAGGATGACCATCAGTATTTTTAGGTCCTTTGCCTGGGTGATTGTGACCAAAATCTGTAACACCAACATCTTAGCTGGGCTGCTCTGGCTTTGATGAAGCTGCTGAGGGGCCTGGAGCACAGCCCGATGAGGAGAGGCTGAGGGAGTTGGGGTTGTTTAGCCTGGAGAAGAGGAGGCTCAGGGGTGACCTCATTGCTGTCTGCAAGTACCTGAAGGGAGGTTGTAGCCAGGTGGGCTTGGTCTCTTCTCCCAGGCACCCAGCAACAGAACAAGGACACACAGTCTCAGGTTGTGCCAGGGGAGGTATAGGCTGGATGTTAGGAGGAAGTTCTTGCCAGAGAGAGTGATTGGCATTGGAATGGGCTGCCCAGGGAGGTGGTGAAGTTGCCACCCCTGGAAGTGTTCAAGCAAAGCCTGGATGGGGCACTCAGTGCCATGGTCTAGTTGATTGGCTAGGGCTGGGTGATAGGTTGGACTGGATGAGCTTGGAGGACTCTTCCAACCTGGTTGCTTCTGTGGTTGGACCATAACTACTCAGCACTGGCGCCTGACCCATGTGCTGCACCACTCAGTATCTGGCACATCTGGGCCTGTTTCCATGCACTCTTCCAAAAGTAGGCTGTGCCGCGTTACGCAACCCGAAGCGCTGGAACCCTCCTGTGGGCTGATAGAAAAGGGAATATTTAAATATTTCATCTAGCTGGCAGCCCTTAAAAACACCATCCAGGTCACAGATGATTGAATTCCTCCTCTCCCAAGCACGCCAGAAGCGGGCTGAGGAGGTTCTCCTCTCCATTTAAGGGATCACGTTCCACGCTGAAAATCCTGCGGCGGCATTTAATTGCCAATGGATAATCACAGAGTGCCAAGCTGTTAATGAACCCAACTGCTCTCCTGAGACCTCTGCTTCCCATTGTATCTGCTTCCTCCTACTTGCCACTTTATGGGGATAGATTAAGAGAATAAATAAGACTGCCAACAGGGCAGGAGCGTTGCGTGCAAAGGAACACCCAGAAGGTGAGGGAAGAGTAAATAAACCAGTTTGGTTCTGCGTAGAGATGTTAACTGAAGGGCCTTGAGGTCTGTGAGAACAGCTTTGCAGATCTCTGATTCACCCTCAAGGGACATAATAGCACCTCATAGCAACCTTCCAGTATCTGAAGGGGGCCTACAGGAGGGCTGGAGAGGGACTATTCACAGGGTCTTGTAATGACAGGATGAGGAGGAATGGGTTCAAACTGACAGAGAGGAGATTTAGGTGAGATGTTAGGAGGAAGTTCTTCACAGTGAAGGTGACAAGACATTGGAACAGGTTGCCCAGGGAGGTTGTGGCTGCTCGCTTCCTGGAGGTGTTCAAGGCCAGGCTGGATGAGGTCTTGAGCATCCTGATCTAGTGGGAGGTGTCCCTGCCTATGGCAGGGGGTTGGAACTGGATGATCTTTGAGGTCTCTTCCAACCTAAACCATTCTATGATAATGGGGACTGGGCTGCCACAGCACCCCACTTGTGAAGTGTGCTCTTGCTCAGGTTTGATGAAGGTTGGTGGAAGTCTGGCAGTGCTCATCTTCTGGCTCAGGTTGCTGTTGCACTCTCAGTGCCTCCCTGATTTTCAGTGAACCTTTGAGCTGGCTGTTGGCACAGGTGCCCTGACAGAAGAAAGTATTGGGTAGCTTCTAACTGGAGAGCAGCCCTGGGAGTGCTGGTGGATAATGAGTTGTCCATGGGATAGCAGTGTGTCCTTAAGGCCACTGGGATCCTGGGCTGTACTAGGAAAAGTTTGTCTGGCAGGTCTAGGAAGGTTCATCCTCCCCCTCTATCTTGCCCTGGTGAGACCCCATCTTGAATACTGCTTTCAGTTTTGGGCTCCTCAGCTCAAGAGGGACAGGGACCTGCTGGAGAGAGTCCAGCAAAGGGCTCCAAGGATGATTAGGGGACTGAAGCACATGTCTTAAGGGGAGAGGCTGAGGGACCTGGGGCTGTTTAGTCCAGAGAAGAGAAGACTGAGAGGGGATTTAATCAACGTTTATAAATATCTGAGGGATAGGAGTCAGGGGAGGGGGGGAGGGGGGACAGGCTCTGCTCGCTTGCTCCCTGGGATAGGACAAGGATCAATGGGTGTCAGCTGCAGCACAGGAGGTTGCAGCTTAACACAAGGGGGAACTTCTTTACTGTAAGGGTCCCAGAGCACTGGTACAGGCTCCCCAGAGAGGTTGTGGAGTTTCCTTCTCTGGAGACTTCCAAGGCCTGTCTGGATGTGTTCCTGTGTGATCTGTGCTAGATTGTCTGGTCCTGCTCTGACAAGGACATTGGACTCAATGAACTCCTTGGGTCCCTTCCAACCCCTGACGTCCTGTGAGCTTTTCACCCTGGACAGAGAGCTGGGGAGAAGCAAGCATCTCAGCTGTAGAAGCAGAAGCTCCCGTAGGATATTTTACCTCAGAAAGGTTTTATTCTGTTGAAAACCGCAAGGCTAAACACATCTTCCCCAGCAAGCTCCATCCACATGGCAGCCCTCAGACCTCCTCACAGCAATTTTTCCCTCTCTCTCTTCTAAGACAGCCTGAACAGGAGAGCATAGGAGCCTCTCCTGAGAGCACAGCCTGTGTTAACACTTCAGCTTTAATGAGCAGTGGAAGTGTTGCTTGGAGGGAGGCAGGTTGGACCACTGGCAGCAGTATTTCAGAAGGTGCTTTTGTTTTTGGAGGTGTGTGGCCAGCAGGACTTCTGGGCCATTTCTTTGTGGGTAGACCATGGGAAGCATTCTCCATCATGGGAGAATGGTGGGGAATGAGGGCAAGGACAGAATAGGTTGTTCCTTTCACCACTATTGCTGTTTTCCTATAGTAGTCATTTAGGGGTAAGGTTTTCCCAGTTGGCACAATGAAAAACAAAAGTAAGGACAAGGACTCTGTCCTGAGGAGTTTACACTTAACAGCAAAGACCATATAACCTGCACTGCACTTTAGAAGCCTCAATTGCTCATTCCTCCCTGAATTTACCTTCCACTGGGCAGCAGCACCTTGAGAACTCTTGTCCCTTTCCTTAGGTGACCCCACTACCAGCACCACAACCATATCCCTTCGCTGACGGCAGCGCTGGGGGCTCCCCCACCCCTCTACTAAACCCACACAGAAGTGCCTGAGTAAAGTAGGAGTTTTATCTCTGAAGGAGTTGCCATGCCCTTGGGGCAGTCCCTTCCCAGTCCTTGCACAGCTCTGCTCCTCTGGGCTGACCATGCATTGATAGGGCACTTGCCCAGGTGTACTGTTGCGGCTACCTGCCAGCACCTAGAGGTGCCCACACAGTTCTTGTGATCCTCTCCTAGCTCGTAGGAGGTACTTAGACCCAGGCCTAGATTTTGAAGTATTAAAATCTTTTGGAGAACCAGCAAGGGGGGTGGAGGGGATGGTGACTGACCTTCCTTTAGCAAACCCCAGGTTTTCTAGGATCACTCACTCGAAGCTCTGCTTTCCCCAGGTGAGAACTGTCCTGTATTTTGCTGGGAGAGGAAAGGAAAGAGTCAAGAACCTCAGTGAGGGGTTTGCCCCAAAGCCTCCAGTAGCATAGCCACGGGCAGGATGGGAGGAGGACACTGGGGTGTTCCTTAAAAGGAGGATACCATCCTGGTGTTGGCACTAGGCTGAAGTCAGAGCCTGCAGGTTCTTACTGCAGGGAATCCCCAGGCAAGACCTGGATGGAAGATGCTAGTGGTGGTGTCCCCCGAAGGCACAGCTGATGTGCCATTATCAGTATTAACGTCTGTCTCACACCGGTACAATGCCCTGAGGCAACTGCTGTCTCCATAGCACTATGGGATGGCAGATTGCTGATGCTTCACACTCCCAAGGGCATCTCTCCTAATAGCTACCTTCCCACAGGTGCCACCTTCAGAGCAGCACTCGGAGGTCCCTCCAGTCTTTTGCTCTCAGCAGAATAGGCTTAAATCTGCTCCTGGTCATCCTGCTTCAGGGCATGCGAGCCCAAGTACTAATCAACCTTTTCCTTCACACCTCTCCCGCAGTGGCAATGCCACAGGACTGGGTTGGCTCTGGAGGACTTAAAGCCCAATGGTAATTCTAGCACTTAGCTGTGTAGGAAGTGACAGAAGAAGAAACAGCCTCAACTTGTGCCAGGGGAGGCTTAGGTTGGCCAAGAGGAACAATTTCTTCCCTAGAAAGGATTGTCAAACCCTGGCACAGGCTGCCCACAGAACTGGTCCAGTCTTCATCCCTGGAGGGGTTTCAAAGTTGCACAGATGTTTTGCTGCAGGATATAGAATCATGGAATGGTTTAGGTTGGAAGGTACCTCAAAGATCATCTAGTTCCAACAGTTTCGTGGGGACCTGACAGTGCTGGGCTAGTGGTTGGTCTTTATGATCTTCAAAACCCCTTCCAACCAAAATTATTTTGTGATTAGGAGGGCAGAAAAAAAACAAAGCAGAAGATAAAGGTGGCATTTCAGGTTGGTTAGGCTTCCACCGCTCCATACCAGAATATCCTCAGGTAGGCAAAACCTGCTGCAGAGCAGCAAAGGGCAACGGGGGGAAAAAAAGCCTGTTCTCCATCCATGTGCTAGACAAAAAACCTGTTCTCCATCCATGTGCTAGACAAAAAACCTGTTCTCCATCCATGTGCTAGACCAAAGTGCAAGGCATGAGATTGAGCTGGGGCAGAAAGGGATTCAGTCAGACCAAGGAAAGCTTCCACAAGATGAGGATGGAGAAACTCTGAAGCAGGTCACAGAGGCTGTACGGTGGAAGGTCTTTAAGAAGCAGGCAGGTAAACACCAGAGAGGAGCTCTGCCTGTAACCCCATGCTGAGCATGGGCATGGTGCCTGTAGCATATCTCTTCAAACCTGGCAGGGTTGTAGTTCTGCCTCATCCCCTCACACAGACCAGCAGCACCTCTACTGGCAGAGCTGGTCCAGCAGGTTACAACCCCAGAGCATTGCCCATGAGCCAGGGCAGCCTGTTTGTGTTCTCCCTCTGCTTTGCTGCGCCCCACCCCCCCCTTTTTTTTGTAAGCAAGGGTCAACACCAAAACAATGAAGCCAAAAAGTACCTGAGAGGGAATTAGCTGCAGAAAACCAGAACGAGCAGCTGTTACTGCTGTATTCTGATGGTTAGAAGACAGTAGTTTGTGATGGGTTGGGAAACCAACCCCTCAGATAAAATATACCAGATCAGCTCAGACAGCTTGGAACTAAGAGACAGCTCTATTTTACAGCAAACTAAATTTACAAGCACATATACAAAATATATTTACAATTATATAAAATTTTGAAAACCAAAAATCCAATCCTCCTCCCACCCTGGGCAAAGAAAGCCCAGAAGGGGCCAACACCACCTTCTCCTCTCCACCACTAAGCTAGAAAGCCAGCAAGATCTCCCATGTTGTCTGGTCAGTCAAGGTTAGTATTCAGTTATGCACAGATGAACAGTGGAGGAGGTGGAAGGCAGAAGGCAAAGTGAAAAAGGATTGAGAAAATTTTTAATACCTTGCTATTTCATCCCTCTTAGCAAGCCAATTCATGACAGAGGCTTCACCAATATTATTTTTTCAGAACCAATGCCCTGCTCCTTCGGTCTGTATTCAAAAGAACATCCAGAAAGTTCCTCTCTCTTGTTTATAACTCAGACTCAAACCAGAGCATTAGCTCTGAAACTGCTACAGAGCTCCAGCAGTCTGCTCAGCCAGGTCATTTATGGCAGACAGACTGCCCTGCCTGAACTACGTTGGTGTATTAAGCAGAACAGCTTAAAAGTTCTCCTTTGATTTGAGGCAGTTCAGTTGAGGAATCTAAAATTAAAAA
>VWZI01018739.1:859572-909450 GCA_013396835.1 Psilopogon haemacephalus
CCCCTTTCTCCTCCGCCCCACACGCACCCCTGGGAGCTAGCTCCCGCCGGGCTGAGACCGAGCACAACTCAGCCCCCCTCTGCCGGCAGCCCCCTCCATACACTCCCCGTTCCGCAGGCTCTGCGCACCCCTGCCCCGTTCTCCTCTTCCCTCCCTTCCTCGGGGCACCGCTACCTTTTTTCCTTTTTCTTCCTATTTATAGCACAAAACGTTTCCTCTCCCTCCTCCCCCCTCTCCTGCAGCCCTTTCTTTTTTGCGTGCAGCGAGTAAAAATATATACTATTAATAGTCCAGCCCTCGCATGGATGCGGAGCCGCCGGTGAAAGGAGAAGGCATCGGTGAGGGACAAGCCAGCGTTAACTTTCTCCATCCTCCCCCCATTCTCATCCTTCTCAAAAGACTGCTGCAAGATGCTCCCGACCAGCTGCCAACAGCTGCCGAGATGCTGCATCCCTCTCCGTTACAGAGTAAACCTTTCCCACCCCACCCCAGGCTGGGCAGAGGAGGTGTGAAGGTCGGTGAGGTTGGGGGAGGCTCTACCCCTGCGTTGCCCCTTCCCTCCCGCACGCCAGCACCCAGGGTTGTTGTTTTACCTGGCTTTAATGCTCGAGGATCAGCTTGCTTCCCTTCCTTTTGGTGGTTTGTTTTGTTTTTGTTGTTGGGTTTGCTGGTTTGTTGTTTTGTTTTGTTTTGTTTTTTTATCCTTCCCAGTCCTCCCAGTCCTTGGTGTGAAGCCTCATTCCTCGGCAAGCATCGCTAATACGGTTGGCAGCTAGCTGGCATCTCCTGGCACTTAATATTCCTGCCCCATTGGATCTGCTGATAAATCTCAACTCTGACGTCAAAGTCTTCACTTATATTCATGATCCAAGCCTGTGAATCAGAGCTGCTGTGATCGGAATAACAACGAGGCTCCAGCTCCCTGCTCCACATCCCCATCCACACCCGTGGGCACGGCGGGTTGCGTGTGCCCGCGCTCGCCCCCGCGCCCGCCCTGCCGTTCATTCATGGGCTCCCTCCCCGTGCACCTCCCCAAGGTCGGGCACCTCCGTACCTGATCTGCAGATGCAGTTTGGGTGCCAGCCAGGCCCTGCCAGCTCGCCAAGGAGGCCGGGCAAGGTCTATTTTTACCTCTTGCGCCAGGACGTGGGGATCTGAAGTGAGGTGTGTGCGTGGGGAGGGCGATCTGGCATGGCGTGGCTTGGTTGTCCCCATTCCTCAAGGGCAATGCCCAGGGACAGCAGTGCAGGTCTCCCTGCATCCCCAGGAGATGCCAGTCGGTGGGGCTCAGAGGGGTTGGTCCAGTCAAGCTGGGGCAGATGTACCACCCCACGGGGGAGATATCACAACGCAGAGCCCCAAAGCCTTTGCCCCACATGGGCTTCCCTCTAGCCAGCGTAAAAGCTGGGATAGGAGGGCAAACATCTGGGGTTTCCCTCCATCCAGTGTAAAAGCTGGGATGGGGAGGGAACTTCTTGTGGGCTACCCATCTTCCCTCATGGGGACCCAAAGATGATCTGCGGGGGGGTGTAGGGGGTGTTTGTCCCCTTCCCCACAATACAGCACCCATCCCAAGCCTTCCACCCAGACTGCTTGGTTAAGCAGCAGCCTGGGAAAGGAGTCGATCTCTGTGATGCGGCTCAGGAGCAGGATCTTCAAAGCAGGGCTGCTCCGCTCCTCAATCTGCAGTGTTCCAGTGACACCTTCTCCCCCCTTTCCCCGCTGGTTTCGTAACTCTCCGTTTTCACTCTCTCATCCCCCCTCTCCCTTGCCAGGCTGCAGCTACACAGTGCGGCGAGCTCCGTGCCCGCAAGGCTCTCCAGCTCCCCAGCTTCCAAGATATTTAGGTGATTGTCGCTGGTTTTGGCTGAACCCCATCGCCCCAGTTTGGAGCATCTGGGTCGGTAATCAGGCCAAGCCCGGTCCCGGGGGACCTGAGTCGTCATCTACCTGGGTCCGCGTGACCGCGCCGCGGTGCCGAGTGACATGAGCAGCGTGCGAGGGGCGGGGGAAGGAAGGCTGAGCCACAAAAGCTGAATGAATTCGCTCCCACTCCCGAGAATTACGCACTGCCTGGGAAAGGGAGGCGGGCAAGCAGCTCCGAGTGACTCCCCTTGCTGGCTGCTTCTGCAGCGAGCTGGGTGAGGTTGATGATGGGTTGGGCTGATGTGGCAGAGATCAGAGAAGCATAGAAGGCACTGGGTTGGAAGGGACTTTTAAAAGGTCGTCTAGTCCAACCCCCCTCGCAGTCAGCGGGAACATCCCCATCTAGATCAGGCTGCTCAGAGCCACATCAAGCCTGGCTTTGAAAGCCTCCAGGGATGGGGGTCTCATACCACCTCCCTGGACAAAATGTTCCAGTGTTCCAGCACCCTCATAGTAAAGAACTTCCTGATGTCTAGTCTAATCTAGTTTCAAACCATTGCTGCTCATCCTGTCACTGCAAGCCTTTCTAGGCACACCTCCCCTTAGGTACTGGAAGGCCACTCTAAGGTCTCCCCAGAGCCTTCTCTTCTCCAGGCTGAATGGACCCACCTCTCAGTCTGTCTCCAGAGGAGAGGTGCTTCAGACCTCTGATTATCCTCATGGTTCTTCTCTGAACCCACCTCATCAGATTCATGACCTTCCTGTGTTAAGGGTCCCAGAGATGTGATGGCCCTATGAGGTGCTGTGCAGAGATGCAGCCCACCCAGGGGTCCCAGGCTGAGATGAGTGTGGGAGGTCTCAGCCTCAACCCAGTAGGCCTGAGCTTGGAAACCCTTGCTGCTGTCTCCATGGGATCTGCCCCACTGAATCCCTTACATGGCAAAGGAGAAGCTGCTGCAGCTCTGGGGACCTCAAGTCCATCCAGCAGTGAGGCTGAGCAGAGCTGGCCATGTGCAGACAGTCACACTGCATCCCTCCACTACGCCCAGCTGCCCCAGTCTGGCCCTTGGATCCTCTTACTGATAGCTGCTCAGAGAGGTTAGGAAGTCTCCTTTGGAGAGATTCCAAACCCACCTGGACATTGTCATCCTGGGCAAGCTGCTGTGCGTGACCCTGCTTTATCAAGGATGTTGGACCGGACGATCTCGAGAGGTCCCTTCCAATCCTCACCACACCTGGGATTCTATGAAGCATGATGCCAATGCCTCCAAAAGTGGATAGACTCCACTTCACCCCATTTTCACCACTCTTTGTTGGCTTCATAAACCAGCAGCTGAAATTCCCTGAAATCCAAAGCCCACTGAAGCAGAGGCAAGTTGGTTTAGCTCCCCTGGGCTGTGCAATGAGCCCCACACCATCACCAATGACTGGTAACACCCTGGGGATGGGTGGGAGCATTGGAGGCATTTCCCTGGCTTCTCAGCAATGACCCAAGTGGGCATCCTGCACTCTCCATCATGGGCTGCCATAAAACGGCAATAAAATTCATGTGCTGCAATTCTTCATCATTCCCCCTCCCCCCAACCCCCCCTTTTCCTTGGGGAAACATCATTACCTCCCTGCATCACATGAGCTTTCCCCACCCTGCCAGAGCATCCCAGGGCAGAGATGGCAAGCCTCGAGGTGGCAAACCAAGCTCACTTCCTGGAGACACCCCAAGGAAACCCAACCCCAGATTTACCCTGGCACCATCTCCACAGGGAGTGGGTGCAGCCTTATTGCAGCACCTCTGCTGTTCCCTATTACTCCAACGGTGCTTGAGGAGCTCCAAGAAGGAAGAGCATGGCTATAATTAGCAGTGCTGAGTAATCAGGGTAGCAAACAAGCGCGCTGCGCCCATCAGCCTCCCCGGAACGGGGCCGTCGGGGGCTGCGCGCTGCTGGGGAGCACATCAAGGCCTACATTCAAGAGCTTTGCATAATCTCTCTGAACACGAGGTGGAAATGAGGCCACTTTCTCACCACCGCCACTGCTGCTGCTGCTGACTCCAGAGGCTGGCAACTTTTCCAGGTGCTACTTTGGATTCTGCTCTCCAGCCTCCCCAGCCTGGCAGGAGGAAGGACTGGGGGTCCATGGCAGGTTTGAGGGTTAAGGTGGTGATGTAAATCCAAAAGGCAGAGAAGACAGGAGTCTGGCTTATAAAATCACCTGGCTTTGCTGAGAAGGAGCTTTGGCTGAAAAAGCTCTCTTAGGAGTGGCTGGAATGGGTGCATTTGAGGACCAGGTTTGCAGAAGTGACCTCAAGCACCCTGCTGCAGCAACGCCAGTCAACCCTGCTGGTGCCTCTCAGAGAGGATGATGTTGGCTCTTCCAGCACTGAAGTACACCTCACAATGTGGAGATGTGCAAGACCTTCCCATGCCACAATGAGACATCTCTGAGTTACCTAGTGTGAGGACTGTAGGGATACAGAGGAAAGCTGCTTGATGGGAAAGGATCTGAGGATGGTGGTCCACAGAGCTGACTGAAGATAAGCCAGTGTGTGCTCAGGTGTCTAAGATGGCCAAAAGGATCCTGGCTTGGATCAGCCAGTAAGGATACAGTGGAAAGCCGCTTGATGGGAAAGGACCTGAGGATGGTGGTCCACAGAGCTGACTGAAGACAGTGTGTGCTCAGGTGTTCAAGATGGCCAACAGCATCCTGGCTTGGATCAGCAAGAGGATGGTGACTAGGACCAGGGCATTCCCAGGGATCATTCCCCTGTACTCAGCACTGGTGAGGCCACACCTCAAACACTGCTTCAGTTTTGGGGCCCTCGCTCCAAAAGGATGCTGAGGCTGTTTAGATTCACACCAAACCCAGGCTAAGCCATGCTCTGGAGACAGGCTTGGCCACCCCTGCTTGAGGACAGTCTGCATCTCTGCATCACATTTGAACTTGCATGAGGACAGAACCCAAACCGAACATGCATGGAGACAGGCACCTCCCTGGGTTGCCCAGGAAAGCTGTGGATGCTCCACCCCTGAAGATGTCCAAGGCCAGGAGCTTTGAGCAAACTGACCTAGTGGAACTAGATGTCTTGACGACCTGGTTGGAACCAGATGACTTTTAAGATCCCTTCCAAGACAAACCATTCTGTGGTTCTGTGAGAAGGGCAATGCCAAGCTGTGGCAGGAGGGAAGGAGCATCACTGTGTGATTTGAAGGCTTGCTTTGTCTTCTCCTCCCAGTTCTCACCAAACACTCAGGCTAAACCACAGGGAGGATTTTCTTCCTCCTTCCTTCAGTGCTGTCATTCCCACCCAGGAGGATTTTGTGCCAAATGCTTAAGCTTCAGCACTTGCCTGAGCCAGAGGACCATGTTTTGGAGCACCTTTGCTGGCACACACTGTGTCACCATATGTCAGCTCAGCTCTGGGGAAAGGTGGTTTGTTCTCAAACAAAGAGCTGCTGCACCATATTTTCCTCCTCCTCCTAGGCTGTCTGTGGTGCTCTGGCTACACCATCATCAGGGTCTGCATTCCCCCTACAACACCATCCATCAAGCCATAGGGAACACTGGGGGATTGCAGGGTGAGAAGCAAAATATTAGGGCAAATGATTGTGACAATGAATAAATAACAATAACCTGATCCTGTGAAATGGCCTCAAGTTGTGCCAGAGGAGGTTTAGGTTGGACTTGGGAGGGGTTGGATCTGGATGACCTTTGAGGTCCCTTCCAACCTAACCCATTCTGTGATCCTGTGACACAAGGAATAAATTCTTCCCCAAAAGAGTTGCCAAGGGTTGAGGAGCCTGGCCCAGCTTGCCTAGGGCAGTTGTGGAGTCCACACTGCTGGAAAGGTTTCAAAGCCATGCAGGTATGGTGCTGAGGGACATGGTTTAGTGATGACCCAACAGTTGGACTTGATAATCTCAAAGGCCTTCCTATCAAAATGATTTTCTGATTCTCTGATAATGTAATTTATGCGATGTGGCACAGGGGTAAGGAAGCTTTTCTATGGTTTTGGAAGGGGAACAATCAGAAAGATTCTTTTTAAAAAGAGAAATTAAAGGCTTCAAACAACCTTCCCTTCCCCCGTGGGTTTCTTGGCCACCCACTGCCACCAGTGTTCCAAAACCAGGCTTGGAGCTACTAGCTCCAGAGGAATTTGATGGCAGCACCTGCCCTGGGATCACTGTAATACTTCTGGGGCCACCATAAGCACTGAGCCCCAGCAGATGTAGGACTGAGGACCAGGAAGATCCCAAGTCCTTGCAGATAAGCCACCAGCTGCCCTGTGATACATCAGCACTGAAAGAAACCTGTAGTCACTGTGTGCTGATGTTGCTGTGTCTCAAGCCCTAAGGCCCTGTGCTGATGCCTCCTGATGTGCTGGCACAGGGCAGGGTGTTAGGCAGCCCACCCAGCAGGGAAAAGCTCCCTGTAGAAGCACTCAAAGGGCCTCCAGCCTTCCCAGTTCCTTTCCTGCTGGGCAGGAAGGATGTGTGGTTTCATGAAACCTGGGGAACAAGTTCTCAGCTTTGAAGTCGAGCAAAAGGCAGCTCTGACATCCCTTGGCCCAGGCACAGACAGTCCCCTCCAGTTGCTGATTTCACATTTGGCTTCTGATATTTAAAGCCCAGACTCCAGGATCCTATGTGGAGTCACGGTGCTGGGCTCCCTTCTGAGCATCTCCTGAGCTTGGACACGTTCCCTGGGAATGACATGTAATGGTGGAAAGACAAGTGCCAGGAGATGACAGCAGAAGAACCCACTGTCTGTGCTTGAATCATGCTCAGCCTAGCAGGATGGGACCCAGGAGTAGCTCCAAATGCCCAGCTGACCCAATATTCTTCATAACACAGACAACATGGCAAAGGCAGATTTCAGCCACCCACAGCCAACAGGCTCTGTTGCTCTCCCAGCTCAGGGCACAGACATGAGGTCCTCTCCTCATCAATTATGCAGGAGATGCTATTTCTGCTTCAGAATATTTCAGCAGGAGTGGTGAAGGCTCCCCCGACTTTCCCCGAGAGCAGGGTGGCATTTGCAAGCATCATCGCTGCAGGCCACAGCCACCACTGGCACTGAGCTTGCTGCCATCCTGAGTCTCTCTCCAGCCTTCAGCCTGAGCCCACACACTCACATCTGGGGTCTGTGGAGGAATTTTTCCCCTCTGGGCATTGTTTTCTCCTTCGGCACCACTGCCCAGGGCAGTTCCTCAGTATGGATCCAGATTGACGGGCCAAGGACTACAGGCTGAGGTTCAACAAGGCCAAGTGCTGGGTCCTGCACTTGGGTCACAACAACCCTGTGAACTCTCCAGGCTTGGGACAGAGCTGCTAGAAACTGCCCAGCAGAAAAGGACCTGGGGGTGTTGGTTAACAGCAGCTGAAGACAAGCCAGGGTGTGCCCAGATGGCCAAGAAGGCCAACAACATCTTGCCTTGGATCAGCAATAGTGTGGCCAGCAGGGGCAAGGCAGGGATTGTCCCCTTGTATTGAGCACTGGTGAAGCCACACCTCAAGTACTGGGGTGACTTTAGGGGCCCTCACTTCAAGGACATTGAGGTGCTGGAGTGTGTCCAGAGAAAGGCAACAAAGCTGGTGAAGAGCTGCAGAACGGGTCTGGTGAGGAGCAGCTGAGGGAAGTAGGGGTGGTCATCCTGCAGAAAAGGAGGATCCCTGAAAGGAGGCTGGAGACAGACAAGGCTTGGTCTCTTCTCCCAAGCAACAGGACAAGAGGAAATGGCCTCAAGTTGCACCAGGGGAGATTTAAGTTGGACACGAGGAACAATTTCTTCCCCAGAAGGGTTGTCAGTGGTAACCTGGCAGTGCTGAGTTCACAGTTGGACTCCCATCACACATCCTGTCTCCCACCAGCAGCAGAGAGCCTCGGGGGATTTACACTCGACTGTTCATTTGCTCTGCCTTTATTTACCTCCTGGGAATCCCCAAGCAGGGTGAGGGTGGTGGGACGGGCGGAGGGCGTGAGACATGGGATTGCACCTCCCCACTCACTTCTGAGCTATTTCCCTTCGGTTTTTTCCATGCTTTTTTTCTCCCCCAGAGGTCAGCTCTCTTGGCAGAACTAGAAGTCACAACCAGCTTCCCTGATCCCGGCGTAATGGTGTTTGATGAGTCACTTGTTCAACGAGAAGAGGCTGCTGGTTGCTATAGGGATGGCAGCAGAGGGGAGAGGATCCCTCATCACCCTGATCACTGCTTCCGATGGAGAAAATACCACCCCAAACTGTTCCAGGCCAAGCTTCGCTCTGACTTTTGACAGGGTTTGAGATGCTGGGCTTGCTCCCCAGCTGTAGAGCTGGAGGGATGCCCAGGCAGGACCCCAAGCCTGGGACAATTTTGACTCTGGGGACAGCACAGGGCTGCGATTGGGGGGTGTGTGTGTGGTGCTGTCAGGGAGGAATATCCTGCTCTGGCAGGATGGTTGGACTCAATCTTCAGAGCTGCCTCCCAAACCCTACCATTCTGTGATTCTCTTAATGTAGGGCTTGGGTATGATGGGGAAATCTCATTGCTCTTGGGAGACCTGTTCACTCTCCAACTCCCTGAAAAGAGCCAGGACAGGGCTTGGTCTCTTCTCCCAGTGAACAAACATTTTGGGAGTTACTCCTGCTGGCATCACCATGTCCTTGGAGGGGAAATTACTGGGCTGTTGACCTCCCTGCTCCCTCAGCTGCCTGGTACAAGCTTTTGGGGGCCCTCAGCTTTACCTCTGCACAAGAAAACCTCTAACACAGCTGGTCCCAGAGTAGTTCTTAGATTGGTGACCTCAGGAGGAGCAGCTGTCACCAGAGGAGATGAGTTTGGTTTGGCAAAGTGATGGCCCCATGGCTGAAGCAACATGTTAAGCACCCCAGTCCTGTCTGCCCAACCCATCGAGGACCAGTACAGGCACCCACATTTTGCTGCCATCCTCAGTAGATCAATCCCTGGTGGCACTGGCTCCAGCTCTGCGCACAGACCCTGAACCTGGCACAGTGGCTGTGGGGGCTTGCTGGGACCTCCACCCTTGCCGAGTCCCACTATGCTTCCCAAGCAGCTGCTCCCAGCCTCTCTGCTTGCAGACAGGCTGGTGAGGATGGCAGCATCTGCTGAGATGCAGCACAAGTCACACGTGTGATGCTGCTGCTGGTGTGATGCAGCTGGGAGCACTCAGGAACAGGATGGGTGCTGCTCCTCTTCCTCCTGGGCTTAGTGGAGGGTTTGGTCCAGACATCCCCTGCCTGCAACGTCACCAAGTGATGGCAGGGCGGGGGGGGGGGGTTACAACAGATATTAGGAAGAATTCCTTACTGAAAGAGTGGTCAGGCATTGGAACAGGCTGCCCGAGTAGGTGGTGGAGTCACCATCCCAGGAGATGTTCAAAGAACAGGTAGATGTGTCACTTTGGGACATGGTCTAGTGGCCACAGAGGTGCTGGGTAGAACTTGGACTGGGTGATCTTAGAGGTCTTTTCCAACCCTAATGATTCTACAATTCTGTGACATGCCCTTTGTTTGGGACACCTCCCTTTCCTTCCCCACTTACCCGCCTCTGACCCAGCAGAAACACCCAGGTGGTAGGAAGCAAGCAGGAGGTAGCTCAG
This sequence comes from Psilopogon haemacephalus, assembly GCA_013396835.1. Classification (NCBI taxonomy): domain Eukaryota; kingdom Metazoa; phylum Chordata; class Aves; order Piciformes; family Megalaimidae; genus Psilopogon; species Psilopogon haemacephalus. Next base: position 869,032 of record VWZI01018739.1, read on the forward strand.
CCAGCATCAGGGTCTTGCAGCAGCCTGGAGTTCACCACTTGTTTATTTGTTCAACGTGCTGCAGACCTGACAGCAGAGAGCTAGGGCTGGGGGTGAGCTGTAGGCAAGAGTGTTAGGCACCCCACAGCACCCACTGCCAGCAGCCCTGGTGGGGTTTGTCCTCATGAAAGTCACCCTGGGCATTGCAGGGTGGCCACATGGCACAGTAGGGCCCTACTGTCCCTGCTGCAGGAAACAGTGCCAAGGTCACTTTGATATTTTGCCCACCACATGAGCCTCAGCTCTGCACAACCCCACCCCTGCAATGTTTTCTCCATGCTCCACCTCTGCAGACCACACTCTCCCTAGGGCCAGGACGGCTGCTGTGGCCAGAATCACCCTGGAAACCCCAAACTTCTGTACTTTGGGAAGGGATCAGTGGCTCTCCATCTGCTTCATGGGCTGTCTGTCCCTAGATCTGCCTCGCTGGGTGCCTCAGCCCCACAAATTCTGCATCTCAAATCCTGCCTCGCTGAGTGTCTGCCCCTCAAATCTCACCTTGTTGAGTCCCGACTGCCCCAGATCCTGTGTCAGCAAGTCTCCAACCCTCAGATCTTGTCTCACTGTGTCCCTGTAGCCCAAGGCTCATGAACCCAGAGAGGACAACCACACTCACATCCTCTCTGACCCAGACAAAGAGAGAGATGCTCTGTGCCCATGCCACTCAGTCGGACCAGATGACCTCGGTTGGAGCAGGTGACTTGTGAGGGTCCCTTCCAACCCGACGCATCCTGCAATCCTCTAAGTGATCATTAAACTGATCCAAAATCCTGCAGCTTGGGATCATCTGTGGCCAGGTGGTTATTTCAGAGAGGAAAGAAAACAAAACCAACCTCCTGCTTTCCCCATCAGGTGACTCTTGAGACACACAAAGAGGCAAAGCAGTTTCTTTAAATAGCCCATCACAAGAGGTGGAAGCAAGAGGCAAGGCTGCTGCTGGAGCTGCAGCTCGGAAGGTCAGCTCCACACAGTCCTGCCACGGCTTCCCGCCGGGGTACCGACCACAGACCTATTTTTAGCTGCTTGGCTTTTGAAGAAAACACAACCCCATCCAGGAAACACACCCCTGATACACTGGGAAAAAAATCAGCCCAGCCCTGATCCTGCTTCTTGGGACCATCCCTGCACCCTTGGTGCCAAGGTTGGTGACCAGATCCCTAGCCCTGGGCCCCTGCAAGTTTAGGGAGAGTGAGACGATTTTAGCTGAAGGCAGATCCTACATGGATTGTCTGTCTCTCATCGAGTTGCACACACCCCTTCATCAGGGCTTTTTCCACAGGGGTCACAGAATCACAGAATGCATTAGGTTGGAAGGGATCTTCAAAGGTCATTTTGTCCAACTCCCCTGCACTCGGCAGGGATTTCTCCATGCAGATCAGGTTGCTCAGGACCCCATCGAGTTGGACCATTGATGTCTCCAGAGATGGGGCTTCCATCACATCTCTGAGCAACCTGTTCCAGTATTTCACTATTCTCTCTGTGAAGAATTTCATTCTAATGTTCAAACAGGGAGGTGAACACTCTGACTGACTCAGAGTTGCTACCCAGTGCACAGTCCAGGTGCTAGATGGGTGCTGTGGATTAACTGGTGCCCAGCTAAAAGCTTGAGTGGGTGTGGAAGGGGAGGAGAAAAAGGAAATGCCTGGCTTCACCCCACACCTGAGGAAGAGGAGATGCTGCCTGAGTGGTGCCAGTGAAGGCAGGAGCTGACAGAGACAATTTGGAGAGCATTGGCTGCTGAGGGGGTGAATTTGAATACATCAAAGATGCCTGAGTTAATCAGGGTGGAAGTGGAGCAGATGAAAACCAAACCAAATTGGTGTTAATCATCCCTAAATGAGGGGAGAGATGGAGAGGGGGTCTGAGGGACAGGAGAGCAGCTGCCTGGGGGTTTGGGGGCATCCCAGATCCTCACTTAAGCAGAGCCAGCTCCTTCCCAGCCAGATTCAGCAGCCCTGTGTGTTACATTTTTTCAGCACTGAGATATAATTAGTGCCAGGTCTTCAGAAGCTGTCACTCGCCCTCACGCAGCGTTTGCTTTTCTTAGGAAGATGACTAACTGGCAAGTGATTAAACACGCTCGGAGAAGGAGGAGGGGGAAGTGAATTGGAGGTTGGGTTTTGGGTGGTTTTTTCCTCCATGGAAAGAAATTTTTAAAAGGGGAAAAAAAAAACCAAACCAACCCCACCCCAAACCCTATTTCACAGCCCCAGAGAGCGGAGTAAACTTTGACAGTGCTGGAGGAGGGATGCGTGAGCCACCAAGCAGTCAGGCTGCGTGCAGAAGGATGCTCAGAGCTGCAGCTAGGGTGGTGGTGGGAGTCAATGAAGGCTTCCTAGACACAGCTGCTCTGCAGGGATGTGGCCACAATGCAAATCACAGAATCAAGGTTGGAAAAGACCTCTGATATGAAGGTCAACCAGTGGCCCAACACTACTAGGCCCACTAAACCATGTCCCAGAGTGTCACAGCCATGCATTTCTTGATCTCCTCCAGGGATGGTCCTCCACCACATCCCCTGGGCCTGACCACTCTCACAGGAATTGATTTTTCCCTGATATCCAACCTAAACCTCCCCTGGAGCAACTCGAGGCCACTTCCTCACTGCTGTGGCCCTAATGGTGACCTTGAATCACAGAATGTTTCCATCTACCATTTCTCTGGGCAAACTGTGCCAATGTCTCACCACCCTCACAAGAATTCCTTCCCCATGTCTAATTTAAATCTCCTCTTCCAGTTGGAAACTGTTACTGCCTTGTGAAAACATTTCCAGTGTGGTGAGAGTCTGGTGGCTGCATAATGTCCTTCACTGCCCCTTCCTGGCCTGACAACTTGCTCTCTGATCCTCACCACCCCAAGCTTGTCCCCACGCATCCCAAGCACCTGGCTTGGAGGCTTTGGAAGCTGCCAGCAAACACTCTCAGGACAGGAGTATGGAGGTATGAAGGTGCTGGGGTTGTTCTTCCATCCATGTTGGCAACAGGTACCAGCATGGTTTGGCTTTTTGAGGTTGAAGTGATGGCAAAGAATTCTGAAGGCATAACCTTGATGTTTTCCAAACTTGTGGCCTTTTGCTTGGAGAAATATTGTGACTCAAAACCTGAAAATGAAATAAAAAAGGAGGACTTGGGGTTATTCTTGGCAACCCTTCCCTTCTCCTCATCACCACCACCATGTACCCTTTCATGCAATTTGCTATCTCCATGCCAGAAGGGAGATGAAGGTTTGCTGGCACAAGGGTGGAAGCAAAAGGACCTAGAGGAGCTTTGTATTTCACCTCAGCTTGTCCAAGTGATGGGAATGGAGGCCTACAAGTTTGGCTTGGACTTGAGCACCACACAGCAATGTGCTGGTGTCTCAGCTGCAGTCAAACTCTCACCCACTTGGGGTTTGTTGCCCCTTGTGGCAAATGAGATGTGCTGCTGAGATGAGATTTTCCCCCTGCCACCACTCCCCAAATACTTGGGAGTCCTCACAACCTGCAGACACTACTGCAGATCAGATACTTGCCAGACATCATCAAATGGTTTTGGTTGGAAGAAGCCTTCAATATCATTGAGTCCAACCACTAACCCAGCACTGCCAGGTCACCACTAATCCATGTCCCTCAGCAACACATCTCCACAGCTTTGAAACCCATCCAGGGATGGACTCCACCATTGCCCTGGGCAGCCTGGGCCAGGACTTGACAATCCTCTTGAGGAAGAAACTGTTCCTCATGTCCAACCTAAATCTCCCTGGCACTACTTAAGGCTGCTTCCTCTCGTCCTGTCACTTGTTCCTTGGGAAGAGACTGGCCTCCACCTTAGTCCAACCTCCTTTTCAGGAGATGGAGAGAGAGAGAGAGAAGGTGTCCCCTCAGCTTCCTGATCTTGGGACATTCCCAGCTCCAAGGTCAGCTCTCCGCCCCCATCCTTGCTCTTTGCTTCCTGTGCAGCTTCCTCTCATATCCTGCCTGGGACTTGATAATCATCAGGGAAGACTCAGACAGAACTATCTAAGGGTTTTGTACACAGCTTGCAGTCTTACCTCTGGCTCCACCACAAGCCCTGGCTCTGGTGCAGCTCCCTGAAGCTAGATCCAGGTGCAGAAGACAATTCTCAGCAGTATGGCATCAAAAGCATTTTGCCCTCAATAAATCTGGGCCAATATATCTAGAGTAATACTTAGGGGGCTCTGATATTTTAAGGCCTTCACAAATCCTTTCTTAGCTCTGCCCTTCAAGTCTACCTCCTCCTCTTGTGATTTCTAAACTACTCTCCATTTCTAGGCCTCTGTGCTTCACCTGTTGTCCAAGCTGCCACTGGCTCATGGGTCCAGGCCCCAGTATACCACATGGGTCTCAGAGAGGATCTCTTCCTACATCCATCATCTCCCATGTACCAGATCCATCTGCAGAGATCAACATATCATGAGGTGCCCTGATGAAGGGCTGCCAGGTCACCACTAAACCATGTCCTTCACCACCACATCTCCATGGCTTTCAAACCCCTCCACTACTGCCCTGGGCAGCTTGGGCCAGGGTTTGACAACCCTTAGGGAAAGAATTTTTCCTTATGTCCAACCTAAACCTCCCCTGCTGCAACCTGAGGCTGCTGCATCTTCTGTTGCTTGTTCCCTGGGAGAAGAGACAGACTCTTACCTGGCTTCAATGTCCTTCCAGGGAGTTGTGGAGTGAGAGGGTCTGAACTCAGCCTCCTTTTCTCCAGGCTGAAGATGCTGACACAAAGACCAGTTATAATAGAAGGTAAAAAGGATCAAAGAATTTTCCTTTGCAACGTGTTGTTGTCTTCAGAATGGAAGACAAGATGACTCTCCTGCTATTCCAGTGCCACCACCTCACTGTTAACCTCAGGTACTCTGAAGAGTTCAGATGCTGCTTTCAGGAACCAAATCAGGCTGGCTGGGGAGGTGAAAACAAACTCAGTAGGTGGGGCTGCTTCTGTGTGAGGGACACAGGCAGAAGTAGCCCCAAGGCTCATTAGTGCAGCAGCAGCAAATGCCAGCAAGACTGTACATGTTGGGCATCCACTGTGTTCCAGGGCATTGCTTCCTTCTGATGAGCACTGCAGACCACAATTGGAAGGTCTGACTTTTGTCAGGGGCTTTTGTTACTCTATTTTCTTTCTTGTACCATTCAAATGTGATTTGCTTTCAACACCTCCTAAAGCAAGCTGGCATGGTGACTAAAAGCTCCTGCTGGAAACTAGAACACACCAAGCACAGACACCAACTCATAAGCAATCTCTGATTTTGGAGTCTATATGGCAGAGCCTCTCCACACACACTGTGGGACCTTCTGAATGAGAAGCAAAATAGCAGGACTGGCTGTGTTTTGCTTCAGCTGCTGGTTAGCAGAGACTATCACTATGGGATGGTCTTCATCCTCATTCCAGTGGCTGGAGAATCACAGAATGGTAGGGGTTGAAAACATCTCTGTAGATCATCAGTCCAACCTCCCCATCAAAGCAGGTTTACCTAGAGAAGGGCACACAGGAACATGGGTGGGGGGATTCTGAATGCTCCCACAGACAGAGACTCCCAAGACCTCTCTGGGAAGCCTGTTCCAGGGCTCTGTCACCCTTAAAGAAGTTCCTCCTCATGTTTGGAAGACCTGAAGTGACAAGAGCAACCCTCAAATCCTAACAGCAGTCATAACTTGTGGTACTCAAAGGCAAACACACATTGTTCTCAGATGTTCTGAGCATGGTTGTTTGCCCTCCACAAAATCAATTCTGAGTAATACTCTTTCTAAAGGTACTGAAAGTCAAACTCATGCTCACCAGAGCTAAAATTAGCTCCATCTGTTCACTGCTAATGCGTGACCCAGGAGGACAAGGCCCAGGCAATGTTTTGGAGGTAAAATGTGTTTTTAACAGTGCAGCTGTCACTTTTTAATATCATTTGTGATCTTCTATCAATGTTCTGACCTAATCCCACAAATTCCTTCTCACATGAGCAGCCTCTGATCCAATTTTCCCTACAGAGAAACGAACTCCAGTGAGCCACACAGCAGCGAAGACCTATCCTGCAATGAACCTGAGCAGCTCCAAGGATACAGCACTATTTTTGCTCTAAAAATCTCTCTGTTCCAGATTAGTCAGATAATATTTGTGACAAAGTCTTACGGAGTCTGGCACCAAGAGGTGAAAAAGGGAGAAGAAGAAAGGAAATCATAGGAAAAGGCAGCAGCAGAGCTTGAGGGGATGAAGAAGAGATGCAGGGATACCAGCAGTGAGATGGGGACCAGGCCCTGGGTGACCTCTCCTCCCCTGCTATTCTATGATTCTTGGAAGTGAGGTCAGAATGCATTCACCAGCCATCATGGAGGAGGAAGGTAAAGAGACCCAGCCACTAAGCAGCATCTTTCTCACTCTGCTTCGGGCTGCAATTCAAGGAGAAGCACTTTGGCCCTGCGCATTTTGATCATACACGACCTTTATTGGAGACAGGTGGGGGTCGTTTATTATACAGAAGCAACATCACACCATTCTCTCCCAATTTAATTCCTTTTAGTCTCCTTATAAATCTGTAGCAAAAGTGCACTTTGAACAGGTTTTAATCTATAGCATATATCTTTCAATATTCTCTCTCTCAGTCAGGTTATTTCATCTGTAAAAACATTATCACCAGATATACAAAATACAGGTCTAGTGGACTACATCAATTCTTCTGTACTTACTGTTCAGATTATTCTTAACTCAGTGCTCTCTTTTTCTTCTCACTCTTTTTTTTTTTTCTTTTTTTTTTTGCAAGATTCAAGTGATGAGAGTCTTCTGACAACGTCATCAGGAGAAGACTCAGCTTGTGTGTGACCAAAGGGGAGAGGACTCTTAAGCCAGGAAGGATTTCCAGACGATAGGAAGATGACGACAGCTCACTCTTATTGAATGTGTCTCTGAAAATGACAGTACTCTTGTATAATAAAAAAATAATTAAAAAAGCCAAAGTCCATGCTTTATCTTCTGGAAGAGGAGATGGGACCTGGAACCCTGTTGCAACACAATGGCAATGATTAATTTGCGTTTCGAAGACAAGAGTTAATCACTAACATTACGTTGGTGGTCAAGACAAGAAGAGACAAGATACAGACGGCCACCACAAGGAACTGTTTGTGAAATGCTGTTTTCCTGAGGACAGTATTTTGGTAAAACACTGGATATCCTGCACAAGCCACAGAATTGCATAAGTTCAATGTCCTGGAGAACAACAATCAGCGGTCGATTACCGTGAACAGCTGTACTGGGAACGACCACACAGGGGACAGCTCTTGTGTCACCTAGCAAGATGAGGACAGGAGAACACTCCATTCCACTGGTAGTTTAGAGCCAGCTGTGACAAGCTGTGGCACAACAACAGGGCTTCTCCAAACAGCGACAGGATTTATCTGAGACTTCCTACAAACTTCCTTAGTCTTTCCTTCCAGGTTATCCTTGAGATTCTCTTATACACACAGGTAATGGAGAACTCCTCCATTTCAGTCTTCATCAAAAGGCTCATCGTTGCCCCTGTTAAGCAAGGCCTATAGAGGTAAAACAATCAGAAGCATTTTTAGGGCTGGGGTGTGTTACAATTCCCACACGGACACAAGATGGAGAAGAACATTTATAGCAAGGCAATGTCAGGGTTGGTTGGTTGGTTTTCTTTCTCACATGTTTATCACCTTGAAGGCTAAGAACAACTGGATTAGTTTGGTAAGTAACGCTTCCCTTGGCTAACCCTTCCCAGTTAGTGCTGTTCCTGTGGATTAGCATAGATTCAAAATGCTCATTGCACTGAATGAAATGTTGAACAGATCCCGTTTCAGAATGAGGGCACTTTTGGTTTACACAAAGAGCTCAAGAAATGCTCTAACTCTCTACAGCAACTGATTACCAGACAAGACTCTTCAAAAAGGTAACTGCTTTCCTCTTCCCCTTTGATCTGCAGCAAATGTGGCTTTGAGGCAAAAAAACCCTTCTGCTTCAAAAGAGTATGGATTAAGTTCTACACCTTCTGAGGAAGAGACAGAACAGGAAAAGTAAGAGTATAAAAAAGCAGTGCTGGTAGTGTTATCTAAACCATAACAGGCAAATTTACAATGCTGCAGAGAGGTTTTTTTGTCTGTTGTGTGGTTGGTTGTTTTTGCTTTTTTTTTTTTTTTTAATAAAAATTATAGACTTGACATTTCCAATATGTCTTAGCTTTGTACTGCTTCTCAAGTCTGAGTCACCAAAAATATCCAGCAACCAGCTGCTGTTCATATCCTAAAATATGCCTTCAGCTGACACTGAATATTGAAATCATTCTGCTAAAATACAGAAAAACGACGATGGTAGAAACCAAGGTATAGCCTCAGGCCAACAATACATGGTAAAAATTCTACAATGCTACTTTCAAATCTTTTCTTCAGTCCATGAACAAATAAGCAGCCAGGTTTCAAGTAGAGGTAACACAGATTTTGGAAGATAGCAGAAAGAAAACTTGAACAAAAGCACTTCTTGTCAACGGCAGTCAGCACTAATCCTCCACAAAATGGCAGGGGGAAGGCTCCGTTCGCCCTGCTGGCTCTGTCCTGGTCCTACAGCAACAATGAGGAGCTGCTTCTGCTGTCACAAATACGTTCCATTTGGACATCTCTTGATCCCTTTTTTAATTTTTTAATCTTTTATTTGTATACATGTATCTTTTGCCTTAGTCTCTTGACTGGTAGAAGAGGATATATCCCGACTCTGAGTTTTTGGAAATGTCTGATGTTAACCCATAAAATTCTTCAATGGCCTGGGCATCGATTTTCTGGAAATTAAGGAGAGTTATAATTAGCTATAATTATCAGTTATAATTAGCCTGAGTCACAAAACACTGCCCTAAGAATCCTTTTTCCCAGACAAAGCACTCTTTGCAGTTCTCAGGGGTGATGCTGGAAAGCCACCCGGGACATTTCGATATCACTGAATCCAACCAAATATAGCCACATAATTTTCCCACTAATTCACTATTGGAATTTAAAAAAAAAAAAAAAAAAAAAGAAAAAAAAGAGAAAAAAAAGAACCCCTAAAAAGCNGAAATAATGAACCTCTCAGAAGTGCTGGACTATAAAAGAAGAGATCCATGACAATATCTGTAAACAAGTCCATGACATATTCGTATTTGTTTCCTCATTCAGACTGGTGCTGCCTTTCCTGACTGTGGGTTTAGAAGATAATGAAAATAAAACAGCCACTGAGCTACAGAGAAGGTTTCTGTACAGCTGGGAGGACATAAGGACCATCTTGAGCAGATTTAACATTCAGCTAAATGTTAATTAGGAGATGTAACATTCAGATTTTAAGGTTCTCATCACCTTCTTACAGAGTTATGTCCTGCAAGCACTGCTGGTAATTGTACCAGGAAATCTGTGGATCTCATCTGATTGTGATCTTCTGGTCTTACAGAGCTTTCCTTCCTTAGCAATTACAGAATCACAGAATTATCAGGATTGGAAGGGACCTCAAAGATCATCCAGTTCCAACCCTCTTGCCATGGGCAGGGACACTTCACACTAGGCCAGGCTGCCCAGAGGCCCACCCAGCCTGGCCATAAAAACTTCCAGGGATGAGGCTTCCAGCACCTCCCTGGGCAACCTGTGCCAATGTCTCACTGTGGTGAAGAACTTCTTCCTAACATCCAATCTGAATCTACCCATTTCTAGTTTTGCTCCATCTCCCCTAGTCCTGTCACTACCTGACATCCTAAAAACTCTCTCAGTTTGTCTCCACAAAAGAAGTGCTCCAGCCCTCTGACCATCCTCAGCCCTTCTCTGGAGCTGCTAATACAAAGCTTACTGGAACATCATCACAAGGTTTGTGTTTGCAGAGGTATAAATTCTTTGTCACGGCAACAGAATTAAATGGTCTGCTTACAGGTAAAGCTGTAGATCATGTGCAGAAAAGCAGATCTTACTTTATACTCCAGCCAGCAAGGCCTGTAGGACATTTTAAAGGGCTTGTAAAGATGCAAGTTCTCTACTTACACACAGGAGATCCTGCTCCTGGGAATGACTGGCTTCACACTACTACATCTGAGCCTGCAGTCACAGTACAAACCACTGAAATGAAATACTCCCAGTGACATGAACTGCTCAGCACTCCACTGTAGTTTGATATTTTAAAGTACTTTTTAGAATTCTGGATTCACAGAGATGAGAGGCTGAAGCAGCCTGAAGTTGTCATGAAAGACCAAAGAGAGCCTAGCCTAATGCTTCCTTTTATTCCTCATGGAATAAAGCCCAGGAAGCAAAGAAACGTTCAGAACCCAGGAGGATCTGGGTTGAGCACTGGCTTTCAATTTGAGAGGGAGTAGCACAGACTGTCTTGTGCTTACATCCTAAAACAAAGGGACCCTGCTGACTCCCACCAAGATCCCCCTCAGCTGCAGAATCTGTTACATCACTGCTGACTGAGCAGACTTCAGCACTGTCAGCAAATGCAAGCCCTGGTTTCTCTGAGGGGCACTGCCAAACAACCTGCAAGTTTAGGCCGTCCTTTCCCCAGCCTTTCTGAAGCACAAGGACAGATATAGGCAGTGAGTTTCCAAAAGATGCATCACAGAATGGTAAAGGTTGGAACGGACCTCTGGAGTTCGAGTCCAATCACCTCGCCAAGGCAGGATCACCTAGAGAAGGTTTTACAGGAACATGTCCAGAGAGGATTATATTGTCTCCAGATATGGAGACCCCACCACCTCTCTGGGCAGTCTGCTCCAGGGCTCCAGAACCCCTAAAGTTCCTCCTCATGTTTAGATGGAACTTCTTATGTTCAAGTTTGTGCTTGTGATCCCTTGTCCTGTCACTGGGCACCACTGAAAAAAATCCTGGTCTCATCCTCCTGACACTCATCCTTTAAGTCTTGATCAGCACTGATAAGATCCCCTCTCAGTCTTCTCTTTTCCATATTAAAAAGCCTCAATTTTCTCAATTTTTCCTCATCAGAGAGGCCTTCCAGTCCCCTCAGCATCTTTGTAGCCCTTTTCTCTAACATCTCCAGCAAGTCCCTGGCCTTCCTGAACTGCAGAGCCTCAGACTGGACTCCACATGTGGCCTCACCAGAGCAGACTAGAGGAGCAGAACTTCCCTCAACCTGCTGGCCACACTCTTCTGATGCACCCCAGGATGCCACTGGCCTTCTTGGCCACAAGGGCACATTGCTGGCTCATGGTCATCCTGTCATCTACCAGGACTCTCAGGCCTTTCTCCCCAGAGCTGCAGAAATTCTCCCTTCATTAATTTCGTTCAACGCTTTCTGTTAAAAAACAAACAACACAGCTGGAGGGGGGCAAAAACCCAACAAACCAAACAGATGTTTTGTCTTTCTCGCTTCTCCATTCGAGGACTTCAGAGAAGCTGAAATACTGTACCGAGGGGCTTTTGTGTTTTCACACAATTTATTAACAGAAAGTCTACCACAAACTGCTAGATCCACATTTTAAACGGGGAAAGAGCAAAAGAACATTTTTCAACCCTTGGAATATATTTAGCAGACAAACAGAACTATTTTAAGTGCCAACCAACTTGCCTTGCAATCAAGTCTATTTCCACCCCTCATTTTGAACGCAGCTCAAGCATTTGATAGGGATTAATTCATCCTACAGATATTTTTAGTTTCATCATGGCAAAACTGACTTCCTCCTTTAATTTCACAAAAAAAAAAAAAAGACAATGGAATTGGAAGAAGGTTCTATACTCTGTCCTTCCCATCCTTAGCTAACCACATACACTGTGGACAGTGAAGTTTTATTCAGCTGAGGCTTCAGAGCCACTAGTTGATGAGCTCAGCACTACTACTAGGATTCTGCAGCTTCCCAGAATCCCAGCATGGTGAAGGTTGGAAGGGGTTGTGTAATCCACACCCCTTCCTACAGCAGGATCACCCAGAGTAAATCACACAGAATGATAGAATAATTTTGGCTGGCAGAGACCTTTAAGATGTTCAAGTCCAGCCATTAACCCAGCACTGCTGGGTCACCACTAAACCTCAGCACTACATCCCCACAGCTTTTCAATTCCTCTAGAACTGTTGACTCCACCACTGCTCTGGGCAGCTCTGGGCCAGGGCCTGACAACTGTTTTGTGAATGAATTGATCCTCACATGCAACCTAAATCTCCCCTGGTGCAGCTTGTGGATGCTTCTTCTTGTCCTGTCGTTTCTTACTTGGGAGAAGAGACCAGCCCTCACCTGGCTCAAATCTCCTTCCATGGAGTTGTAGAGAGACAGAAGGCCTCCCTTCAACCTTCTTTTCCTCTGCATGAACAGCTTCAGAACATCTCCACGCAGGTTCTGGATCCCTCCAGAAATGGAGGCTCCACAACCTCTCTGGGCAGCCTGTCCCAGTGCTCTGCCACCCTCAAAGTGAAGAATATTTCAATATTTTTTTATCCACGTTTACATGGAACCTCCTGGGTTCCTGTTTGTGCTTGCCACCCCTTGTCCTGTCACTGGACACCACTGAAGAGACTCTGGCCCCATCCTCCGGACACTCACACTACAGGTATTTATAAGCATTAATGAGATCTTTCCTTGGTCTCCTCTTCACCTGTCATTAAAGATGATTTTTTTTTTAGTGTTAACTGAACTTAAATACCCTTGGCTCACTCCCAGACAACGACTCTGGCTCCCCAAATCAAATCCTTTTCCTCACATCATTCACAGCATTCAAGGGAGTGCTGCAAACCTCTGAGCAAACATTGCAGACTTACAACCACTCTCCCCTTCTCAGTGTGGAGAACTCCCTGGAAGGACATTTTCCCTCTCTCTGTTTCAGATAAACACTGTCACAGTGATGTATCACTTAGCTGCTCTAATGACAACATGTCAAATTAGGCAGAGATCATTTCCTCAGGTTTCTCAATTAATTCTGCTTGGCAGAGTATCCCACTTGGACTGATTTGCCTCCTGGATTCAATGCAGTTGCTTTCCACATATGCTGTAGTATGTTTGATTATCATCTATCTTCATTTTAATTGCAAGTTGGTCTTCCAAGCATATCCAAACAGATAAATAAATATGACTTCACCACTTCTGACATTTAGTGGCTAATAAGGATAAACTACTTCCTACTGACAGTTCAGAGCTATTAATTCGTATCACTTGCCAAAGGTGCAACAAAGCTTTCTAGCTCTGTTTAAGAGGGAAAAGCTTTCTCCTGCATCCTTTCAGCTGCAGTATCTGCATACAGGACTCATCTTCTGAAGTCTGATTTCTGTTTACGGGAGTCTGCTGACTGACTTCTGTTTATGGGAATCCTGTAGCTCACACCTACAATGTTCAAGCTAAAGCTTAAAATAAATATAAATATTTATATAGATATATATGTATTTTATATATATATATATATACACATGTAAAAATATCAAACTCTTTCAGATTCTTAAGAGCTCCTGGTGAGCAGAAAGCCCTAAACACAGGAACTAGTGCAGAATTAATATTTTAGGGTATTTGGGAGGTTTTGCCACTACTTTTGAGGAAAACCTCTGTGATGTCATATAGAGCAAAGTATTTCCTGTCCATGGAGCAAAGCTGGAGGTGGGGAGATTCAGATGGATGTGAGGAGGAAGTTGTTGAGCATGAGAGTAGTGAGGCCCTGGAACAGGTTGCCCAGGGGAGTGGTTGGGGCCACTTCCCTGGAGATGTTTAAGGCCAGTCTGGATGAGGCTCTGTCCAGCCTGCTCTAGGGTAGGGTGTCCCTGGGCATGGCAGGGGGTTTGGAACTTGATGATCCTTGTGGTCCCTTCCAACCCTGACTGATTCTATGATGCTATGTTACCTTACAGCCAATCACCAGCAGACTGACAACAGCATTTGGTTAAGTTCAGGGTAAGCAATCAAACCTCTTTAGGAAGCAGCTGTGGCTTCACTTTTCCAGTGAATAGATTCAGTACTAGTTAAAAAGCTAACTCTCAAGAGCTGGTGAGTAAGCAGGGAGAAAGAAGAGATGAGTAAAACTGCAGCTACTTCTCCCAGCACAAGGAGAGGAAGAGCAATCTCTACTATCCTGTTCTTAATCATGGAATTGCCAGAAATTCAGGTGAGTTCGATAAGGCTGAGGAAAAAGAAAGGGTAGTATTGCCTAGACAGAAGGAGATGATCCCAGGACTCAGCTTCATCAAGTCAGAGATGCTCCAGCTCTCTCAGCACCTCTGCATCCTTTCCTACTTTGTACAGTAGTTGCCAATCTCTCTTGAGCTGATGATCCCAGATCTGGAGCCAGTACTCCAAAATTAGCTGACAATTGCACACTTCATCCATGACAGAAACAGGATGAAAATAACCCTCAAAACGTAATAATAAAGTCAACTGTCCATAGCCATACAAGTCATCCCAATGGCCAGGAAGTCATTCCTGACACTGAGACACTCAAAGCTAAGAAAGACTTTAAAACTAATTGGAGAACGTACAACATTTACACTCTGACTGGATAATCTCAGAGGTCTTTTTCAACCTTAAGGATTCTATGACATCTTTATTTCGACACGAGCAAGGATTCTGCTGTACCTACCACCAGGTAGGTAGGAAACCTTGACCATGAGACCTCAGAGGCAAACAGTACATTTACATCTCTATAAAAAGCAGTTCTACTGTGGTATCTGTTCTACTCTTTGATATTTGCTTAATAACTGCAGTTTTTCTGCACTTCAGTGTGTTGGGGAAAACTGCCTGGGGAAAAAAAAAAGGGTTAGAAGTATTTTAAATGGAGTGATGAAATGCAACTAGCACAAATCAAGTCATCAACAAAAAGGACACCAAAAGGCAGACTGAGGTAAGAGCACTTCAGGTCCTAAGTAAGACAGATGTGATATTTCAGCACAGCACCTCATGTCTGAGGTGCCAATACAGCTCTCATGTTCATTTTGCCCTCTGCATACTTGAAGATGTAGAAAAATGCTGAAGTTTGGAATCATAGAATAGTTTAGGTTGGAAAGACCTCAAAGATCATCCAGTTCCAACCCTCCTGTGCCATAGGCAGGGACACCTCCCACTAGAACAGGTTGCTCAAGGCCTCATCCAACGTGGCCTTGAACACCTTCAGGAGGGGAGCAACCATAACCTCCCTGGGCAGCCTGTGCTAGTGTGTCTCACCATCCTCACTGGAAACAACTTCCTCCTAACATCCAGTTTCAATCTCCCTTCTGTCAGTTTAAACCCATTATCCCTTGTCCTGTCATTACAAGACCTTGTCAATAGTCCCTCCCCAGCACTCCTGTAGGCTCCTTTTAGATACTGGAAGGTCACTCCAAGGTCTCCTGGAAGCCTTCTCTTCTCCAGGCTGCAGAGCCCCAACTCTTGTAGCCTGTCCTCATACCAGAGGTGGTCTGGATGTTTACTTTTGAAACATCCAGAATTATTCTATGCACAGATTATTCTACTTCTGAAATGCTTTCACGTGCAAAAGCATAAAAACAGCAGAGGAGTGATTTTCCTACCTACCAGCATACCTACCTCTACAATATCATCATCAAACAGCAACCAAAAGCCATGGCTCTTCACAATGGTGATATAATGTCCACGATTTGGACCACTGCCAGGAAAAAAAAAAAAAAAAAAAAGATGAAGACACATTATTGTTGTGCCCACAAAGACAAAAAAACACTGCTCTATGTGATTCTAGCTGCTACTGGGAAAATTTGATGTCTTGGCTCTAAATGTTGTTTAAAACTACTCAGGATTTGACTTTGTAAAATTGTTTGAATTCAGATCTCTGCCTCTGTTACTTGCCAAATTCAAGGAGACATATTTTGGTCATATTTCATAGTCATTCATGTATTTAAAAAAAAAAAAACAAAATTAAAAGGCAGTTATTTCCATCGTTGGTTTGGTGCTTTCACCACTGCTGAGAATTCTGACCACTGCTCAAAAAATTTACTGCCTGATCTATTTTACTCATTTTTTCAGCTCTCAGTTTGTATTAGCTTGTGGCTGATTGTAGACAGGCTTTCTGTGTTCACTGTTACCACTTCTCAGTCTCATTCTATCACTTATACCCTGAGGGCTTACCTTGAAAGGACCTAACTCAAGGAGAGGTGGATCTGCAGAGGAAAGGCAGGCAGACTGCCCTGAAAACGTAGTGGTTTGATGGAAAACTACAAGATATCAATCTACTAACCTCAAATTCTGAGACAGTTCAGGGACACAGTAAAAAAACAAAAAAACCAAAAAAAACGAACCCTAAATAATCTAAGGAGGTGGAATTTGGTTTTACTTTTTACTCTGGATCCACACAAGGCTTTAAAACAACCTTAAAACAGCATCAGATTTAGGTAAGAGAAAGCACTTCCCTTGTCCTTCCAGAATTACTGAAATACTTAAAGATGTTTCATTTTGTGACAGGTAATGTACTTATTTAAAGAAGCTAAGTGAAAAGTAAAACTGTAAGGGCAAAATATTTAACACAAGTCCTAAGACCTTAGCTATTTAGACAATATTATCTATATTAAGTCTCTGAGTTCCTAGTAAAAACTGACACCAGAAGAGTCACAGGATTGCTGAAAGCTCCACACAGAGAAGAAAAAGCAAAGCCATTTAATATCACCATTGTTAAAACACTGGAGTCACAGGTGCAGCAAATTAAGAATCTACAAAAAATGCAGAGTGAGATCTTAAAATGATAAAAGTAAGTAAAAAATAGCACAAGTGTATCACAGCAGAAATCATTTAGAGCTATAGATCATTTATTTATACTGAACCTATACAGTATTAGTGTGATTGCATTGTCTTGCTCGTCATAAAGATGTTTCCAAACATTTGTGTGCTCTAATCACCTAGAGTTTTAAAATTCACCTCTCCAGAAGGCACTTACAAAGATCTTTTGCCTTCCATGATTGCTTTTGTTCCAAAAGTGCTGTAAAAATTTTCCTCCTTGCTTTTAAAAAAGGATTTGAATTCACTGCAATCACAAAAAAGGTATTTAATAAATAGAATAAAGCTATTTTCAAAAAGGTGATCTTCTGCCTTCCATGATTGCTTTTGTCCAAAAAGTGCTGCAAAACTTTTCCTCCTTGCTTTTTAACAGTGGTGCAAGCACAACAAAAAAATATTTAATAAACAGAATAAAGCTGTTTCAAAAAGGTGAGCAGTACTGAGTTTATTCCACACGGTGGCATCAGCTTCTAAAAAACCTTCAATGCTTTTAGCAAGTAACAAAACAGAAAGTGCAAATTAATTCTATTTTAGTGGATTCCAAGATTTGCTTCTATTTAATTTAGTTTTCCTGGAAAGCAGGATTAGGAGTGGAGGGTTTTTTTGGGGGGGCTTTTTAGAGCTTTCTCTTCCTTCGCTATAGCTCGAGGAATCAACTTGTCTGATTTGCCAACAGATTTGGAAGCTGATAAAAGAGCAAACCTTAGACTGTGTCACCAGAAAGCATAAACTCAAGGCTCAGAAAGCACAAACTCAACATACCTGCCACAGTGAACAACTACAGCAACAAGGTCATACATTCTGTCAGGATTTGTAGCATCTCCTGAAGTATTGAAGAGCCGCAGCTCCAAGGGAAAGACTACACGGTAGGAGAGTTTGGTGTATCGATGCAGCTGGTCCATGTATTTGAACCTTTTTAAGTGCAGAGCTAAAATCATGGGCAACTTTTTCACTCTCATTCTGAATTTAAAAAAAAAAAAATTAAACACAGAACAGAACAAGGTATTAGCAGATCATCTAAACCAATGTTTTCCTCAAGAACAGTTTCAATACGAAGGAGTTTCTTAAAAGGCATCTAAAACGTTGCAGACTTTTCCAAAGGCTGCCTTCCTCATCCACATCCCAGTGAGAGCAGGCAATATTTATTTTGAAAGATTAACTGCAGAACTGACAGCTGAATGCAGGACAACTGCCTATGCTGAAAACATCCATTTTTCATCACCTCAGTGGGAAGAAAGAGATGGAATAAATCTGCCTTGCTGCTCTGGCTGCGACCAAGTGTGAGGCGAGAAATAAGACTGTTGTATGTGGTATTCAGAGTGAAAGCAGAAGGGATGGGTTGCAGTGGCTTTAAGCTGATTAATGCTAACTGGGGAAAATGGGAATGTCTGGAAGCACCAGATATAAGCTCTTCTGGAAGGAATACAAAATTAAGCTCTTTACTTCTCTCTGATAAGGTTACCACAAAGTTACTTTGGTCTCTCTGCTCCTCCTTACTCCCTTCCCCACTGAACACAGATCTAAATGTTTTCCTTTTACTGAATTCACAAGGTGCCTTTTTCCACCAGCTGCCCATTTTAGGAGAAGGTTGCCATTAGCTGGAATATTTGAACCTCACCTCTTCTGTGCTTCCTGTTTACTGCGGCACTGCTCACAATAGTATTTATATTCACTGCATAGAGTTTCGGTATTACTAAATCCCCTGTGGAAATGAAAGGAGAGTCAGAGAAGCAGGCAAAGATTCAGTCAAAAGCCACTGCTAATAATGATGAGAAAACCTAGACAGAAGACGAAATTCCTCTTACTCATATTGCTCCTACCTCCCAAACACATTTTAGGTGTATTTGTCCCAGTCTTGGGATGCAGAATCAATGTTCAGATGGGGAAAAAATTTGGAAATTATACCCTCAAGTATTACTGCAGACTCACACAGGAGGAATTAAACCTGATAGGTAATGAACAGCAATAAAGTGACCGTGTTTTGTTTCCAGAGGCAGCCACTTTATGTTTTCTTTGGTTGCAGACATTTAATGTCAAGAACTACATCCATCAGCCTTTGACTAGTCAAAGCCTGGATTATCTTTCATCTGTGAGTAATTACACACCCATTATCAGCTATTAAAAAGCCAGATGCAATATGCAACTTGTGGTATCCTAGCAGCTGATAAGCCTCGGATTAAGCAGTCAAATACACAGAGCTAACTTCTATCAGAAAAAAAAAAAACCCACGACACGCAACAATTTGCCCACAAACACCAGAAGGAGACAACTGAAATGCAGTAATACTAAAGTAAACAAGAATTTATTATGAAACCAAACACACCATGTTTAGTTTTGATTAAATGTGACTATACCATGTAACAAAGTACACTCCTTGTGAAGAAGGGGGGAAAAAAAAATCAATCTCACATGGCACCGAGAAATCATCATGCTCCTTAACTGCTATGAAATTAACAGCTGCAAAACCCCCGTGATAAAGATAAAATGAACTACACTCTGAACAGAATATATTTTACCCTAACTTAAAGCCTACCATTGTTGCACAACAAAGCAACTAAAGCTTCTTTCCTTCTGACCAGGGGTAGGTAATTCTTCCATTCCCAAATATTTTCATTTACCTTAGACAGTGTGTAATGGATGTATTTTGTTCCACATCAACCGAGAGATCCAGAAAGTCCTCATCTTTGCTACTAACCTTGAAAAAAAAAATAAAAAAATTATTTCATAACAGTTTAGAACTGGCAGGTTTCTTTTAACCATTTCTGGAATCGTGCAATGTCCTTGTTGCAGGTAGAGAGTTCCATGATGAAAAATAAATATATGACAAACAGAAAGGGCCTCACTTGAGGTAAAGCAGAGCTGAAAAAAAAAATAATAACCTGACATGTTGCTACCATCCAGAGAGCAATATTTAAAAAACAAAGCATAAAACGAAACCCAGCAAAAGCCCAAACAAGAACACAAAAAAAGACCAAACCCAAACCCCATGCTTGCAAAACATCTCTCCCCCTGGAGACTTCAAGCCACATCTGCTTACTTCGCTGGGAAAACCAAGTTTTGAACCACTCAGAGCTGGGAGAAGCTTTAACCATATTCCACTCTGCAGACTGACACAGCTTCCTGCTGCATTTCAGAGTTTAACAGCAAATACTTAGAGGAAAAGCAGAAACAGGCAGATGGGTTTTCAATTAAATGGGTTAGCAGTTAGGAAAACCATCTTGCCATTTGTGGAAGAAGTCACATTTCATTTCAAGCTTCTTGAGACAGAATCTTATTAATGTCATTTTTAGCACTTTTGTTCACCACAGAGCCACAACTTTAAATTTAAAATGCCAAGAACAGGCATTTCAGTTGTAATCGCTTCTCTTCCCTTTTTTTTTTTTTTTCCCTTCTCCTCTTCCCATCTGGGTTTTCATTTTTTATAGACCTATTAAATCAGACACAGCATATGACTAACTACGAATTCCTGGTCTGAAGGTGGTGTGGTGGTTCTAATTCTAGACTTTGTGGCACTTTTGCTCTCAAGAGTAGCTGTGGAGAAGCGCAGACTCTCACTTCAAGAAATTCAGTTAATCCAGCAGTTAAATAAAACTGTGAGCAACTCTAACGTAGAAACACAACAGAAACTATCAATCACTGACACAGGAAATAACATGAAGACAAAAAGGCAGCTTGTATCAGCCAGGTGCAGACTGCCTTGATGGAAAACAGGGAGGAGGAACAGAAAAACCACTCTGCTTTCTCTGAGGAACATACCTTCATGAGTATTGAACATAGAGGTGATACAGTCCTAAAATAGGCTATGCTCCATATTTTAATAGAGAGAGTGTGCAATTTCATCTACCCTAATAAATGAAAAAGGGTGCTTAGTGTTAGGGAAAACCATCCAGAACCTGTGAGAAATCTAAGAGGTTTGGTTGTGGTTTAAACGTACAGCCTCACAGTTAAGACATCTGGTTTCATTGGTTAGTGTTCCTTGGAAGATTTCATGGACCCACGTCAGATCAGTCTTGTCTCCCTCTTCACTCTCAATGCTGCCATTCTGGAGTTTGCCATTCTGCTTCTCCTGCTTTTTCTCTTCTTGCAGCAAGTCGGCAATAGTGTTGAGCAGGTAGTTCAGGAATTCGTGTGCATCCTGCTGCATGTAATTATCAAATAACTCTGGAAAGGAAGAGAGCAAGAAATACAGGTGCTCCATAAAAATCAAGCTTTTAGCAATCAGGGCCAGCTCTTCCCCTTGCCCTACCCTGCAGTAGAACTGTGAGCTGCACTGTTAAGAGCCTCTGAAGAGCTCTACTGTGTTGTTCTCACAACGGATGTCAGGTTACTATTCCTCGGGATGCAACAAACAGGCAGCTGAAAAATAAATGAGTTTGGGCACTTCTTGGAACCAAAAACATGGTTTTGTGTCTGTGTTTGTTTTTTTGGTTTTGTTTTTTTGTGGGTTTGGGTTTTTTGGTGTGTGGTTTGTTTTGTTGGGTTTTTTTGTTTTTGTTGTTTCTGTTCTCTTTTAGGAAGGGAGAGAAATACAGAAATTTGGATGCATTGCCTTGGACCATTTAATTTTCTAAGTTCAGTATCAAGGGGTAAAATTCCCCTACTCTTAGTTTGTTATCATTTCAAGTTGAAGCAGAGATGATAAATAAACATAAAGAACCTCTCCTCACAAAGCAGCTCTGGGAAATAACCTCTAGTTCTCATCATAAGGAATTTATCCTACGACAAATGTTTAAGAGCAGGCTAAGAGTGGTTGAGCCTCCCTAGAGAGTTCAACTTTGACCACTGAGCCCATGACCATTTCTAACCATGACCTGAAGTGTGCTGACTTTCAGCAGGCCTCTACAGAACATGATGCCAGCATGGGATAACCAGAGCGCTGAGACTTATGTACAGGCTCTGTACTTAGAATTATATGCATCAGGTTGGAAGGGACCCTCAAAGGCCATCTTTTCCAACCCCCCTGCAGTCAGCAGAGACATCTGCAAAGGGAGGAAGTTGCTCAGGACACTTTCAAATTTGATCTGGAATATCTTGAGGAATGGGGCTGCCTCCAGCTCTCTGGAAAACATGTTCCAGAATTTCACCATCCTCATTGTAAGGAACTTCCTCTGTTGTCTAAGACATATTTAGAGAACCATAGAGTTGCTTTGGTGGGATAAGACCTCTAAGATCATCACATCATGGCCATTAAACCATGTCCCTAAGTGCCATATTCACATGTTTCTTCAACATCTCCATGGATGGTGACTCCACCACCTCCCGGGCAGCCTGTTTCAATGTTTGACCCCTCTTGCAGGAAAGAAATTGTTTCTAAGATCCAACCTAAATATCCCATGGCACAATTTCAGGCCATAACTTGCTCTAAAAGCAAGTACAGAAACAGCAAGAACCAGATAATCTCTTTAGGACACAGTACAGTTCTATCATACCTCTGTACCTACGCTACAGAGGTGGCAAAATTCACACCACAAACGACTCCAAAAATCTTCCTGAAACGTTATTAAAACTTGACAGCTGGGGACTCACTTAACAAGGAAGTTGCATTTACCTTTTACACGCTTCAATCTCCATTAAAAAAAAAAACGCAAAAATTACAACAAAAAATTTCTTATTAAAAAGATCTGCATTAAAAAAAAAACAAAAACCAAACCAAAACCTACGATTCATTCATTTACCATTTTCTTTCCTCAGGCGGGAGATGAATTTCTTAGGCGGGATGACTCCCACCTTCTTCTTTTGCGTGGCAATACTGTTGAAGAGATCAGAGAGGCAGGTCAGGAGGCTTTCCTTCTTTCGAGGCTGCACTTTGTATGCCAACACTTTTTCCCGAAACGGCCGACAAAAATAAAGTGCCTGTAAGACTGAGTTGCAGTAGCAGGTATTGCCAAACTGGGGGAAAAACAGAACAGAAAGGGAAACAAAGGTTTGCAGGTTAGCTCCCGTTACAAAAACATCCCCTATTAACAGCAAATTTCTGGGATTTTGTCCCAGAAATGTGGGTGGTGTCAGTGTCATGTAATATCAGGATGGTGAGGGCTGGAAGAGCCCTTGGGGGGGGGTCATCTACTCCAACCCAGCTCATCACCCACAGCAGCTTGCCCAGGATCACAATGTCTAGGTGGGTGATGAGACACTAGAACAGGTTGCCCAGGGAGGTTGTGGCTGCTCCCTCCCCGGAGGTGTTCAAGGCCAGGCTGGATGAGGTCTTGAGCATCCTGATCTAGTGGGAGATGTCCCTGCCTGTGGCAGGGGGTTGGAACAGGATGATCTTTGAGGTCTCTTCCAACCTAAACCATTCTATGAATCTCCAGCAAAGGAGACTCCATGACCTCTCTGGGTAAACTGCTCCGGGGCTCCAGCACCCTCACACTAAAGAAGGTTCCCCTCATGTTTAGGTGGAACCTCCTGGGTTTTAGCTTGTGCCCATTGCGCCTTGTCCTGTCTCTGGTCACCATTGGCATGAGTCTGGCCCCATCCTCAACTGTTATAGAATCAGTCAAAGTTGGAAGGCACTACAAGGATCATTCAGTTCCAAACCCCCTGCCATGCCCAGGGACACCCTACCCTACATCAGGCAGTCCACAGCCTCATCCAGCCTGGCTGCAAACACCTCCAGGGATGTGGCCCCAATCACCTCCCTGGGCAACCCATTCCAGGGCCTCACCACTCTCATTTGGATGATTTGAAGGATTTGAATGATAAATTAGACTATAGGCTGAGAAAGGAAAACGCTGATGATACTTCACTCATAGCTTTACTGAGAAAAAAATAATTGTTTAAGAGGTGTAACCCAAACATAGATAAGTCAGACGGCTTGAGACTGCTTCAGACTGCTTTAGGCTGTGGCTGCTCTTTTTGCATGGCTTTTTCCCTGCCTTTCCTAGCTGGATCTGAATAATTCCACTAACTTCTTTTCTGCTGCTAATCTCCCTGGCTGATCTACCTTCACCTAGCTGCTGCATAAAACAGATGGTAAGACTGGATGTGGGGAGAAAGTTCTTCACCATGAGAGTGGTGAGAACCTGGAATGGGTTGCCCAGGAAGGTGGTTGAGGACCTATCCCTGGAGGTGTTTAAGGCCAGGCTGGATGAGACTCTGGCCAACCTGATCTAGGGTAGAGTGTCCCTGTGTCCCCACCCATGGCAGGGAGGTTGGAACTATATGATCCTTGTGGTCTCTTCCAACCCTGACTGATTCTATAAGACTGGGAAAAGGGGGAAGGTGGTAGGGGTGGTTGGTTACCCCTCTTAGGGATTTTGATCTCTGGGAGGGCTGTAGTGTTTCTGTATTACCTTTTTTACGGTATATATCTGTAAATATCTGTTACACATTGTAAATATCTGCTTGTATATTACGCAAAGCTGTAAATATAAAGCTTCATTTATTAACTTCCAGCTGACGGAGTCCTAGCCTGGGTTATTTCAAATTGTGGCAGGGCAGGGACCTGCCAAACCACCACAACCACTAATGGCAGAAAGAGGTTGCTCACGAGGAATGTTGCATACTCCAAATGCAAGTGCTGGCTGTCCAAGGTCACTGAAGAACCCTGGAGTCCTAGTGGACAATAAGACATCCATGGGACAGCAATGTGCCCTTGTGGCCAAGGCAGCCAATGGCATCCTAAGGTGCATGGAAAAGAGTGCGGCCAGCAGGCCAAGGCGGGGAACTCCTTCCCCTCTACTCTGCCCTGGTGACAACGCTCTGGGGTACTGGGTCCAGTTCTGGGCTTCCCAGTGAAAGAGACAGTGATGTACTAGGGAATATCCAACAGAGGCTATGAGGATGATGAAGGGATTGGATGAGGGAAGGCAGAGAGACCTGGGACTGTTTAGCCTGCAAAAGAAAACACTGACAGGAGATCTTATTAATATTTATATATATTTGAAGGGTGGGCATCAAGAAGGTGGTGCTCAGACTCTTTTCAATGGTGCTTGGAATAGTTTGTCCTGAAACAGGAAGTTCTACCTCAACATGAGGAAAAACTTGACTGAGAGGATGCTGGAACCTTGGAACAGGCTGCCCAGAGATGTTGTGGAGTCTCCTTCCCTGAAGACTTTCAAAACCCATCTGGACACATTCCCGTGTGGCCCACTCCAGCTGATTCTGCTTTAGCAGAGGGGTTGGACTTGATCTCCAGAGGTCCCTTTCATTCTATGATTCTAGGGAAACACTAGTAGGCATGATGTAAATGACTCAGCCTTGTATCATCACAGCTGGTAACAGCAAGAAAAGGAAGAGAAGGCAACAATCACCACCGTATGGGGCACAGAAAAAGCAGGAAAACCACTAACACAAAAAGAATCCAATTGAGAACTCATCACAAAATCAAAATTTCCGCAGACACAGCATGCTGCTAATCCTGATAGGGGAGACCCTGCTGATCTGGAGAGGTGCCAAAGACACAGCAGAACAGTGGGACAAGGCAACAGAAAAAGGAAGAGACAGCATCCCTCAGCAATGTCTCAACTCTATGACAGTTAGCAAGAGCTCAGCACATGAACTTGTATCATAGAATGGCCTGAGTTTGAAGTTCCACCTCTAATTTCAACCCCTCTACCATGGGCAGGGACAGATACACAGAGCACTTTTTTAGGGATAGTTAGCACAGTAAACACTTCCTGTACAAAATGAAACATTCTGAGAAGCAGATAATGCAGGCAAATTCAAGGAGCAGCTGCCTTACATCTGCCCTGTCTGAAGGCAGTGCCACTTCTGAGAAAGGAGGCCAGCACTAACTTCCAGAGGCAGTGTTCCACATTGCTGAACCAGAAACAACGCTCAGACCGACGAGATATTAACATCTCATCCACAAGAACATGCACCACAGGGTTTTGAGTTGTTTCTTTGCAATTTATTGTGCAACTGCATTGTACAATGAAAAGCCAAACAAATCTTGTGTTTGCCAGTCCCCAGATATTCTGGCAATGAGATTCTGCAGCTCAAGAGTGTCAGGAGCAAAACATATTAAATTTAGCAAAATGAGGACACAAATGTGACTACAGAGCACAGATAGAATCATCAAAATGGTTTTGTTGGAAAAGACCTCCAAGAGGAAGGCTAACCATCTACCCAACACCACCCTAGCCATTAAACCATGTCCCCAAGTGCCAGGTCCACACATTTCTTAAACACCTCCAGGGCTGGTGACTCCACCACCTCCCTGGGCAGCCTGTTTCAATGCCCTGACCACTCTTGCAGGAAAGAAACTTAACCTAATTTTGTTAAGTGGCACTCAGAGGATATGGCTGCTACTGTTCACTAAAATATGGGGCGATTAGTGTTGTAGAATGATTTAAAAACCAAGTTAATAACCAGTTTGTTGACTGAAACAGAAAATTAACTGTTAAATTCAAACAGCCCAAAAAGGTCACAGCGTTGTAATTGCATTAACATGAATTTATGCTGTCTGCACACAGAACAATAGTTAAAGCTTGCTGATGTGAGAAAAACAAATATGCAAGCTGAACAAATGCAAAGGAGGAGAGAACCTGACCCAGACACTTGGTAGTGACCTTGGAAGATAAATAAGTGTCATGCTAACCAAGTTTGCACACAGGACAAAACAAGCAAGAGGACAACAGATTAAATATTGCTGGCTTTAGATGAGGTATCGAATATATTTGTCTATAATAATCCTAGAATATGAAGAGATAGAGAAAAACAGAAATTAGTCATCTTTAAGGAAAAAAAAAAAGTCATACCCACAATCATAGAATCAGTCAGGATTGGAAGGGACCACAGGGATCATTCAGTTCTAACCCCCCTGCCATGCCCAGGGACACCCTACCCTACATCAGGCTGCCCACAGCCTCTGCCAGCCTGGCTGCAAACACCTCCCTGGCCAACCCATTCCAGCCTCTCACCACTCTCATGCTCAACAACTTCCTCCTCACATCCAATCTGAATCTCCCCACCTCCAGCTTTGCTCCATTCCCCCTAGTCCTGGCACTTCCTGATAGCCTAAAAAGTCTTCCCTCAGGTTTTTTGTAGGCTCCCTTCAGATCCAGGAAGGCCACAAGAAGGTCACCTCAGAGCCTCCTCTTCTCCAAACTGAACAGCCCCAACTCTTTCTGTCTGTCCTCACAGCAGAGGTGCTGCAGCCCTCTGAGCATCCTCCTGGCCCTTCTCTGGGCACACTCCAGCATGTCCACATCCCTCTTGTAAATAGGGGCTCCAGCACTGGATGCAGTACTCGAGGTGGGGTCTCACCAGGGTGGAGTAGAGGGGGAGAATCACCTCCCTCGACCTGCTGGCCACACTTCTGATGCAGGCTCTGCTTGGCTTTCTGGGCTGCAAGTGCACATAGCTGCCCCATGTTGAGCTTCTCATCCACCAGC
Source organism: Psilopogon haemacephalus (assembly GCA_013396835.1). Taxonomy (NCBI): domain Eukaryota; kingdom Metazoa; phylum Chordata; class Aves; order Piciformes; family Megalaimidae; genus Psilopogon; species Psilopogon haemacephalus. Next base: position 896,058 of record VWZI01018739.1, read on the forward strand.
ACCCCTCAGTCCCTCTCCTCAGGGCTACTCTCCAGCCAGTCCCTGCCCAGCCTGGATTTGTGCTTGGGATTGCCTTGACTATGGAGACTCATCCAAGCCTAAAAATGTTCAAAGCCAGGCTGGATAGTGCCTGGAACAACACAAAGGTGTCCATGCCCATGGTAAGGAATTGGAATTAGATTATCTTCAAGGTTCCTTCCAACTCAAACCATTCTATAATGGTGCACTTTAAGTCCAAAAAGTTTCTGCAGCAATTAGTTAACGAGATTTCAGGACTGTATTCATGGAGAAATCATGTCAAAAAGCATGAAGCCAACTGGTTATACATGTCCTGCTTGATTGCAGCCCACACAGAGAGACATTATTAGAAAGAAAATAATTGGAAGAGTTAAAGAATTAACATTCCACACAGTGTTAAAAATTCTTCGCAGTAAGACGCAAGACACTTCACAGAGGTCAAAGTGATATGGTGAAAAATTCCCTTTATTAGCTTGCTTTAGGTTTTAAACATCTCCTTTTAAATAGCATCTCCACTCTGCTTGCTACAACCTAACGTGGAAGAACTTTAATCCTGAAATCAACATCTTACATGCTAGTATAGGAGAATCCCAGCATGACAGGTTTTGGAAGGGACATCTGGAGATCATTCAGTCAAATCTCCTTGCTAAAGCAAGGTCACCCATAGCAGCTTGCCTAGGATCACAATATCCAGGTGGGTTTGGAATCTCTTTAGAGAAGGAGACTCCACAACCTCTCTGGGCAGCCGGCTCCAGCACTCTCTCACCAAAGAATTTTCTCCTGATCTGCAAACAGAAGTTCCTGGGTTCCAGTTTGTGCCTGTTGCCCCTTGTCTAGATATTTTACTGCAAGCCAAGTACTTTCTTTCAGCAATTCTGACTTTTTTTTTTTTTTTTTTTTTTTTTTTTTTTTTTTTTNNAATGTTGGAACAAAATCCTTCCAATTTTTGAGTAATTGAGGGCCTTGGGAAATTTCTGAGTATCTCAGTTATTGATCTACATTTTTCCATATTACTGTTCTCTACAAACAAGCAGTATTAAAACAGCAGTGCCACGCTGCAATCAGTCTGTGTTTAGAAGCACAAATAGTCAGCTCTTTCCAGTCATGACCTTGACTTTGCTGGAAGTTGTCTAGCAAAGGCAAGCAAAACAAAAACCAAACCAACATGAGATCTAAGTAGCTGTCTTTGACTGAACCCCAAAAAACAGACTGGCAGGTTCCCAACGGGCTGATTATTTCCCAACCTTGGAGCTACAGGCACAGATCAAATACACAAACAGTGTATAAACCTTAAGTGACCTAAACCACAAATGAAATCCAGGTACAAACATGTAGATTTTTAAATCCTGTTGCCAAGGCCTCTCTGGTATAAATAATTGTGTGGAATTAATGACAAACCAGAGAGGGTTTTACTCAAAGCTGGCTGTATTTAGAGTCAGCATTGCCTAACTTTTTAAGAACTTGTACAACTTTACATTTGAATGTAAAAATAAAGCTTGAGGGCTCATTTTAAAGATAGAAGCTCCTTAAAATGAAAGCTGAGATGGAACCATGGAATAAAAGCATTGTTCCGTGCCTCCTGCACTCCAGTTCAACAATACATGTAATCTATTTTAACAGGCTGTCAGAAGGAGCAGCCAGACCTTTCTCCAATACACTCTGCACTGGCTTTAGCAACAATTTGGCTGCAGGCAAGCTGGCTCAGCTCACTGATCCAAAGAGAAGGGAATTATTTTGAATCAGTTTTAAAGCCTCTATTGTCCACGGGTTCAACACCTGACTCCATCATCTGCAGTGCAAACACACATTCACTCCTATGAATGCTGAAGCCAGGAAACTGCCCTCTTTTAAGTGCTCCAATTAACTTCAAGCCATAAAAGAACTAAAATAACTTAGGAAAAAGCTTTGCCAAACTACAGTGTGAAAACAATCATCCTAAAGAAACTGGTTGCAAGGAATACAGCACAATAGTATTAGTCATCTTCTGTCTTTCAAAACAGAGACTGGGTGCAGTTATACTAATTCTGGTTATTTTTAGGATGCTGTTTTTCCTCCACACACTGCTTAGTGCTCTGCTATTTACGTTACAATGGGAGATGCCTCCCATTTTTCTCTTTATAGTGCAAACCTCAGCAGCTTTGGAATGGCCATTAACACGCTGAGTGAGGAGTCTAACTTGGTGTCTTTAGACACCAACTGCTAGAAACCCACACAGAAGTCAAGTACAGAATCCCAGAATCGTGATGGCTGGAAGGGACCTCTGGAGATCATTTAAAACCAACCACTCTGCTCAAACAGGGGCACCAGAGCACCTTCCCAGCATCACAATGTCCAAGTGGGTTTGGAAGCTCTCCAAGAAGGAGACTCCACAACCTCTCTGGGCAACTGCCTCCAGGGCTCCAGCACCCTCACACCGAAGAATTTTCTCCTCCTGTTCAGAAAGAATATTCTAGGTTCCAGTTTGTGCCTGTTGCCCCATGTTCCATCACTGGGCACCACTGATGGCTGGCCTCATTCTCTTGCCCCTTCAACCTTTAGCTCTTACTGAGCATTGAGAAGATCCCCTTTCAGGCTGCTCTTCCCTAGGCTCAACAGCTTCAGGCCTCTCAGCCTTTCCTCCTCAGAAATGTTCCACTCCCCTCAGCATATTTGTAGCCTTCCCTGGACTCTCTCCAGTAGTTCCCTGTCTTGTACTGGGGAGCCCAGAACTGGATATAGTACTCCAGATGTGACTTTCTTAGAGCAGAGGGTGAGAAAAACCTCCCTTTACGTGCTGGCCACACATTTATTAATACAGTCTCTTTATTAGTCCTTTCCACTTAGCTGTTAAAATCCTGCAACTAGAAATGCACCCAAGTAGGAAAAGTTCTCCCTCAAAGACCTAATTATGAATATATTTATTTTTCTGTATTTAAGCCCAGAACTGGACATAGTACTACAGATGTGACCTTCTTAGAGCAGAGGGTGAGGAGAACCTCCTTTGATCTGTTAGTCACACTCTTCTTCATGTACCCCAGGAGACCACTGATCTTGTTGGCCACAGGAGCACATTGCTGACTCATGGTGAACTTACTGTCCACCAGGACTTCCTTGTCCTTCTCCACAGAGCTGCCTCCCAGCAGGTTAACTCCTGAGCTGTACTGGTGCAGGGAATTATTGCTCCCCAGTTGCAACACTCTACACTTGCCCTTAAACTTCATGACTTTCTCTCCTAATGAAATGATTCTGCAATTAGCTGTGACAAATAAGACTTAAATGATTAATTTAACATTATTTGGTGTGTCAAAAGACGAATTATCTTTCGGTTTTCAACAAAAACTACCTAGATGAGCAGTAAGCAGAAGCGTGGTTATGGTTCCTAATGAGTTTTGCCCAAATTGTACTCTCACATCATAAACATGATGCCACAGAGCCAGTTTCTATTGACCAACTTCCTCTATCTACGGGCAAAAGCTGTCACAGGAGCAACAGCTGCCCCTCTGCTCCAGAAGCTCTGGCAACATCACCATCAGCACTCCATTCTCTGCAGTTAATTTAGGTAGACAACTCTCATTGCCCAACAGATTCCAGTCATGTCAGATCTACACAGATTGACAGACACCAAAAAATGTTATTTTAGAAGGGCTCACTCTTACACAAGGCTGTCAAAAAATAAAAATTTTAAAAAGGAGTATTACCACATGTAAGAAAATTATTGACCAAGTCAATGTCATTCATTTCCTGGCTATGTCCTTCCAAAGACAAGTGCCCATGAGGTACATGGTTTTAGAAAACAACATTTTCATTTTAAAACCTCAAGGCTCCCATCCACTACAGCTCCAGTGTAAAATCAAATCCATCTTCTCTAGAAGAGCATATAAACAATGTCCACATTTCATTAAAGAACCCAAGCATGATACATGATGGAAGGGACCTCTGGAGATCAAGTCCAAGAGCCAGGCCAGAAGTAGGGGCACCCACAGCAGCTTGCCCAGGATCACAATGTCCACATGAGTTGCAAATCTAGCCAGAGAAGAACCCACAACCTCTCTGGGCAGCCTGCTTGAGGGCTCCAACACCCTGACAGCAAAGAAAGAATTTTCTCCTGATCTGCAAACACTTCTCCATATTACTGTTCTCTACAAACAAGTATTAAAACAACTCTTATCTTCTCCAGAGAAGAATCCACAATCTCTCTGGGCAGCCTGCTCCAAGGCTCCAGCACCCTCACACCAAAGAAGTTTCTCCTGTTCAGATGAAACCTCCTGGGTTCCAGCTTGTACTCATTGCCCATGTCCTGTTGCTGGGCACCACTGAGAAGAGTCTGGCCCTATCCTCTTGCCCTTCATAGGTCCCCTCTCAGGCTGCTCTTCCCCAGGCTCAACAGCTTCAGGCCCCTCAGCCTTTCCTCCTCAGAGATGTTCCAATCCCTTCAGCATATTTTTAGCCTTCCCTGGGCTCTCTCCAGTAGTTCCCTGTCTTGTACTGAGGAGCCCAGAACTGGATATAGTACTCCAGATGTGACTTCCTTCAAGCAGAGAGTGAGGACAACCTCCCTTGACCTGCTGGCCACACATTTATTAACACAGTATCTTTATTAGTCCATGTCATTTCCAGCTAGCTATTAAAATCCTGCAGCTAGAAATGTACCCGAGTAGGAAAAGTCCTTCCTCAAAGACTTGATTATGAATACACTTATTTTTCTGTATTTAAGACCAAATATGTATTTTGGTTAATAACAAGCTACAGCACCATAATGCAGGATGTGAGGTCTGTGCAGATCCCCACTTAAAGTTAGAATGCCCATAGATAAAATTCTAACAGTGAATCCTCTGAAGTTCAAAATTTGGATATGTATTAACAAAACAGCATTGCAAGCATAAAAAAAATGCACCTACATTGACCAAGCCAAAATAATGCTCATTCACAGGGAACTGTTCAGGACCAATCTCTTTCTCCAAAGCAGAGGCATTGGCGCCCTGGGAAGAAAGAAACAAGAATCTTTGTTAGAGAAAATAAAACACTTTAGCTAAAGAAATCCAACAGAATTCACACTGCTCCTGGAAAAGCACAGAAGGTAAGAAAACAAATTCACCTGTATTGACAACTAGTGTTTCCTGTGGTGTTCAAAATGAAATCCAAGATGCTGCTTTTTTAGTGTAAAAGGAATTGTGGTCTCACTTAAACTCAGCTTCACCAGCTAGAATTAAGAGTTGTCCTACCTAACAGAAAGGTCTGTGGCATTTGAATTTATTTGCAAGTGAATGAGACTTCAGGTTAGTCACAGTGACCTAGAAGCACCAATTTAAATTTAGCCAAGAACAGACTGCAAAAATAAAATACCAGAGGGAAGTTCTAAAACTGTGTGGGCTACAAGTCCCTTAGAAGAAAAATCATCTTGTGATGAGGACTGCATGAAAGGTTTGAGGTGGCTGCTTATTATTTGCATCTCATGTAAAGAATTCTTGACAAGGTCTTTACCTTCACAGACATTTTATATTAGAAATAATATAATCTTCTAACTTAATTTCTCTACAACACTATCGGTAAGTAAAGAACAATTACAAAAAAAAAAAAAACCAATGGAAAGAAGAATTTTCTTAGATACTTCTCAAACTCAGATCACCCAGACCTTCCTGGGTGGGACAACACAAGAAGCTTACCATGCAGCTTGCCACATCCTTGAGTCCCCAACAATACAATGAGAACAGAAGTTACTGTGTTAGATACAACTGCAAAATACCACTGCACATCCACATGGTCTTGTTTGTCACATAAACCAAGAACTAAAAGCATACCAAGAGTTCAGTTTCAATGCTAACTTTGTCCCCCTCTAAATGGTATATTCATCTCTAATTTTTCCTTTTTTTTAATCCACCAACACCTTATAGATGAACTCTCACTTGGAATCTGGTACCTTCCCTCACACTACTCCATCTTGTTCTCTACTGTTTCTTGCTGATCTTCCAACAGCCCTAAGCTGCATCTGTGGTTATCTAAGGAGTTGCTGTTACTCAGTGCAGAATCCAAGCACTGTGGATTCCTGACTTGTGTTTTAAATATCCAAGTCACACAGATTCATAGGATGAGGGGTGATGGCTTCCAACTGGGAGAAGCTGCATTTAAATTAGCCATTAGGAAGAACTTCTTCCCAATGAGGGTGGTGAAACACTGCAACTGTGCCCCGAGAAAACTGTGGAGGCTCCAACCCTGGCAGTGTTCAAAGTCAAGTTGGATGGGGCATTGAGTAACCTGGTCTGTTAGGAGGTGTCTCTGCCCATGGCAGGGGGGTGGGACTAGATGATCTTTAAAGGTTCCTTCCAACTCAAACCATTCTATGACTCTATGTTGATGGGGAGGGAGGGACCTCTGGGGATCATCTAGCTCAACCCTCTTTCTAAAGCAAGGCTACCTAGATCACCCCATCTATTTCTTCACAGGTGAGCCATCTTAAAACACCTCAGAAAAGCACCAAACAATCCAAAATTACAGCACAGCAAAACTCAATCCACCTAATTCCCTGAAGCTACTAATGCTTTTTTAATTGCTGAGCAAATATTTCCATCATTCCCTTAGTACTCTGCCACTGCTACAAACCACAGACAGAGCCTGCAGAAAGTTCCATCTGGATCATCTTTAACAAAGTAATAACTAATATTCTTTTCCTGAGAAACAGCAAAGAAACCAAAAGTAATAGTTGAAGAGGAGTAATAGAAACCTGTAGTTTGAGCTCCCACATCAGATTTAGAGTGAACTATATACATATATATAAAGAGACAGAAAACAAGGAAGGCTCAAAACTAAAGACTATAAAAATCCCAGCAACATTGGCTAGGTGCTGACAGATTTACAAGCAAGACTCTGCAAGCAGCAATTCCACTGAAATTTTTGAGGCATCAGTGCCAGTTCAGGCAGCTCCTCTCACTTGTTTCCCTGCTTTTGGGTATCTCTTTTTTTACCTTCCACCATAGAATCACAGAATCAGTCAGGATTAGAAGGGATCACAAGGATCATCTAGTTCCAACCCCCCTGCCATGCCCAGGGACACCCTACCCTACATCAGGCTGCCCACGGCCTCTGCCAGCCTGGCCGCAAACACCTCCAGGGATCCGGCCCCAAACACCTCCCTGGCCAACCCATTCCAGGGCCTCACCACTCTCATGCTCAACAACTTCCTCCTCATATCCAATCTGAATCTGCCCACCTCCAGCTTTGCTCCATTCCTCCTAGTCCTGGCACTCCCTGAATGCCTAAAAAGTCTTTCCTCAGCTTTTCTGTAAGCCCCCTTCAGATCCTGGAAGGCCACAAGAAGGTCACGTCAGAGCCTCCTCTTCACCAGAATGAACAGCCCCAACTCTTTCAGCCTGTCCTCATAGCAGAGGTGCTGCAGCCCCCTGAGCATCCTCCTGGCCCTTCTCTGGGCATCCCTCTTGTAAATAGGGGCTCCAGAACTGGATGCAGTACTCCAGGTGAGGTCTCACCAGGGCGGAGTAGAGGGGGAGAATCACCTCCCTCGACCTGCTGGCCACACTTCACCTGATGCAGCCCTGGCTCTGTTTGGCTTTCTGGGCTGCAAGTGCACACTGCTGCCTCATGTTGAGCTTCTCGTCCACCAGTACCCCTCAGTCCCTCTCCACAGGCCTACTCTCCAGCCAGTCCCTGCCCAGCCTGTATTTGTGCCTGGGATTCCCTCAACCCAGATGCAGGACCTTGCACCATCTCCCCCTCCAAAACCCCAAAGCAGACACAGAAGAGCAATCTGCAAGAAAGTACTGCTGCATGATTCAAGATTAAGGAAGAGATAGCTGTAAAATCTACAGGCTTGTGAATTCAGTTTAAATTTCTCTGAACAGCAGAAATTTAGAAAGCAAAGAGTAGAGGAGCTCCTGCAAAGTGCACCCAACCTCTGAGAAGACATTTTAAGCCACAGCAATTTCTAGAAAAATTACAAATCCTGATTAGAAGTTTGCTGAGACTTGAGTTGTCACCTCCCCCACCGACATGGAAGTGTGAAATCCGCAGCTCTGGGAGTCTAATTATGTAAGGAAACCAGTATTGCCACTTTAGCTAAACTGGGGGGGATGCTTCCCTCCCTGGGTAATTATGTGTTGGTTGAATAAATTTGGGTTTGCTTCCTGCTCACAGAGTCGTGAGCAGAAAGTGTCATCATCTCTTCCTGAAATGGAGTAGCAGAATGGTTCCCTGAGAGCACTTTCTTGGGCTTCCTAGGAGTCTGAAGGATGCACTTGTGTGGGTTTTATAGGATGGATTTACTTGCCTTGGGCTAGCAATGAGAAGTCAAATCTTATTTCATGTATTAAGCTTGATATTTAGCTGAATTTTAGTCTAAGTTATTTACTTCATACCCCACATACTGGGTTCAATTTTAAGCCACTCACTCCAAGGACATTGAGGTGCTGGATTGAGTCCAAAGAGCAACAAAGCTGGTGAAGGGTCTACAGCACAAGCCCTGTGAGGAACAGCTGCTGCAACTGGGGTTGTTGGGTATCAAGAAAAGGAGATTGAGGGGAGACTGTCTGGCTCTCTGCAGCTCTCTGAAAGCAGGTTGAACACAGATGAGCATTGGTCTTACTGGTCTCTTCCTGCTAGTAACAAGTGATAGGACAAGAGAAAATGGCCTCAAAGTTCCACCAGGGGAGGTTTAGTTTAGACATTTGAAGAAACTTATTTGCTGAGAGGATTTTCAAACACTGAAACAGGCTCCCAAGGCAGGTGGCTGAATCTCCATCTTTGGAGGTGCTCAAAAGACTAAGAAATGTGGTGCTGAGGGCCACTGTTTAACACCACACTTGGCAGAGTTAGGTAATGGTTGGACTTGATGATCTTAAAGGCCTTTTCCAAACAAAAGGACTTTATGATTCTATGATTCAAAGAACATTGGTGCTGACTTCCACCACAAAAGACAAAGAACACCCCTTAAAAGAAAAATCCCAGATACTCAAGTTTAAAGCATCTGACAAAAGCACAGGGCACTCTTAACATTCAAGGTTTCCTCTATGTTCTACTCTTACTTGAGGCAGCCATTTAACCAAGTCACCCCAGATGAGATGATCCCACAGTACAGATGAAGTTTAACTGAGCAACTCTTCCAGCACCTAAAGTGTGAGTCCTTTTTGCCCTGTAGAAAAAGCTTAAAGACTTCTTTCCAGTTCATTACACCATTCAAACAGAAAAAGTAGCAATAGCTTTCTGACTTAACCAGATTAGCCTCCTAACTCACTGTACCACCAAAATCAGACAGAAAGAAGTCTGCTTAGGCATTACGGCCTCTTAGAAGCTTTACAAACCATTTGTCATTACTCCTGCAAAGCCAAAGAGCATTTTGCCTGGTCTAGCAGTAATTGATTTCAGAAACTGGAAATCTACCAAGTTTCTAGGAGCTTAAATACTTCTACACCCTCAAACGTGTTAGAATTTGTAATTGCTGGTAGAGACAAAGGGCTCCTACATTGTATCCACTTATCTGACAAGAATCAGCAGAAGAAATTACTGCTGGAAGATGAGGGGAAGTCACTACACAGAAATATCATTAGGCTAGAAAGGGTAATAAGGCTCAGAGCAGAAGAGTTCCTCTGAAGCTACTGATGAACAGAAGAACAAGTGATTAATAGCAGCTACACAGCTCAGAACATGAACTGCAGTCAGCTAATGAGAAATCCATGCCCGGTATCCGCATGGCTCTTGCCTCAAGTTAGCACTTCTACCCTTTGGAGTACTATCAATTTTACTGTGTTTTAGTGAAATCCTGACCCTCTGCAAAACCTGGTTGAGAATAAGTGGAGTATTCACAGAATCATAAAGGTTGGAAAGAGACTTCCAAGGTCACAGAGTCAAACTGTACCTCAACAGTGCCAGGTCACTAAACCATGTCCCTCAGCACCACATCTACATGGCTTTGAACATCTCCAGAGCTGGGCACTCCACCACTGTACTAGGCAGCCTGGGACAGGGTTTAATCAGTCTTTAAGAGAAGAAATTATTCCTAATATCCAAACTAAATCTCCCTTGGTGCAGCTGTTTATCCTTGAGACCAACCCCCATCTCACTCCAACCTTCTTTCAGTGAGGTCACTCAGTTCTTTCACTCAGCCTTCTCTTCTCCAGGCTGCACAACCCCAGTTCCCTCAGCTGCTCCTCACCAGCCCTGTTCTCCAGACCCTTTGCCAGCATTGTTGCCCTTCTTTGAACCTGCTCCAGTACCTCAATGTCCTTCTTGGCATGAGGGGCCCAAAACTGAGCCTGCTATCCAAGATGTAGCCTCACCAGTGCCTAGTACAGGGGGCCCTGGTCCTGCTGACCAAATTATCGCTGATCCAAGTCAGGATGCTGGTGGTCTTCCTGGCCACCCAGGCACACACTGGATCATCTTCAGCCACTGTGGACCAACATCCTCAGGTCTTTCTTCACTGGGCATTTTCCAGCCACTCTGCCCCAAGCCTGGAGCATTCATGGGGTGGTTGTGACCCTATTATTACAGACTAACCAACACTACCAGTCACCATGTTTTATCCTGAGCCAACACCCTCTCACACTTGGGAGGAATTCACACCTCCATTTACAAGTATCTGCTTTTTGCTGTGGTGAAGGTAGTTTTGTGAATGTGGGAACAGTTATAAAAGCAACATGGAACTATCGTGATAAGCATGCAAGCAGACCTTATGAGCATGAAGCAGCTGCTGCTTCAGTAAGAAAAGGCTCAAAATTAGCACAACATTGGGTCAGTGTCCTCAATATTATTCAGAGCTCGTCAAAAATAATCAGGTCAATGCTGTACTGCTGCTTAAGGAAACAGTGAGCAGAGAGGCAATGAAGCTACAAAACGAGGGAGGAAAAAAAATACAAAAATCACAAAGCAGATGATGGATAAGGGTTACAAGCAGGAAGATCCCACTGTCCTCTCTGCAACAACCTTGGAATTTGGCAAGGGGAAGCAGAAAAATTGATGGCATTTACTGTTGCTAAGCTCTAATTCTATCAAGGATTAAACCCAGGACTGGAGGAGGGCTCAACTCAAGCAGCTGTCCTGAAAGTTTCAGAAGGTGTTGGTTTCACATCTGCTTTCATTGACCACTGCGATGTCTCACATAAGCACAAGAATGGGCTATTAGCAACTGAACCACTGAGGTGGGTGTGGAACATCTTCATGGGACAGGCTGGAAGACAGGAAGAAGTACTGTAAAAAACAAAAACAAACCCAAAAACTTAGAAGAGTAAGTGAAGGTACCAAAACAAATAGCCATTAAACATGATTGCAGTGCAAGCAGCACTTTACTTGCTCTAATTATATGGGAAAATCCAAGCAGCAGCAGGCTGTCAATGGATTTATAACCATTCTATAACCATTCATCACTAGCTCATTGTATTGAGACAAGATACTCAAATTTTGATTCATTTTTTAGGAGGACATGGACATTTAGAGACCTCAAGAGACAGCACACTTGACAAAACAATGCTATGTGGCTTTTCAAAAGATAACAAAGATGAAAAGTAGGAGAATTGTGAAGTTTGTCTTTAAAAAAAACCCCACAACCACAAAACCTACAAAATGTCTAATTCACTGTTGTGCTTAATTTTGGGGTGCTCCACCATTTTGATGCTCCATTTAGAGATTTTTAGAAGAGAACTTCCAAAAAATGGATTTTAACTTTCAAAGTTCACCCAATCACAGAAATACAGGAGTTGGAAAGTACCTCTGGGAGCCATCTAGTCCAAGCCCCCTGCCAAGGCAGGTTCACCCAGAGCAGGTTGTACAGGATGGCATCCAGGCAGTACTGAATGTCTCCAGCAATGGAGATTCCACCACCTCTCTGGGCACCCTTCATCTTGTCACTGGGCACCACTGACAAAGAACCTGTCCCATCCTCCTGACAGCCACCCTTTAAGCATTTATAAGCACTGTAGTGTTTAAACTGCAGTTTCTATGCTTCCCTATAAAGCTCAACTGCTTTAGCCCTGTCTAAAACGAGCTAATCCCATCAGTAGATTACTTTTACACAACCTAGAGAATCAGTTCACTCAGAACACTTTCCATCCACTCCATTGAAATATGAAGGCACAGCCTTTCCTCGTGGATAAATTCCTATTTCTTTAGCTCAAGCAAAAATATCACTTTCCACATTGTAAGTCTTCTACATAAGCCTTTTATCCTTCTCCCATTGCAATTAATACCACTCAGTTCAAATGAAGTAATTAAAGCATCAGATTTCAGGCTATCTCTCAAGTTTTCTTACAGCTGCAGGTCTGCTGGGAAGCTGCGTAGCACGGTTGGTGAAACAGCCTGTTGAAATAAAAACCCCTCATGATATACTAGCTTGGGCACAAGACCATGCTAACTCAGCTTCTGGATTAAAACCACCTGGTTCCACTGAGCACACAGCACATACCTGCCTGCAAAAGGATTTCCCCTCCAGAAAGAGCAAAAAAGAGAAAGATATTGACAAGGTATTTCAGTGTCCAGAGTATATCTGGTACCCAGGTCTGGCTGAAGTTTGTAATTATTCATCTGACTGAGGGCAGGGATGGCATCCAGAGGGACCTGGACAGGCTGGAGAGGTGGGCACAAGCCAACTTCATGAGGTTCAACAAGGCCAAGTGCAAGGTCCTGCAGCTGGGTCGAGGCAATCCCAGGCACAAATACAGGCTCGGCAGGGACTGGCTGGAGAGCAGCCCTGAGGAGAGGGACTTGGGGGTGCTGGTGGACAAGAAGCTCAACACTTGCAGCCCAGAAAGCCAACCAGAGCCTGGGGTGCATCAGGTGAAGTGTGGCCAGCAGGTCGAGGGAGGTGATTCTCCCCCTCTGCTCCACCCTGGTGAGACCCCACCTGGAGGACTGCATCCAGTTCTGGAGCCCTTCATACAAGAGGGATGTGGAGATGCTGGAGCGTGCCCAGAGAAGGGCCACGAGGATGCTCAGAGGGCTGCAGCAGCTCTGCTATGAGGACAGACTGAAAGAGTTGGGGCTATTCAGTTCGGAGAAGAGGAGGCTCTGAGGTGACCTTCTTGTGGCATTCCAGGATCTGAAGGGGGCCTACAAGAAAGCTGGAGAGGGACTTTTTAGGCTCTCAGGTAGTGACAGGACTAGGGGGAATGGTGCAAAGCTGGAGGTGGGGAGATTCAGATTGGATGTGAGGAGGAAGTTGTTGAGCATGAGAGTGATGAGAGTCTGGAATGGGTTGCCCAGGGAGGTGGTTGGGGCCACATCCCTGGAGGTGTTTAAGGCCAGGCTGGATGAGTCTGTGGGCAGCCTGATCTGGGGTAGGGTATCCCTGGGCATGGCAGGGAGGTTGGAACTACATGATCGTTGTGGTACCTTCCGACCCTGACTGATTCTGTGACTCTTTTTTCTTAATAAATTAGGGTAGGATAATGTTTAACAT
>VWZI01018739.1:918712-957465 GCA_013396835.1 Psilopogon haemacephalus
TGACTCCACCACCTCCCTGGGCAGCCCATTCCAACGCCAATCACTCTCTCTGTGCAGAACTTCCTCCTAACATCCAGCCTATACCTCCCCTGGCACAACTTGAGACTGTGTCCCCTCATTCTGTTGCTGATTGCCTGGGAGAAGAGACCAATCCCAACTGGCTACAACCTCCCTTCAGGTAGTTGTAGAGAGCAATGAGGTCACCCCTGAGCCTCCTCTTCTCCAGGCTAGACAACCCCAGCTCCCTCAGCCTCTCCTCATAGGTCCTGTGCTCCAGGCCCCTCACCATCTTTGTCGCCCTTCTCTGGGCACGTTCCAGTACCTCAACATCTCTCTTGAATTGAGGGGCCCAGAACTGGACACAGGACTCAAGAGGTGGCCTGACCAGTGCCAAGTTGAGGGGAAGGATAACCTCCCTTGTCCTGCTGGCCACACAGTTCCTGATACAGAGATGAACCTGCAAACGTCATCTTTGCAAAGAGACTTTGAGAAGAAAGATCATTTTGGCCAGTGGAAGGCAGAATGGGAAAGGATGACAACAACCACCACTGGGGATCTTATAAAGAAAAACTCACTGACTTTGAAGGTGCAGGAGCCCTGCAGCAGGCTCCTCAGAGAGGTTGTGGAGTCTTCCTCTCTGGAGACATTCCAAGCCTGCCTGGACCTTGTGATCCTAGGCAAGCTGCTGTGCATGACCCTGCATTAGCAGGATGATCTCCAGAGGTCCCTTTGAATCCCCATCATGCTGTGATTCTGGGATTCTGTGGTTCTGGGATTCTGTGATATTAGCAAGGTCACGCTGGCTTTGCTCCTCCATTACTCCTTTTGCAAAACATACAAGGAATAATTATACCCAGTTTTTGAAGCAGTGTGACCCCCTCATACAAAAAGCACTACGGCAATGGCAAATATTTGTATTTTTAGAATGTTTCATCTCCGAAGATGTGCTGGAGAGCCAACAATGATAAAAATAGAAAATCTTACACGAACCGCAGCCAAGAGCAACACAGACCAATAAATAAATCCGCAAAAAAATTCGGTGTGGAAACAACATCACCACTGTGCAACATGCAAAGGCACTCATCTTCCTGTGGAGCCACCCGAGGAGCGGTCAGCGAAATCTCCAGAACCATCCCAATGTTTTCAGAGCTGCTCTGCCTTCTGCAAACATTCTGCCTCTCCTTTGAGCCATTGTTTTTCCAAGAGAACTCGCATTTAAACAGGGCTTTCTTAGCTAAATATAAGCCCATTGTGCACAAACAATGGCAATCTCTTTTTAAAATACTTCTTATTCCACAGGCAGCCTCAAATTGTGTGAGTCCTTCTGCATGGGTTCGCTCAGTCAAGAGACTCTTCTGGCAATCTAGAAAAATCAGATAAGGTTGGGATTTGAAAGCCTCTGCCTTTGATTCCAGATCTTATTCCAATTCTTTCAGAATTAAGAGTCTAAAAGTTACAATTTTGAAGGCAGAGGGGAGAGAAGCTTGAGAGCAGATTAAAAATTTATGGAGAACATGGTGCCTTAAAAAAAAAAAAATCACAATAGTAATAGTATTAATACTAATAATAATTATTATTATTAACAATAGTTATTAGTATTAGTGTTATATCTGTATTAGTAATTATTATTATTAATAATAGTAACAACAACTTTTCTCTCCGGGCAGAGATTTTTGCACACAGT
Source organism: Psilopogon haemacephalus (assembly GCA_013396835.1). Classification (NCBI taxonomy): domain Eukaryota; kingdom Metazoa; phylum Chordata; class Aves; order Piciformes; family Megalaimidae; genus Psilopogon; species Psilopogon haemacephalus. Next base: position 920,397 of record VWZI01018739.1, read on the forward strand.
GGAAACAATCTTTGGTTGAAAGCATGAGAAGCCTGGGCTGGAAAATTTAGATGGAATCAAAAGAACTAGGAATCAGTTGGTCTGTTTCCAAGACACAGCCTAAAACTGCTTTTGCATTTGCTTTAAGCAACCAGAAGCCATCACAGCTGCCAAAAGCAGCAGTTTAACATTTCCTCCACCGCTGGTCTCTCATTCCTGCCTCCACACATCTCCCCTCTTGTGTCAGCACCAGCGTCTCTCCAAGCACATGGCAAACAGCTTTCCCAGCCTCTCCTCACACAGCAGCTGCTCCACACCCATGATGAATGGGGTTTGGTGCTTTGCTCTGAGCCTTCACAGCTCCCACTATGGTTTTGTGGTGCAGAGAGCTGTGTGCATTCTGCACTGGCAATGGAGATGCTCCAAGGCTTTGTGTAAGCATCAAACCAATACCCTGTGCCTCCTTCTCCATTCCCTTTCCCAGGATATCCAAACTTTTATGCGCTTTTTGTGCTGCTGTTGCACACTGAGCTGAGGGGTGTAAACTGCCAGTGAGGATTCTAAGGTCTCTTCCCTAATTTATTAATGCCACGTCCAAGTTCAGCATCATTTAAATACAGTTTACATTCTTTTTCCTTAGGTGCCTTACATTTACCTAAATTAAAGCTTACTCACCCACTTCATGTGCACTCACTTGCTTCTGTGAGCTCCTTCTGGAGTTCCTCAGCACTGGCACAACATTTGACTGCCCAACAGGACTTTAATTCCATTCCTGTTGATTGTGTTGACTCTCTTTTGGTGCAAGCAAGTAGGTCTGTGTTCTTCTAGTAAAGTCTTTGTTCATGTAGAATATTCTCTGTGGTCTTGCTTAACTTATCTGGCTTTTTATCCCGGGCTGAAACCCTTCTGGCCATCTAGAAGCTGGTAGTTCTTTTAGGAGAACTATTGTGATGAGTACTTTTGTATTACTCACTAACATGTGCTTTTAATAGCAAATGGTAGCAAAGGTTCCAGCATCCTCCACTTAGAGAGGCAGACATTTATAATGTGTCCAGCTCAATAGCACATTTCAAAGTGCCTTGTTAATTGACCACAAGATTTTGAGTGTTTTTCCTATCCCTCCTCTCTTTTTGCCTGTTCTTACAAAACTTGCCTGAGATGAAAGCATCCTGGTAATGAAATTTCCTGGAAAGGATTGTTTTTTTTTTCAGTGCTTGGGTTTTTGCAAAAACCTGGAAGCAAAATTTACACCGGGAGAACTGAAAACCATTCACACGGAGGCCAAAAGACACATGATCTGGTGGCTCCTTCCCAATATCCTGAGCTGAGTGGCCCTCCAGACATTTTGTTCCACCTCTTCATCAGCTGATTGTCATGATGATCAAATAACACTCGGTGCTTACACAGCACCTCTGCTTCAGAAGGTAGTTTTTCGAGGGGAAACAGCTTTACAAAAGCGACATAACCATAAATCATCCCAATCTTGTGTTTATTTCACTGACCTGCTGCACACCACAGCTGGATTCTTCCAAAGCCTGTTAACACTCAGCATGTCCTCTCTGACGCTGGTGTGGAAATTTGCATCATTTGACAACCTGCCCCTCAGGGAAGGGGGCGTTAATCACACAATCACCATGGTTGGGAGAGACCTTTAAGATAATCAAGTCCAACAATTATCTAACTCTGCCAGGGCCACTACTACACCATCTCCCTGAACACCATTTCTAAGCAGCTTTTAAATACATCCAGGGATGGGGATTCGACCACTTCCCTGGACAGGCTGTTCCAGTCTTTGGGATAGAAATCTACACTAATCTGGAGACCTGGCCTGACTTCCCATCCTCTTGTGCTAGCTCACAACTGTACCCCCACCTTCTAAAACCTTCTGGGGAGAACTTGATGTGCATGCCATGGAGATGTTCAAGGTCAGGCTTGATGGGGCTCTGAGCTACCTGCTCTGACTGCAGGGGGGTGGACTAGATGACCTTCAAAGGTCTCTTCCAAGCCAATGCATTCTATGATTCTGTGATTGAAGGCAGCAGCGTGAAAGCGGCTGGACAGAAAAAGTCTTTTTGGTGGCTGCACCCCCTGTGCAATGAGCCCTGCCTACTTTCTGTCTGCTAGGAGTGTACAGAAGACAGGGGAAATCTGCATCCTCTGGACCCTAGTATCTGTAGGTGGATTATCTTGTGGAGTTTCTTTCTGCTCACATCCGTGTCTCCCACGCAGCTTGACAGGGAACATGTCTCAGGCTCACCTCTTGCCCCTGCCCCTCACAGACCCTCTCTGAAGAAGTCTTTCGGTGATAAATGTTCTAGCCGTATGTTCTGTGGTTTAACTTCCATCTGGTTTTTATTATTTACCGTTTTGCTCTCTCTGGGTCATTCCCTTCCCACTGCTCTTCCCTTTTCTTCTTCCCTGCCCATTATCGGTGCTAAGTGGGAGTTGATTGTAGCGAGTGTAGGGTTACATGCTGTCATCCCACCAGACCTCGCAGCCGCCAGCTGTCTTAAAACTATGCTGACTTCTCCTATAGAACTCATTCTTTCTTCATTCCCTCTGTCTGGCTCGTCCCACTGAGCCCTTCCCCAGCCTTCCCAAGTCTGTCACCAGCCTTTAAATTCACTTCTCCCCCCCCGCCCATGTTTGGAGAAACCGCAGTGTCCCAACCCAGTGCTAAGCCACGTTCCAGCAGGCCATTAAGACTAACAACACGTATAAAGCAGCAGATCAAATGTGTCTTGGAGGGTACATATGTGAGCTAGTATTTTGGAACAACCTACAGCTGCCTGAACACTGCGGGGAGTGGCCGTGGGGGAGAGTTGGAAATGTGCTTTCCTGAAGTGTCCCATCAGCTTCAGTGCTCTGAAGGGGCCCAACTGCAGGACAACAATAGGACAGGGAGAACAAGGGAGCATGAATCCAATTGAAAATGCAAAGGAAGTGGACAGGCAGAACGGGATTATTGCAAGTGGCATGAGAGCAGAGCTCGGGGGTGAGCGTATCTGGCTGCAAACACTCCCCCGATGACACTAAAGCAGAAGAATCTCGTTTGAGCAAAGAGCCAAGGGGCAGCAGAGGAAGCAGGCAGTGGGGAGAGCCGAGGGAGCGTGGCCGATGGAGGCAGAGGCTGGTGCCCGGCCGGAGGAATGTCCTGGTTTCACTTGTGATTGGCTGCGGAACGGAGGAGTCAGTTTTCACGGGGGCTGATCAAAAAGTTCCCTTTTGCTTTCCAAAGTTGCTGTCTGAGCAGAGGCAGCGGGAAGAGGAGGCCAGTGGCGCTAAGATTCCTCGGGAAAGCTGCTTTAAATGAGATGAGAAGGCTTCTCTACCCAGCCGTCTGCCGCCAACAACAGACGCCCAGAAGCCGCTCGCCTTCTTTTCTCCCCCAGCTCCTCGTGGAGTCGAAGAGCTCTCATTTCTGGCATGCGTCTCATCCCTCAGGAGACTATGTCCCAGTATTCTACTAACTTTCTCTTGCTCCCCATACCAGAGTATCCTGTCTTAGACTGCGTGCCCAACAAAATCATCAAGCTGGTGGTGCTGGGCGGCAGTAGCGTTGGCAAGACAGGTAAGTTCACGGCTGCAGCTCTGCGCTTCTCCTTCCCACTCTACTTAGGAGCTCTTTTACAGCTCAGATAGACCCAAGGCTGTGAAAACTCTTAGCTGTGGCAGCTTGAACATCCGAAGTGCCTTTTTTCTTTTTTCCTGGTTTGAAAATGCTGAACAATCTGTGAGGTGGATTTGCTGTGAGCAGCCAACGTGAGGAGGGGGTGGAGAGGAAAGGGCACTGCCTGGAGAGTTCTCTACGAACAAATGATTCTACCTGCTCTTGTGCAAATTATTTAACTCTGGCTAAATTTTCACACAGCCTCCCCCAGAATGGGACCAGTGGGTTTTGTTCACCTGTTGCAAATGTTGTATGCTCTGCAGACAAAGAGCAGCCTGCAAGATGTGTCTTCTTGTATTATCTTTCAAAGGAAAGGAGAACGGGGAGAGGGTAAAGCAAGCAGTGTTGCTTTTGAAAGTATAGTTTGTGATTTGGGAAATTATTAAGGCCAGATCTGAGGTTTCACAGGACTTAAGTTTAGAGTTGATATTGGAGGGTTTGTTTTTTTTTCCAACCAAAGCAATGTTATAGTTCTGCGATTCTGAAACATTTGATTAGTTTGGGTTTGAAGCAACCACCACATTTTCATATTAGGTAGCTTGTTGAAGGGTGCTGCACAGTCAATTTTGTGTAAAGCTACTGAAGAGGTGATCCAGTATCCACTGTGAGGAAAGAAAAAATATTTTCAGTGAAATCCATGACAGAGCTCTTTGCAGAACTGCCCCTTTTATTTAGCCACTAACCAAGTGGCTTTGCAAGTGATGAGGAATCTGCTGAGCTGAAATCTCTGCAGCAATAGAAGACGCCACAGTGGGATTTTAAGTGTTGTAAAGTGATCAAGATGAAGGTAAATAATCCAGCAGTGTAAGATAGCACCACAGCTTAAAGGCAATAAGCTTGGCCAGGGTGCTGCAGCATGAGGCATGTGTGCAGAGCACATAGGGTTTGTTTGCTGGATGTGATTAGATAATCACTAATGGGTTTCATGAGAAGGCTGGGAAGAGCCATGACATCCATCAGCCTCACTTCTTACATGACACTGAGCACTTAAATGTGGAATTTGACTTAGTTGCAGTTTACTGGCTTCTTGCTCTTTGTCTGAGCGATTTCCAACCAAAAGTGAGGTTGTAATACCTGCAAGCCCAACAAACAGCCCTCTGTAGCCTGCACAGAATCTGAGGGGTAATTTTCAGCAGAACCTGCACAAAAGTCTCTGTTAGTTAGCACAGCCTGGCCCCAGATCTTTTCCTGTGAGTGTCAAGAGTAGCATTTGCAGAACAATATGTAAGCAAGTCAAAGATTAACTCGGTTTCATATTATGCTAACTCTTCCAGTCAGATATTACATGTGTTGTGCAGAGATTGATTTTGGTTCCCATTACAGCCCCATGTTTTTTCCATTGTTTTACAGCCCTGGTTGTGCGCTTTCTCACCAAGAGATTTATTGGGGACTATGAAGCCAATACTGGTGAGTCTGCTTTCTGCTGCAGCGCTGCAGATAGCTTGAAAGGAAATCTGCTCTGCTTTGTGACTGCTGCACATTACAGGAAAGCCAAGCAGTGTCAGATGTCCATAAGGTGCATATTTTCAGTTAATAGCCTCGAGCTATGAAAGCAATAAATCAAAGGCTCATTATTTATGATTCTTTTAGCTATTTCCCCCTCTCCCCCTCCCCCTGCTTGATGGAAAGGGATCAGAGTGAAAGGTTTGCTTGGGGACATACCTATACTAAAATGCAGACTCCAGGAACAATTTGCATATCAACCAAACCACAGAAACCCAACGCTGCTCTCTCTGCAACCTCAGGGAAGCCAGAGGAATTCCAAAGTGCGTAAAAGGCAGTTTGGAACTTTTTCTATGTACTCTCTTTTTTTTTCAGAGGCTTTTTAGAACAAAATCTTCTTCCCACTGGAAGAGCAAAGTCACCATGCAAACTGCTTCTGCTGCATTTCTTGTTTAATCCTCATAGTTCATGTGAACTGTTCAATCCTCTGTTCCAAGAAAGTGCCAATGGTATTGGCCAGAAGGGATCTATCTACACCAGTCTCAAAGGAGGCTGCAGTGAGTTGAGGGTCAGTCTCTTCTTCCTCATATCAGGTGATAGAACAAGAAGAAGTGGCCTGAAACTGTGCCAGGGCTGGTTTAGGTTGGACATTAGTAATAATTTCTTTCTTGTAAGAGTGGCCAGGCATTGGATCAGGCTGCCCAAGGAGGAGTGCAGTCACCATCTCTGGAAGTGTTCAGGAAATGTGTGGACCTGGCACTTTGGGACATGGTTTAATGGCCATGTTGCTGTCAGGTCAGTGCTTGGACTCAATGGCCTTATAGGTCTTTTTTAACCAAAACAATTCTGTGATTCTGTACCTGCTGGCACATCCCACACATAGACCATCTGAGAGTTTTTGGGTGAAGGAGGACAAGGAGTCAAAGCAGTGATTGCTTTGCTTTGGAGATGCCTGCTGAATTGAGAATGAGTTAGGCAAGGAGATGGCAGCACAAGACACCTTTGATCTCTGCTTGTCTGGTGAAACACAATCTGAAAGCTCCTTCCTACAGCTCCCTCTCACTGACCCTGAGTAACCTTGATGGTTGGCTGCACTATTTCCCTTTCTTTTCCTCCATCTCTTCTACGGGAGGCTGTAGATCAAGTTAGACTTTGGAGCTTTGCAATGGATTGCTGCCAGAGACATTGCTGAGAACCACATGCTTTTCTCATTAAGCCACCAGCCCAACAGCCATGCTGCAGAAGAAACAAATATGCCAGAAATAAGAAACAGGTGGCAGTGTATTTTGTGAGCATTCAACCATGCTTCTCCTTCAGTTGGGTGTAAGACAGAGTGCAGGCAGTGGCTGGAAGTACCTGCTCTTTTTTTTTTTTTTTTTCCTGGAGTGCATCACAGAGGGGATAGATGGTCCTAGATAATGGTTGGACTCAGTGATCTTAGAGGTCTTATCCAAATGAAACAGTTCTGTGATTCTTTAATAACATATTGTCTGGTCTTGTTTTAGGGATGTGGTGTCTGCCCATAAAAGAGTATTTTTTTTTTTCTTCTCAAAATATGATCTGTTTTCAGGAATCATAATTTTATGTTTATGCATATGTTCCAGAAGGGCTAGATTACCTCACAGAGTCAGAATTAAAACATAACATGACAATCTCAGAATCCCAGCATGGTGGGGCTTGAAAGGGAACTCTGGGGATCATCTAGTCCTGCCCTGCCTTGCTAAAGCAGGGTCATCCACAGCAGCTTGCCCAGGATCACAATGGCCAGGTGGGTTTGGAATCTCTCCAGAGAAGGAGACTCCACAACCTCTCTGGGCAGCCTGCCCCAGGGCTCCAGAACACTCACAGCCAAGAATTTTTCCTCATATTTAAGTGGAAAAATAATGTTGGATTCAGGTGCAGTTACTAGGAAGAAAATTAACTCTATCCCCGATGAGACCAGGACACTTTGCTGTACTAAATCTCCTTGTATTGTACCTGTTTCTGTAAGCTCACTCTTTTACACTGGAATAAAGCCACTTGTTTCCTTGAACCAAAGATGATTTTGGGGAGTGATGGCATTATTGTCATTAACTGACCTGCCTGTTAATCCAAGCTCCTTACTCTCCAGTAGATGTTCTCTGCATTTGATATCAAGACCATAGATCATTTGTAAGATCCAAACTGAAGCTATCACAATGACTTGCACTCTGGTAACAAAATAAAGGTCAAGCCCAGCCTAGGAATGGTTTTATTAGAGCTGGATCACCCCTAGATAGTTTGAACTAGTACTTGGCCTTGAATATGTCATTCAGATTAACCAGAAGTCAGACTCAGTGTCTAATCTTTGGGGATTGCAACCAAAATCTGACTGCTAAGGACACACAAATCCTAAAGAGCTTTATGAACTTTTCCTTCTGTGTTGCAGTCACTGAGTAATGATTTAACTTTTCCACCAGGTGCTCTGTATTCAAGGAAGTTCACCATAGATGGGGAACAGATCTCTCTCCAGGTGCAGGATACTCCCTTTGTTTCACTGGAGGTAAATATCTACTTTAAATATCTACTTTACCACACAGTCTCTTCTTTGTCACCGGCACTTTCATCTGTAAGCAGCTCAACAGCAGAAAAACACCTGGGCTCAAACCCAAAGGAAGACTAAAGGGGGTACCTTAAGCCCCACCAAAACAAGCTCTTGGAGAGGTTAAATCAGGCTCCTTTAAGAGTAAATTAAAACCTATTTAAAACACATTACTGCATCCCCCACCTAAACAGCAGTGAAATAATCATCTGGCTCGCTCCTGCCAGCTCCTCAGTTGTTTTATTTCCTGTCAAATGTTTTTTGTCCGTGCATGGCAGACAGCTCACCTGCCTAAAGGCTCAGCTTGGACCTTTCTACAGACCCGGAATCTCTGAATGCTTTGTTTTTTTCCAAGGGGACAGGCCTCACAACAGTTGTTGTTTCCAGCTAGGGTAATTTTCAGTGGTTTCCTTACCTTTTCTAATTTTACTATTTAACTAAGAATCTACTTCTAGTACTATTTTTCCAAGCAGGATCGAAGATCAAGATCTTCTTGTTTTTTGAGATCTGCTTCACATGCAGGAAAAGAGGATGAAAGTAGTGTCCAAGCAGCAGGAAATGTGATGAAATTTGCGTGCACTAAATTGGAGAGTAACAACTGATGTAGAATAGCTCAGCTTTCGTCATAAAATTGGGTGCCCTCTTGTCACTGTCAAACCTAAACTTCTTGGTTCAGCCTAAACTTCAGTCTAAGCTCAGACTTGGTCAGGTATATGTCTGGATGGGAACACCACCTTCTCTGATACTCTCTCAGGCTAGCCCTGGACAGCTTTATATACTTTGCTTTGTCGCAGGGACCCACATTAGCCTGGGCTCTTTTCTGTGCTGCAGATCTGTTCCATCCTGAGTTTACAGAAGAGTTGCTCCCACAGCCTCAGTTTCCATTTCCGTTTTCCCTGATAACTGGAGGTAGATTTAAGCAGAAAGCTTTGACAGAGTTTCACACTGATGCTTTTTGGGGTTGCATAGAGCAGAGGAGAAGACCTCTCATTTAGACTGGGCACTAAAAGGCAGACAAAAGCTGCTATGGAAGTCTTCCGGATATTCAAGAGGGACTTAATGGCACAAAGGCCCTCTGCCAGCTTGCTTAGAGGGGACCAGCAAAGAAGAGCTGTGGGTGGTGATTAGGCACAATTGGGACTGCCTGATAAAGGCTTAACAATTGTATCCCGTGGAGAAAGGAGAGAGTGAAAGGGTTTGATTCCCTCTTTCACCCCAGATACATGTTTATTTTCCCGTTTCTTTGTTTTAATTGAGAACGTGCCCTACAGTTCTGAGGCAGGAGCTCCACAAAGTTCAGTAATGCCCACAGCTGAGGTTTCTTCATCAGAAACGATGTTAACCTTGTCAGAATTTCATCTTCTTTGTCCCAGACAAAGGTCTGCACTGTTTGAACGTTTCCCTCAGACATGCTTAGCTTTGCCTCTATCTGCTTGCATCAAAAAGACGTTGTGGTGAGACTGGTGCTGGTCTCTTCTCCCGAATTACTAATGGTAGGACAAGAGGAAATGGTCTCAAGTTGCATCTGGGGAGGTTTAGATTGGATATTTGGAGGAAGTTCTTTACTGAGCAGGTGGTCAGACACTGGAATGGGCTGCCCAGGGAGGTGATGGAGTCCCCATCCCTGGAGGTGTTTTAAAAAGGAGTGGATATGGCAATTGGGGCTATGGTCTACTGATTAAGGATGCTGGGATGAAGGTTGAACTGGGTGATCCTGGTGGTCCTTTCCAACCATAGCAATTCACAGTGCGTTAGATGTTGTGCTGAGGAATTTGGTTTAGTCAGGGACTCTTCAGTGTGAAACTGATGATTGGACTCAATGATCTTGAAGGTCTTTTCCAATATAAGAAATTCTGTGATTCTGTGAAATGATAGATCTGAAATAATTTGAAGGGACTGTTCCTGAACAGGACTTGTTCAGACTGAGGATAGGTTGGATTTTTTTCCTGTTAAGTTCCTTAAGGAACTTAGGGAGCTGAGGTGTTCAAAGCCAGGTTGGATGAGGCCTTGAGTGACCTGTTCTAGTGGGAGGTGTCCCTGCCCATGGCACAGGGGAGTCAGAACTGGATGAGCTTTGAGATCCCTTCCAACCTAAACCATTCTATGAGTCTATGATCCTTGCTCTCAGGAAGGGGAGGAAGTCATGTGGAATCCCTCAGGACCCCAGCCACACCAGAAGTGTGAGTGTTTAAGGGAGAAACAGATGCAAACAGAAACTGGTTTTGTTAGGCAGTTCACTGCTGCTTGGTCTCTGAGCAGCAAATTACTGTGTGTGCTTCAGAATTTGTCCTGGACCAGAGACTTCCATTTTTAAAAGTAGCCCATTAGCCTTTGGTTTTCCTGAATAAAGCATTCCAGGGGGGATTATCCACCCAGTTCACTACTGGGTGGGCCTAGCTGGAGTGACAGGGAATGCCTGCTCATTAGGTCTCTCTGGGTGTACACCTTCTCCAAAAACACTTTCAAACGCTTGCCAGAGCAATTAGTTCTGTTTCCCCTTGAAAGGAGTTTGCTGGTGAAAAGAGGCTAGCAGGACATGAAGGGTGGCTAATTATGTACAGATTGGATGCAGCCCAGGCAGCAGCAGTGCAAATTGCCCTTCTTCCCACAGTCTGCCCTCTCCTGGTTTCAGTTCCCACTCAGTAACCTTTTAAGCAAGGCAGCTGGCGAGGCTCCCTCTCCATTTGTGTGCAGCTCTGTTGGGTTTGGGGGTTGAGGGTCTGGGGAGATAGAGCAGTGTGCTAAGAGCATCTGCTAACATTTACCTGCTAACAGGAGTTAGAGTTGCTGTGAGCAAAGGTGTGATAAACCACAGGCTCTTTGCAATACTGAAATACTTGGAGAGGGCAGTTATTGGAACTCCTGTTGAAAGTTTTGAGCCTAATTTATACACTCAGCCTTCAGAAATTCCTCTTCCTCCTCACAAAAGAGCCTTGTGAGCAGTCCTGTTTTTACTGTCTGATCTGCCACTAAAGAGCTGATCGCTTTTGCTTGTCCTTTTTCACCTCTGCTTCCTGCAGTTAGGCTTTATAATCCATATTTACACATCTTTTATGTAAGAGATCGGTTTGGGGAGATGGCTGAGAACACACAAACCCTGTTAAAATGGATGTGTATGGAGAGTGGCTGTAGAGCAGCCCTGAGGAAAAGGCCCTGGGGGTCTGGGTTGATGAAAAGCTCAACCTGAGCCGACAGTGTGCACATGCAGCCCAGACAGCAGCCAAGTGCTGGGCTGCATTAAGAGAAGTGTGGCCAGCAGGGCAAGGGAGGGGATTCTGCCCCTTTACTCTGCTCTCCTCAAACCCCACCTGGAGTACTGTGTGCAGTTCTGGAGCCCCAAACACAAGAATGATGTGGAACTGTTGGAGAGAGTCCAGAGGAGGGCCACAAAGATGCTGAGAGGGCTGCAGCAGCTCTGCTATGAGGACAGGCTGAGAGAGTTGGGGCTTTTCCACCTGGAGAAGAGAAGGCTTTGAGGAGACCTTATAGTAGCTTTCCAGTATCTGAAGGGGACCTCCAGGAGGGCTGGAGAGGGACTATTCAGAAGGTCTTGAAATGGCAGGTTGAGGAGGAATGGGTTTAAACTGGCAGAGGGGAGATTTAAACGGGATGTTAGGAGGAAGTTGTTTGCAGGGAAGGAGGTGGAACACTGGCACAGGTTGCCCAGGGAGGTTGTGGATGACAAAATCACCCAGTGTGATCACATTGGGTGATTCTGTCATCCACAACCTCCCTGAAGGTGGTCAAGGCCAGGTTGGATGAGGCCTTGAGCAACCTGTTCTAGTGGGAGGTTTCCCTGCCTATGACACAGGGGAGTTGGAACTGGATGATTTTTGAGGTCCCTCCCAATAAACCATTCTATGATTCTATGATATATTCTGTAGATAATGGAACATGTTCTGAAGGGTTTGCTGAGGGTTTCTTGGCAAGCATTCAGCAAAAATAGCAAAATTTTGTGCTCTGTGTTCATGCTCTTGAACTCCCCCTAAAATACACAAAAGCCTCTAATTCCTCTCAACTTCATCAGGAGGTGCATATTGAATATCCTTGGTGCCTTGTTGGATATGAAAGGAATTATAAAGTTCCAGAAAACGTGTTTTTAGAGGAATTCTCTGGTCCTGTGAATGCCAGTTTGTACAAACCAAGCATACTGGCAGCAACTGCAGCAGGGCTCTCCCTCTCTGGTTGGTTTACAGGCCAGCACAGACAACAAAGAGTAGAGGATTAGCTGAAAATAGCTTCATCTTGAAAAGTGAGCTGATGTCTTTTCAAGCCCACGGGGCTGTGTTCAGTTTGATATTCACAGCTCTGAGGATTGTTATGGCTGGCTGAGTAGGAGTGGGGATGGACCTGAACAAATGTGTGAGCAGCAAAACAATAATATAACCCCACTGCTGCTGCACAAATGAGCAGTGCGAACTCACCTCGCTCTGAGCTCCTGTAATTGGTTATTTGTTACAAATTGCTTTTTCAGGGAAGCTTTGCCTTTGAGTGTCTGGAGACCTACATGGCAGAAAAACCTGTCAGGCTGTACCAGAGTTACTGAGAACCCTCAATCTGTGAAGATACTAAGTAGAGGAATAGAAAAAAGCCCTAAAAAAACCACCCTGGGGGACAACTGTTCACCCACAGTAGTGAATTTCATAATGTTCTTGCCACGCTCATCATAATTTGATCCACTATAAAAACACAGGTTGCTGTCACACTGGTTTAGCACAATGGAAGACAAACTTTTCCCTGCCACTATTTTGGCTGCTCTCTCATTTTCAACTAATTTGCTCTGGCTCCTCTCCACTCCACACTGCTGCATACCTGTAATATGTTCCTGACACAGGGGAAATGTACTGGAAGAATAGAATTGTTTCATTTGGAAAAGACCTCTAAGATCCTTGAGTCCAGCTGTTGACCTAACACCACCATGGCCCAAAGTGCCATGTCCACATATTTCTGGAATACCTCCAGGGATGGTGACTCCACTACCTCCCTGGGCAGCCTGCTCCAGTGTCTGATTACTCTTGCAAGAAAGACTTTTTTGCTACTACCCATCCTAAACCTCCCCTGGCACGACCTGAGGCCATTTCCTCTGGTTCTGTCATCTAATAATAGGGAGAAGAGGCCAACCCCCAGCTCCAGTCTTCTTTCAGGGCATTGTAGAGAGCAACAGGGCCTCCTTTTTCCTCCAGGCTGAAGAATCCCACTTCTCTGAGCTGCTTCTCACAAGACTTGTTCTACAGACTCTTCACAAGCTTTATTGTCCTTCTCTGGACCTGATCGAGCTCCTCAATGTCCTTCTTGGAGTGAGAAGCCCCAAACTGAACCAAATATTTGAGGTGTGACATCACCAGTGCTGAGCACAGGGACGAAATTTCTCCTTAGAATCATAGAATGGTTTAGGTTGGAAGGGACCTCAAATATCATCCAGTTCCAACCCCCTGCCATAGGCAGGGACACCTCCCACTAGAACAGGTAGCTCAGGGCTTCATCCGGTCCAACCATGAACACCTCCAGGGAGGTTGTGGATGAGAGAATCACTCAATGTGTCAAAGATCATACTGGCTGATTCTGTCATCTACAACCTCCCTGGGCAACCTGTGCCAGTGTCTCACCACCCTCACTGCAAGGAACTTCCTCCTAACATCCAGTTTCAATCTCCCCTCTGCCAGTTTAAACCTATTACCTCTCATCCTGTCATTACAAGACCTTGTCAATAGTCCCTCCCCAGCCTTCCTGTAGGCCTCTTTCAGATACTGGAAGGCTACTCCAAAGTCTCCTTGAAGCCTTCTCTTCTCCAGGCTGCAGAGCCCCAACTCTCTCCGCCTGTCCTCATAGCAGAGCTGCTGCAGCCCTCTCAGCATCTTGGTGCCCTCCTCTGGACTGGCTCCAACAGTTCCATGTCCTTCTTGTGTTGGGGGCTCCAGAACTTCACACACCTGTACTCCAGGTGGGGTGGTACATTCCCCAGCAGTCAGAGGGGTTTGTGCCTGTCCCCTGAGAGACAGCCACAGGTTAAAGCAAAGCTGGGAGGAGCTGGCAGTGCTGTATGACTGTTTGCTCCGTCTGCTCCTTGTTCTCATCTCTCTAACCTTGCACCTTTTGGTCTTGACTGCAGGATGACACTGAGAGCATCTGCTGCCAGGAGCAGATAAACCGCTCAATCTACTGGGCAGATGGCTTCGTTTTTGTTTACTCCATCACAGACTACGAGAGCTACCGAGTCATCCGGCCCCTCCACCAGCACATCCGCAAGATCCACCCCAATGCCAACATTCCTCTGCTTCTGATGGCCAACAAAGGGGACCTCCTGCGAGCCAGGCAAGTGTCCTCCAAAGAAGGCCTCCAGCTGGCCAGCGAACTGGGAGGTACTTACTATGAAGTCTCAGCCCGGGAGAACTGTGAGGGCGTGCACGAAGCCTTCCAACAGCTTTGCCAGGAGGTCAGCAGGATGATTGGGAGCTGCAACGGAGAGAAACGAAGAGGTCTCCACCTGGTCCGACCCAAGTCTCCAAACATGCAGGACTTAAAGAGACGTTTGAAGCAGGCTCTGACTTCCAAAGGCAAATCTGCTACTACGCTTTGATGTAGCCAACAGAAATTGTTTTCCACAGCCCTGAAAAATAAAAGGACAAGAAAAGAAGCTGGTAATAAGAGGCGTGGTTGAAACTCAGCAGCTGGGTTGTGTGGGGGCTCTTTTCTTTTGTCTTTACATCTTCCTCGTTCAGCAAAGGAACAGACAGAATTTGCTCTTTGGGACAAAGGTTTAGAAAGTGTGGTTTAAAAAAACAGATTTTCCCAAATGATTTTTTTTTTTCCAAAGGGACAGAGTCAAACAGTTTAGGCTTAAAATGTGGGTTTTGTTAATAACAAGAGTTAAATGTTACTTGTAGGAGAAGTGGCTTCTCTTGAGGATGGTTGTAGCCTCAAATGTGGGCCACAAGCTACAGCAAAACAGGAGGAGAGAAGGATGTGAGCTGTACTGAGCAAGCAAAATGGACCAGATTTGCTTAGTCCCACGTCCAGAAAATGAAGGCAAAAAGTGAATGAAGAGCATAAGTAGTGAAAAGTAGTCACTGAAAAACTTTTAAATGCAGATTAGAAAGTGTCCTTAGCAATGTCAGGAGACATCTGTTCATATCTTGTGGCCTTCCAGTATCTGAAGGGGGCCTACAAAAAAGCTGGGGAGGGACTTTTTAGGCTATCAGGTAGTGACAGGACTAGGGGGAATGGGGCAAAGCCGGAGGAGGGCAGATTCAGACTGGATGTGAGGAGGAAGTTCTTCAGCATGAGAGTGGTGAGAGCCTGGAATGGGTTGCCCAGGGCGGGTATTTGGGGCCACATCCCTGGAGGTGTTTGCAGCCAGGCTGGATGAGGCTATATGCAGCCTAATGTAGGGTAGGGTGTCCCTGGGCATGGCAGGGGGGTTGGAAGTAGATGATCCATGTGGTCCCTTCCAACCCTGACTGATTCTATGATTCTATATGGAAGCTTTAGTCTTACAGTGCCTCTTTAAAGGGAGATTCTTAAAAAACAATATTTTTTTCAGATTGTTTTCCTTTAGACAGATAGTGTCTCTTTCTGAAGGTGATTAGAAGGACAAAGTACACATTTGTAGCAGCATTTTGTAGTGTTTCTCAATGGTGTACTTCTCCTTTCCTCCATGGCAATGAGAGAGGGCTTAATGGAGCAGTGAGGTTTAAAACCTGCAAAGAAATGAACTGAATTAATCAAGAACAAGGAGGTGACCTAGAGCTCTTCCCTTTTGTTTCTTCCAGACTAGTTAATTTTCAAGTTCAAAACATGAGGCCTTCATATAAAATATGTTTAATGAATTAGGTACTTGCTTGGTTGGTTGGTTTGTTGTTTTAAAGAATGAAATGTTTTGTGATGCCTGAAAGTGCTGTCTTTGGGAATGTGTTGTTTTGCTCTTTGCCTTAAGACCAGACTCGACTTCATACCTCACAGTGTAAATCATCAGACTATCAGGACAGGTTTCACTGGTAGCATCTCACCGCCTTGTGTCTCAGCAATGCACAAAGGGATTTGAAGCTGCCTCCTGTGAGCTGCCCTGTTTTATGGCAGCACTAACAACAACATCAAGCATCCATCATTCCCTTTTCAAGGAGAGTGGAAAGACACTGGGTTGGACCATGTGAAAGTTATGGTGCCACAATCTTTTCTTTGAGCAGCCCATATGAGCAATTCACAGGACCATGAAATGAAGGAAAGCTCAGTGATTTACACTTGGGAACACAGAAGGGAAAATCCTCATTTGGTGGCTACAGGAAAGTACTCCTAGCTGCAGTTTCAGCTGGTGATACTGAGCTAAATCAACCTTTTACTCCTTATGAGCAGCAAAAATGTAAACTGAGTCTGAGCATTTACATTGCTCAGAGCCTGGAAATGTATTTTTTTATTTTTCTCATCCTATACTAAACAACTCTAGTCATTATTTTCCTTCTCACCTGGATGTGCTCTATCTACAGCTCACTTTCAGTTTTATTTATTGATTTCCATAGCGGAGGATGTTTTATCTTCTGATTCATTTCAGATTCTTTTATTCGCACAAAAGAACTGCACCTTTGTATGAAATTAGTTTCAAGTGGTAGTAGTAGGGGAAAAGGAAAGTTGGATTACCCAAACAGGGAGATCATCCAGTCTAACCCTCCTGCTAAAGCAGGGTCACCCACTGCAGCTTGCCCAGCATCACAATGCTCAGGTGGGTTTGGAATCTCTCCAGAGAAGGAGACTCCACAACCTCTCTGGGCAGCCTGCTCCAAGACTCCAGAACCCTTGCAGCAAAGAATTTTCTCCTTCTGTTCAGATGGAACCTCCTGGGTTGCATTCTGTGCCCATTGCCTCTTGCCCCACCACAGTGCACCACTGAGAAGAGTCTGGCCTCATCCTCTTGACCTCTGTCCTTTAGGTATTGATCAGCATCGATCAGGTCAAACACTATTTGAGGATTTCATGGCTGACTAACAATGTGCTGTCTGATCAGTGCCATTATTCAGTGCAGGCACTTTGGTATGATGTTTATCAGCACAGAATTTCAATAAATATCGGAATTACTAATCGCAGGGCTCAAATATCACATCTAAAGACGCAGTAGCATGAAACAGAGCAAAGGGCTTGTGAGAGACACACAAACTGCAAGCTGTTTCCATTGGAAAAGTGATCACCAGTTTGGAATAGCTGTTCAATATTTTATTGCCCCAGTACTGTAGAAATTTGCCAAAGACAATTTGCTGCCAACATTCGTTTTTGTAAGTGCCTAAGAGAACTGGGTGCTTTAGCTTATCCACTTCGTTTTGCACTTACTTCTTCAGCACCAATCCCTGCTGACTTGGGAAGAAGCTTCAACCAATTTGAAACCTGTCAACTTCTTTATTTTCAGCGGTGATTAATAAAAGCAAGCGAGGTCTTTCCTGAGTAGTGTATAAAATGGCTCCTTTATGTCTCATGTCTTGATCCTTGTTTATGCTAATAGTATGGCTTCCCTCCCCTTTCTTATAAACTAACACACCCTGCTTTGGAAGCATGCACAAGTATTCCTGCATCTGTAGTCCTCCATAAGTCAATATTCCCACATTCCTGTGGCAGTGTTGGAGAAAATAAAGTCTATATTTTAGCTAAAGCCAAAAAGTACTGAAACATTTAAGTCTCCTCTAAACACTAACATGTGGTAAACATTTCTTCTGTTCCAGAGACTTGAGCCTAGTATTTCCTTTGTTCATTGACCAGCAATACAAATCCTTTAATAGGTCTGATACTGGTTTTAAGCCAGGACATAGCATTTACAGAAGACAATAGAGCTCAGCATTCTTATTAGCAGCAGAATACGGCTCTGTGCCGCTGAAGCTAAGGCAGGCTGAGGAAGGAGAGCGGTGGCAAGAAAAAGCAGGGAGAAGAGAATGCTCTAGAATTAAGTGCCTAAAAATAATCATGTAAAATATCAAAGATAAGTCATGTAAAACCTGATCCTGAATTAGAATCTTTGGGCTGTCAGGGGAAGAAAAAACAACAAAAAAACCCCAAACTATATATTCTACTGAAGCTTTTAAATTAAGCCTCTAGAGAGAATCGTAGAATCACAGAATCATTTTACTTGGAAAAGACCTTTAAGATCATCAAGCTCAATCATTCTTTATCTGACAGGAGACTGATGCTGAACCATGTCCCTCAGCACCACATCTTTGCCTATTTTAAATCATAGAATCATAGAACAGTTTAGGTTGGAAGGGACCTCAAAGCTCATCTGGTTCCAACCCCCCTGTGCCATAGGCAGGGACACCTCCCACTAGAAGAGGTGTTTTAAATACCTCCATGGATGGGGTTTCAGCCATGGCCCTACTCAATGTTTGAGAACCCTTTCAGTGAAGAAAAAGGGAAGCAAAGATACTTGAGAGAGGAGAGGAAGGGAAAAAAACTATTTGAGAGTAGAGGTTTGTTTGGCTATCAAGGCCAATCTCTTTTCAATTACATTAGTTAAGTCCAGATGAACTCCATTGGAAGAAACAGCAACAAGCTGTAGAATTCACTCTCAATTTTCTTTCTCCGTGCCTCTTCATTCTCCTGAGCAGTTTAATTCCTGTGCACCATCTGGTTTTCAAGATGGTTTACAGCTGGGTTTATTTGGGCACACAGCAGTTGAGTGATTTGCCCCAAGGTTACACAGCTGAGCCAGTGCTAGAGAAGACCTTAAAAAAACTGTGTCACTTGTAATTAATTCCCAACCCTTTGCAACAACTCCCAGACCATAGCACCTCCCTCGAGGTATGCACAAAGCACAGGGAGTTGTCTTACGCAAGAATGTAATTAAAAGTTGGCAAAAGTTACTTAAATTACAGGTTATGGTAGAAACTGACCAAGCACAGCACTACTGATGTGCTGGCAGCGTGCACTATTGTAGTAAGCACAGAATCATACAATGGTTTTGGTTGGAAGAGACCTTAAAGATCATCTAGTCCAACCCTCCCTTCCATGGGCAGAGACACCTTTCACTAGACCAAATTGCTCAAGGACCTGGCCTTGAATACCTCCAGGAAGGAGGCATCCACAATTCCCTTGGGCAACCTGTTCCAGTGTCTCTCCACCCTTACTGTAAGGAATTTCTTCCTAATCTCCAGTCTAGATCTGCCCTCCTCAAGCTTCAATCCATTCCCTCCTGTTCTGTCACAACAAGCCCCTGTAAAAAGTCCCTCCCCAGCCTTCTTGTAGCCCCCTTCAGGTACTGGAAGGCTACTCTAAGGTCTCCCTGGAGCCTCATATTCTGCAGCCTGAACAGCCCCAAGTCTCTCAGCCTGTCCCTATAGGAAGGTGCTCCAGCCCTCTGATCTAAGCCTGGCTTAGGAGTTACTGAAGATGTTTGTAAATGGTTATTTTCAGCAGTATTCTGTCACTTATGTCTGTCACACATTTCCAGTGATTCCCCATGGAAATACAGTGTGACTTGGGAGATGGGAAAGTCAGGCTCTATTTTTAGCTTTCTCTGTGACTTGCTCTATGACCTTGGCCAGATCTCTTCATCAAAGCTGCTGTGTCTGTAAAAGTAAGATCTAGACACACACTTACCATATGCTTCAGCAGAGGATCTGTCCTGAGAAGAAAGGAATTGTGTGTGCAGTAGGAACAGCTTAAATCTTGCCATCTGAATTCAGACCCTGAACCCCGATCCCTTAAACTGGGAGCTGTTAGGATCCCACCCTTACACTT
The DNA here is from genome assembly GCA_013396835.1 of Psilopogon haemacephalus. Taxonomy (NCBI): domain Eukaryota; kingdom Metazoa; phylum Chordata; class Aves; order Piciformes; family Megalaimidae; genus Psilopogon; species Psilopogon haemacephalus. The sequence goes on from VWZI01018739.1 coordinate 939,758, forward strand.
GAAACATGGGAACAAAACAGAAAATTTACAACTTTGTTTCAAAAAGTGGCTTAGAAAGAAATATTTGTATCAAGGTTACCTGGCTACTCACAGGACTTACTGTCAAGTGTACAGAGGTAGAGGAAAGTGACTTTCTGAGACATTGAAACAACCAGCAGAGAGTTAGCTAATTGTGAGACTTGCCAGCTTCTTGTTGCTGCTGCTTTGCCCTCTGCCAAGCTAGAAGATTTTAGGTCAAAACCCCACTGCTACTGCTTGAGCTGCAGCCCTGCAGCCCTGCAGCACATGGCCCCAGAGCAGCAGAACGTAGTGAGAGATTTGCTACTATTTAGTTGGTGTGCTGTCAGAGTTCTGATGAGCTGTGCTGGTCTCCTTTAGGACTAGCACAGGAAAGCTATGAAATTAGAAGTGGAATTGCTTCCAGTTTGACTCTGAAACTCTCCAAAGCAGGGACAATGGCGCTAAGAAAAAAAAACAATCTATCACCTCTGGAGACAAAGCAAGACTATCCCTTTGATAACTTTTCACCCTTGTTCTCATTGGCTCTCTCCATCCTTGTCCCTCTCAATTCATGTCTTTGTTCTCTTTTCATTTAGCCAACAAAAACTTCAGCAGTCTTTCTTCCTTAGGTTTAGAAATGCTTTTTCTTTGGTTATTTTTCTCTTTCTCTCTCTCTCTCTCTTTTTTCTCTTTCTCTCCCTCTTTTTTTTTTTTTTTTTCTGTTTAATTTTAAAATTATTTTCAACTATTTTAACTGCAAACATGATGTTTGGCTGCAATGACCTTTTCCAGCTGAAACGTTTCTATGATTTACAGCAAAATAAGAGCATCTACTTAGCCTTTTGACCTCATTTACCTAAAGCAATTTAAAGGCCATCTAAATAAAGTCAGGACAGCTCTGTGCTCAGACAGACCTTTGATTTCATGCCATTTCTCCCTAAATGCTCTCACTGGTGTAGCCCAATCTTTCCTCCTCCTGTTTTATGTATAAGTGTTCATGTTTTTTGAGCTCATTTATGTTACGTAGTCATTGCTTAGTTAAACCTGTTTAGTTCTTGTCAAGTTTTGCTGCTCTTCTCTGAAATCTCTTTGCTTTAATCAGTTCTGCTCTCTAGGAGAGGAGAGCTATCCCCTCTAAGCAGCTGTGCAAGCGGTGGATGAGCTCAGAACAGCTGGTGATTTTCTGCTCTGTCAGGTTTCTGCCCATTACTGAAGACTTTGCAATAAACAGGAGCACAAAGAGTAGTGCAGCAAACCCAATTCTACCCTTTCCTTTCATCTCTCAAACTCCTTTGGTGACAATAACTTTATCCAGCACAAAGTGGACAGAGTTTATCCTAAATAAGTGTGCTTCAGCACAGATGGAAAAGCACCAAATATGAAGCAGAGAGCTGAGTCTGTAGGCTCTGCACAGCCCCAGGATCCAATTCCATAGGAGCTGTCACAGCAATCCTCTTTTCTTTAGAAGAGACATATTTTACATTTTCCCTTTCATCCAAAGGGGTTTCAAGACACAGCCTCTGGATCTCCTCACGCAGACACTTACTGTCTCCTCTGTAGCAGGTCAAGGGGAAGCTGCACATTTTCTGGATGTGATGGGTGAAAGAATGCATGCCTTGGGCTGTTTTTATGGATAATTATGGAGACTGTTCCTAAGGATACTGTTTTCCTTCTCTCTGGGCAATAATGCAGAACACCAGCAAGCCGTAACTGGTCATTTTGAAAAGATAGTAGTGCTGTCTGCTCAGGCTGGAGACACACTGTCCCTACTCTGCTGCCCTGAAAGCTCACCAGATAAGCAGAAGTTGGAGTTTTTTTTTCTGATGCAGCCTTTGAACTCTCACCAAAGAGCTGAAGTGTGTCACTTGTTGACTGTGTTCCAGGTTTCCAGATGCTTTTGGGAGCCGCTGCTCTTCGTGGTGTCTTCCATTGCATTGTATTTCACTTCAAAACTCTCAGTATTTATCAACTCTGGAATATCACACTGCAGTGCAACAGCCTATTCTTTTGCCTCCCTATTTTTAGAATCATAGAATGGTTTAGGATGGAAGGGACCTCAAGTATCATCCAATTCCAATCCCCTGCCGTAGGCAGGGTCACCTCCCACTAGAACAGGTCACTCAAGGCCTCATCAACCTGGCCTTGAACACCTCCAGGGAGGTTGTGAAGGACAGAATCACCTAATGTGTCAAAGATCATACTGGCTGATTCTGTCATCCACAACCTCCCTGGGCAACCTGTGCCAGTATCTCACCACCCTCACTGCAAACAACTTCCTCCTAACATCCAGTTTCAATCTCCCCTCTGCCAGTTTAAACCCACTCCTTCTCATCCTGTCAAAAAAAGACCTTGTGAATAGTCCCTCCCCAGCCTTCCTGTAGGCCTCTTTCAGATACTGGAAGGCTACTCCAAAGTCTCCTTGAAGCCTTCTCTTCTCCAGGCTGCAGAGCCCCAACTCTCTCAGCCTGTCCTCATAGCAGAGCTGCTGTAGCCCTCTCAGCATCTTGGTGGCCTCCTCTGCACTGGCTCCAACAGTTCCATGTTCTTCTTGTGTTGGGGGCTCCAGAACTGCACACAGTGCTGCATCTCAGCATTGCATCTACATGTCTTTTAAATCCCTCCAGGAATGGGGATCCTGGCACTGCCCTGGGCAGCTGCTCCTGGCCTTGACAACCCTTTTAGGGAAGCTTATGTCCAACCTAAATCTCCCTTGGTGCAACTTGAGGCCATTTCCTCTTGTCCAATCACTTGTTCCTTCAGGAAGGTCATAGAGAGCCAGAAGGTCTCCCCTCAGCCTCCTTTTCTCCAAGCTGAACATCCTAGTTCCCTCAGCTGTTCCTCTTCAGCCCTTTTCTCCAGACCCTTCACCAGCTTTGTTCATAGAATCAGTCAGGGCTGGAAGGGACTGCAAAGATCATCTAGTTCCAACCCCCCTGCCATGGGCAGGAACACTCTACCCTAGATCAAGCTGGCCACAGCCTCATCCAGCCTGGCCTTAAACACCTCCAGGGATGTGGCCCCAACCATCACATTGCAGGCTCTCATTACTCTCATGGTGAAGAACTTCCTCCTCAAGTCCAGTCTGAGTCCCAGGGGCTTTCAGGTAGGACCTGGCCCATACTGCCTGGGGACACTGGAAAAGGGTTGCCCTTCTCTGGACCTGCTCTAGCCTCTCGATGCCCTTCTTGGAGTGAGTGGCCCAAATCTGAACCTAGTGTGGCTTCACCAGTGCCAAGTACAGGGGACAGTCACTGCCCTGGTCCCACTGGCCACACTATTTCTACTAACATGCCTATGTCCAAGTGACTTCTCCTAAAGGACCACAGTAGTATTGCTGGTCTCAGAGTAAATACTGGTTCAGCTCCATCAATGAATGAAGAGTTTGAGTTGCCACTCTCAGCCATCCTTTTCACTGCCAAGACCACCTATGAAGTCCAGAGCCCAAGAGCTAGCACCAGCTATATCTGACTAGCATTCATCAGTCGGCGCTGGAGAGCAGGAACTGGCTTGCAGAACAGCCACAATGTGCCAAAGGAGCAGCTTTTAACCCCGGAATACATATTTGTGTCAGGCTTGTGAAATGCTACATTTTTTTTCTCTGAGTGCTGTTTTTGCTAGAATTATGTGTTTGGCAGCTTGGAGGAAGGCAAGGAGCTTTGTTTCTAAATCCTGAGTGCTAGTCATTTGAGATTCCTCATTTTATCTATTTTGGGATTTTATTTTTTTTTTTAATTTTAGCTGTTTTGCACTTGTGTGAACATCATGCTGGGGAATGAAGTGAAGCAAATGGAGCCAAAGGTTTGCCTCTTTGTGCGTTTGGCATCTTCTCCACACTGCAGATACATCTCAGCACTGCAAGAACCAAGAATTGTGAGCGGGGCTGAGAGAATTTTGTTGTCTGCAAAAAAAATCCAGACACCTCTCAGTGCCATGGCTGCTGGAAAAAAAAAATACACACATCTAAAAGTCGTGTAGTTGTGGTGCCTGGGGATATGGCTTAGTGATGGATTTGGGAGAGTAGGGTTAATGGTTGGACTTGATGATCTTGAAGGTCTTTTCCAACCTAAATGATTCTGATTCTGTGATCTAAGTAGTATTCAGCGTTCACCACCTATTCACAAGGAGCTTGGAAGCTCAGGCTTCACAGGATGGAGAGAGAAGGCTCTCAAAGGGTTAAACATTTCCTGCCCTTAATCTACTATCACGTAATGTGGAATGAATGTTTCAGCTCAAACTGTTTCCTAGATCTAACAGTTTCAGGGTGTGAGGTCAAAGTGTGGGAGAGATGGGGAGAAAACAGGGAGAACAGGGAATGTTGAGCTGTTGAACCCAGAGAAGCACAGAGGCAGCCAGAGAAATGGAAAGGATGGTTTTTCAAGCAGCTCCCTCCAGCCCAGCTGTAAGGGCTGTGGTGGAGCCACAGGCAAAGTGTGTATGACTTTAAGGACTTCCTGTTCCTGCTCCTGCTTCTCCCATGTGTGCTGCTTCTGCTCTGGGCACGGTTCCCACGCTACATTGCAACATGCGCCTTGAGTTTCTCACAGGATCTCTGCCCAGACACAAACTGCAGCTTCAGTCCTTCCTGCACCCTGCAAATCCAGGAGGTGGCTCTCCTCTGGGGCTACTGCTTGCTATATTTATTTTTCCTCCCTCTGCACATCTTCTCTTATGCTACCAGATCTGGCTCCTATACCCAAGAGCTTTACCCAATGTAGCAAACGTCAATTTATAAACTCATCAGATTTCAAATTGCTTTGATTTTTCCAGACCCACCTGATCTCATAAAGTCATGGAATGTTTTGGTTGGGAAAGACCTTTAAGATCATCGAGTCCAACCATTCTCTATCTCAAGTCTGGTGCTTAACCTCAGCTCCTCATCTCTGCATCTTTTAAACACCTCCAGGGATGGAAATTCAACTACCCGCCCTGGGCAGCTTGTTTCAGTGTTTGGGAACCCTTTCAGTGAAGGAGTTTCTTCTAATCTCCAACCTAAACCTCCCCTGGTGCAGCTGGAGGCCATTTCCTCTTGTCCCATAACTTGTTACTTGTGAGAAGAGAACAACCCTCACCTGGCTCCAACCTCCTTTCAGGGAGTTGTAGAGAGCCAGAAGGTCTCCCCTGAGCTTCTTTTTGCCCAGACTAAATTACCTCAGTTCTCTCAGTGGCTTCTCACCAGACTTGTGCATTAGACCCTTCACCAGCTTTGTTGCCCTTCCCTGGACCCGCTTCAGCACCTCAATGTCCTTTCTGGAGTGAGAGAGTGTACCCAGAACTCAAGGTTTGGCCTCACCAGAGCTCAATCATAGAATCATATAATGATTTAGGTTGGAAGATAGCACAAAAGTAATCTCAGATAATTTCTTACACAAAGAGAGACTGGCCTGGCCTGATTTCATTTGCAGACCTTTCTAGGAGGACAGTGCAATCATTCATGACTATCAGCATGTCAAAATATATTCCTACAGATGTACCACTTGTTTGTTTCCTTTGTAGTTTTCACCTCCTCTGTCTGTGGGCAGAACCTTCTACTGAGGGAATTTTGACTGACTTAATTTCTTGCCAACTGACAGAAACTTCTGATCACTGACATAGGGGTTGAGAAAAGAAGAAGCCATAAAGCACTCGAGTAAACCTATTTTCATTGTCCCTCCTCTTTAAGCAGCTCCCATTGGTCTCAGCCTCCCTGTTTTCACCCTGGGTTACACTGAGTCCGCCCCAATTTCTTGCTTCTCTGTCTTAAACCATCTGAGCATGCTCAGGTGAGCTCATCTGAGCATCAGGTGGGCTGATGTCTTGGCATGCAATGGGGTGTTGCATGAGTGTCAGAGCAGCTGGTGACAGGCACATGGCACTTCATGGTCATCTCCCCCATGGGCCACCTCTGCAGCCCCTGGGGTCTCCACTAGCTGAGAGCAGTAAACTGAAACCTCTCCCTCCTAGTATCAAAGATAGGGACACCCCCTCCCCAAATTACAATAGGAGCAGAGAGATTTGGTACCTCAGCCTGCTGCTGAGAAGAGTAAATTCTGCATCTTCCCACCAAAAGATAACAAACGTCTGAAGGGAATCAGCTGACAAATCCTCTTGCTCAACACCACTCCTAAGCTGCACGAAAAAAACAAACTCCTTTCATGGCAGGAAATCCTCAGACCAGTTTGTCACCAGGATTTGGGAAGATTTAAAGAGCAAGGCTGCTAACAGCAGATGACAGAGCCAGGAAAAGTGGTCAGTGAGGCTTTTTCTGGGCTGATAGCTCCCAAGCCTACTTTAAGGCTACCAGGCAAACATGGGGTTTAATGCTTTCAGGATAAAGATGCAGAAGGAAGACTCCAGAACTCTTTTTAGGAGTTCCACAGGAAAACAATTCCTCACGATTTAGGAAAAGGTCAGAGTGCTGCCCACAGCTCCAGACATTTTATTTCTAAAATGGGCCACATAAAAACTCCCTTAAGGTCAGACCTACCAGTTTTCAGCCTTTGAACTGAATGGAAAGATCCTAATTTAAGATTCTCTTTTAATGCAGCTTTGTGTATTTTGGAACGTCCTTTGTGGGACACGAGCAGTTGTCCTAGTCCCATATCCAGTACCTGTAAGTGGCCTACAAGAAAGCTGGGAAGGGACATTTTACAAGGGCTTGGAGTGATAGGAGGAGAGGGAATGGATTGAAACTTGAGGAGGGAAGACTTAGACTGGAGATCAGGAAGAAATTCTTTGCAGTGAGGGTGGGGGGACACAGGTCACCCAGGGAGGCTGTGGATGCTCCCTCCCAGGAGGTGTTCAAGGTCAGGCTGGATGAAGCCTTCAGCAAGCTGAGCTAGTGGAAGGTGTCCCTGCACTATAGGGTTGAAAGCAGATGATATTTAAGGTCTCTTCCAACCTGAGCCATGCTATGAATCTGTAAATCTTCTCATTCCTTGTCTCTCAAACATGTTTTCCTGCTAGTTGTATTGGGTTTAATTTAGCTACCCCTGAGCCCAAAAGCCCAATAAATACTCAATTTGATTTGGAAGTTAAAAAAAAAAAATCCAAAACTTTAACAATAAATAGGAAGTAAAGTTTTTTGTTTGTTTGTTTGTTTTTGTGGTTTTTTTTTTAACAGAATGTGAGAAAAAAAGGGAACCAGAATGCAGGGTAGGGGGAATGAGGGAAAAAATTACAGAGGCTGGGGAAAAAACGGGGAAGAAAGGGAACAAAATACACAAAATAGAAATATAACCTGTGGAAGGCAATTGAATCCAAATGCTGGGATGGATGATTTTGATGTTGGATGGAGCAGGGTGCAGGCCTTTTTGTGATAAAATGCTGGTAGGTAGAATCCCAAGGAAAATGGTGGTACCCCTCCATGTGTTGGCTGAGGAGGATGTGGTGGTCTGGCAGCAGAGCAGCAAGGAGTCACTCAGGCAGTCAGGGCAGGAGAGAGAGAGAAAAAAATAACCTGTCTCCCCTTTTATAGCAAGTCCTTAGCAGGAACTGGGAAGAGCTAACCATGACACCTGGGGAAAGGTCAGACCACCCCCCTGGGAGGAGTCAAACGGCTCCAGGTGAGGCTTAACCCTTTACACTAGTGGAGGACATAATGGCAACCAAGGGACCAAGAACACCAGAGGGTATTGCTCAGGTATTCTGTATTCAGAGGGTATTCTGTGCTGGTTTGAACTAATTGGAGAATTTGAGTGAGAAATTAGACTATTAGCTGAGAGAGAAAAACACAGGATGTCATTGCACCCAGAGCTTTACTGAGAAAGAAAAAAAAAAAAAAAGTTGTTTTAAAAGTTATAACCAAAACATAGATAGGGGAGATGGTTTCAGACCTTGCTGGGCTGCAGCTGCTTCTCTTGCATGGTCTCCTTTGTCTCTGCCTTGTTAGCTAATTCTCAGTAATACTACTAACTTCTTTCCTACTGCTAACCCTCCCTGGCCAATCTACCTCAGCTTATCTGCAGCATCAACAGGTGGTGAGATCAGATTGGGGAAGGGGGGAAAGGTGGTAGGGGTGGTTGGTTACCCCTCTTGGGGATTTTGGTCTCTGAGAGCGGTGTGGTGTTTCTGTATTAACCTTTTCATTGTATATATCTGTAAATATCTGCTTGTATATTGTGCAAAGCTGTAAATATAAAGCTTCATTTATCAACTTCCAGTGTTCTGAGTCCTAGCCTGGGTTTATTTCAAAAGCTGGGGGGGCAGGGAACTGCTAAACCACCACAAGTTCCCATAAAATGAAAATGCTCCTTCTTTCCTTTGTAAAGTGGTTTGAGATCTCTTGATTGAACCTCTGGTGTGTAAGCCAGGTGTCACACAGCTCTCACTATCCTACTGCTGCTCCCTTGCGTGGAGAAGAGCTGCTGGCTTGCTATTAAGAGAGCAGGAAGTGGGGATTAAACTTTGCTCTTTGTAATTACAAACAAAAGCTCCAAAGGCTTTTGGGTAAACCTGGGGATGAGCAACTGTTTCTAAGAAAAGTGAATCCCAGAAGTAGAGGCCCAGATTGATGCCTCACGGGGAGCTGAATTAAAACAAGGTCAGGCTTGGCAGGCAGCCTCCTCTTCACCTTGGGAATATTCTCCAGGGAATGGATCTGGAACATAACTGTTTTGACACGAGGTTTCCTGTTGCAAAGGCTCTGTGCAGACTCCTAATCAAGCAGCTGGGATTATTAATTTTTTTTCATATGTGCCTAAGCCACATTTTCAAGTGGTGTAAACTGCAGTAGCACCAGGAGACTCCTGGGGATGAAAAACAAATGCAGCTGTCTGGTTTTATGAGCTGAGGATACAACCCAGCCTAAAAATCACCCATGGCAAAACCCATTTCTGGGGCTAAGAAGGTGGTTTCACACACACAAAGTGGGGCAAGTATCTTCTCAAAGCCCAGGTCACCTCTGGTGGTGCAGAGAAAGCTTGGCAGATGTACCCTTTGTGTCTACTGCTTGTATCCATTAAGTCACATGGAAAAAGTTTTGAGAGCTGTGTAAACAAAAGCCCTGCGTGGTTAGTGGCCCTCTGATTTCCTTTGAACTCCTCATGCGTGTTTTGCATTCACTTTCCAGGAATAGCCTGGTGAGAGTTATCCTGGCACAAAAGCTCCTAGTGAAGAGGAATTGGTGTCTTGAGGCTATCAGTTACCCTCTTGTGCAGCATCAGACTCCTGTGATGTATGTGGGAGTCCTGATCCATCTGTGGGCTGCTAGATTGTCATAAAACAAATAATATGATATTACAGCAACAAGCAAAGAGATTATTTATAGATGAGCCAGTAGCTTCTAGCATGGTACAGAAGGTCATGAGCAATATAGATAGCAGAGAAATTGCTTCTTGTGGCCAAGGAGTCCAATAGTCTCCTGGGGTGCATTAAGAAGAATGTGACCAGCAGGCCAACTGAGGTTCTCCTCCCCCTCTACTCTGCCCCAGTGAGGTCATATCTAGAGTACCAGGTCCAGTTCTGAGACAGAGAGGCAGAGAACTACTGGAGAGAGTCCAGTGGAGGCTATGAAGATGCTGAAGGGTCTGGAGCATTTCTGTGAGGAGGAAAGGCTGGGAGCTCTGGGGTGTTTCAGCCTGGAGAAGAGCAGCCTGAGAGAAGATCTTCTAATGCTCAGCAAGAGCTAAAGGGTGAGGGGCAAGAGGCTGGTGCCTAGTGATAGGACAAAGGGCAACAAGAACTAGAAGGCAGGAACTTCCACCTGAACGTGAGGAAAAGCTCCTGCTGGAACAGGCTACCCAGAGAAGCTCTGATGTCTCTTTCTCTGGAGAGATTCCAGACCCATATGGACATTGTATTTCTGGGCAACCTGCTGTGGGTGACCTTGCTTTAGCAAGAGGGTTGGACTGGATGATCCCCAGAGGTTCCTTCCAACCCCCACCATGCTGGGATGCTGTGATTCCACAGCCATGCCAGAGGCAGACCTGAAAGCAGCACAGCTCTGCTAGCACCAAGCTGCATTCTAGCACATAATCCCTGCTTAACTACAAAAATGCAGCACTGCTGCTGTTTCCAGTTTTGGAACTGGTTTGTGAGGGCTTGCTGCTCCACACTGCATTGTCTGATGTGGACAGAGTCGTTAGAGCTGTACAGCTGGCTGTTTGTTCTGGAAACCCTCCTGTGTTCACACAAACAATGCAATGTGATTTTTAATTTTTTTTTTTTTTTCTGACTGCCCATAATTGACAAAGCCCAAGACCATGGAACCATACAGCACTGCTCAGCATCACTGGAGAAACAGATAGAAGAAGAATGACCTCCCCACTGCTTTGCAATAGCACAGAAGAGAGTAAAGAACAGTACCACAAGAATTGGGAGAGCGAAAACAAAGACTAAATTCATTAGCAGTGTCATCTCCCTGCCATAAAAGCTCAAGCAGTGCTTGACGAAGGCTCTGGAGCATAAGCAGCCTTCCCAAGTGCTGCAGACTTACTGTGTGCTGGGAGCTGGAGATGTGACAAACAGAGTGTCCTGTAAAGGCTGATGCTCACCAAAACACGTCCTGGTATTGTGACAGCAGTGGGGACAACAGGGGTGGCACTGCCTTGAGAATCAAGTCTGAAAAAGGGCTGTCATAGAAGTGTGAATCACAGAATGGGTTGGCTTGGAAGGGATCTTTAAGATCATCTAGTTCTAGACCCCTGCCTGCCACATCAAAATAGACAGGAGCCTCTAGTCCAGTTAGTTGTGTCGAGAGGTTGGGGCAGTGCCCAGTGACAGGACAAGGGGCAGTGGGCACAAAGTGCCACCCAGGAGGTTCCATCTGAAGATGAGGAGTGACCTTCTTTGCTGTGAAGAGAACAAGGCTTGATAGAATTTCTTCTTGGTAGGAACAACTCCTAAAACAAGTGAGAGAAGGCTATATACTCACCTTTTATGCTGAACTGTCACACCACATTGATCATGGCCAGCAGGGCAAGGGAGGGGATTCTGCCCGTCTACTCTGCTCTCCTCAGACCCCACCTGGACTACTGTGTGCAGTTCTGGAGCCCCCAACACAAGAAGGACATGGAACTGTTGAAGAGAGTCCAGAGGAGGGCCATGAAGATGCTGAGAGGGCTGCAGCAGCTCTGCTATGAGGACAGGCTGAGAGAGTTGGGGCTTTTCAGCCTGGAGAAGAGAAGGCTTTGAGGAGACCTTCTAGTAGCCTTCCAGTATCTGAAGGGGGCCTACAGGAGGGCTGGGGAGGGACTATTGGCAAAGTCTTGTAATGACAGGACGAGGAGAAATGGGTTAAAACTGGCAGAGGGGAGATTTAAACAGGATGTTAGGAAGAAGTTCTTCACAGTGAGGGTGGCAAGACACTGGCACAGGTTGCCCAGGGGGGTTGTGGCAGCTCCCTCCCTGGAGGTGTTCAAGGCCAGGTTGGATGAATCCTTGAGTGACCTGTTCTAGTGGGAGGTGTCCCTGTCTATGGCACAGGGAGTTGGACCTGGATGATCTTTGAGGTCTCTTCCAACCTAAACCATTCTATGATTCTGTGATCTCCATGGAATTCTTCACCTTAGTGCCAAAGTTTTCCACCCTGGGCGAGTTGACTGCAAGGCTTTTAAAGACACCGAAAAGAGGAGCTGGTCATCATGGCTAAGAAGAAATGGTCCTGATTCAGTTCTAAGAAGGCTGGCCGTGGCCTGGGTTCTTGTCACAAGTCCTGAGGCCCTAGTTAGTTCCCACTGTCCACAAACCTGCAATGACACCTACTGGTAACCAATCAAAGCCTTTTCTCCTTATGGAGGGTGTGAGCCTGCTTGCTTCAAAACTTAACAGAGACTTGGGGCTATATGTCACCTTTCCACCCTCAGCATCCCCCACTGTGCTTCTGTAGATCCTAAGTGCATTGCAAACCACTCATGTACTGCTTCCCTCTTCTCTTGTGTCCAGCCCACGCTGGATTAGGTCAGTGTGTGTGCCTCATGTGTGTCCATGGGGGCCTTGTTGCTCCTCTTGCTTTGGGCCAGTGAGATATGTACAGAGCTTTCACGGACCACTCCTATATTTCCACACTAACAGTTCTGTTATCCTGCAGGATAATAGATAATAGCAGATAACCATGAGCACTGGTGAGGCCACACCTCAAATATCAGGTTCAGTTTTGGGTCCCTCCCTCCAAGGAGGACATTGAGGGGCTGGAGACTGTCCAGAGAAGGGCAGTGAAGAAAGTGAAGGGTTTAGAGCAAAAGTTATGTGAGGAGCAGCTGAGGGAAGTGTGCTTGTTCAGCCTGTAGAAAAGAAGGCTGCCAGAAGAGCACTTGGCTCTCTACAACTCCCTGAGGCTGGAGCCAGGTGGGGTTTGGTCTCTTCTCATGAGGAACAAGCAACAGGGAGACACAGAACAAGAGAACACAGTCTCAAGTTGTGCCAGGGGAGCTATAGGCTGGATGTTAGGAGGAAGTTCTGTACAGAGAGAGTGACTGGCATTGGAATGGGCTGCCCAGGGAGGTGGTAGAGACGGCATCCCTGGAGGTGTTCAAGCAAAGACTGGATGGAGCACTTAGAGCCATGGTATAGTTGATTGGCTAGAACTGGGTACTAGGTTGGACTGGATGATCTTGGAGTCTCTTCCAACCTGGCTGATTGATTCTATGATTCTAGGACAAGAGGAAAAGCCTCAAGTTGTGCCTGACAAGGTTGAGGTTGGACACAAGAAAGGTTTCTTCACTAAAAAGGTTGTCAAGCCCTGGGCCAGGCCTCCTAGGGAAGCTCTGAAGTCCCCATCCCTGGAGGAATAAAGGGCACATTGCTGTGCCATGGTTAACTTGTTTTGCACCAGCACTTCCAGGTCCCTCTCCACAGGGCTGCTCTCCAGCAGTCACCTCCCAGCCTGTACAGGTGCAGTTTATTATTCCTCCCCAGGTGCAGGACTCTGCACTTGTCTTTGTTGAACTTCATTTGGTTCCTCTGTGCCCAGTGGAACCTTTACTTCTGGGGTGGCAGAGCACTGGAAGAGGCTGCTCGGAGAGGTGGTGGAGTCTCTGGAAACTTCCAAGGCCCATCTGGATATGTTCCTGTCTCATCTGCTTTAGGTGACACTGCTTGGGCAGAGAGGTTGGACTCAATGATCCTCAGAGCTCCCTTCCAACCCCTACCATTCTCTGATTTTGCAATGCAGAGCCAGAGATAGGACATTTCCTTCAAAACCCTTTGTTTCCTCACCTGAAAACGAAGCCTGGGGAGGGATGATGGCATGAGGAAGGTGGGAGACGTGCCCAGACTGTGAGAAGTCTCAGCCTTCAGCTCAGAGTCAGCATTACCAGAAATAACAGGGAAAGGAAGGGAGGAGTGGGGAGGGAGAAGCTGGATATGTTCTGGAGGCTGGCTGGAGGTGGCTTTCAGCGTGTGTTCTGTCAGACTGCTGGAACACCACGGAATGATTAACACTTGCAGATGGTGCCATCAATTACAGGAGAAATACCAGCAAAGTAATTAGACTCAGGAATCCCACATCAGCTTTTTTTTTTTTTTTCTAAACTGAATTCCTGGGATTTCTCCCAAATTTTCAATTGTCTCCTTTGTTGTTTTTTGGGGTTTTTTTTGTCTCCTTGACATGTTTCTGGCTGGCTTAGCCATGCACACATAACGAAAGCTCCCCCAAACTGTTTCTTAAGGCGGCGAGAGTTGATGGAAATGATTCATTTGCATCAGAGGAAATCCGCAGCAGGAATGTTCTGTATTTGTAAATAGGTGAAAGAGTGGGACAGATGGATTATCTGCTGGCATCCCTGAAGAGTACATGGCCTAGATTAATCTCATTAACTTTGGATATCTACAGAGGAGACATAAATATCTGAGGGCTAGTTTTCCATCTTCTCTCTACGACTAAGAGAAACAAGGACTTGAAGGACACACTTTGTCTCATCCGAGACATCTGGAAAGATCTCTGCCAGGGTGAGATGAATTGTGTCTCGGACACAACCTATTTTTCCCTTACATGGAGACATATTTATGAACCTTAGACAATACATGGAAAAACCTTGTCGAAAAGATTCTATAAGGAGAGTCTGGAGAACTGTCTGGGCTGGCAAAATAGCTGGCAGATAGCCAGTGTGGAGAGATGGACTCTCTGCCTTCACAGTTAGAGACAGACCTTCCTGAAACAAGCCTTTGCTGTACATGGTGTTGAGTGTATCAATCCAGGCTGGGGATGAAGAGCTGCAGAGCAGCTCTGTGGAGAAGGAGTTGGGGATGCTATGGGGTGAAAAGCTGGACATGAGCCAGCACTGTCCACTCCTAGCCCAGAGCCAGATACATCCTGGGCTGCATCTCCAGCACAGGAGAGACAGACCTATTGGGGCAGGGCCAGAGAAGGACACAGCAATGAAGGCAGGGCTGGAAGCCCTATGTTGTGAGAACAGGCTGAGACACTTGGGGTTGTTCAGCCTGGAGAAGAAAGGCTCCAGGGAGACCTTCTGGTAGCCTTTCAGGTCTTCAATGGGCTGATCAGAAAGCTGGGGACAAACTTTTGAGCAGGACCTGTTGTGACAGGACAAGGGGTGATGGTTTAAACTAATAGAAGGAGATTCAGATTAGAGAGAAGGAAGAAATGTCACACATTGAGGGTGATGAGAGCCTGGCCCAAGCTGCCCAGAAAGGTGGTAGATGGCACATCCCTGGGACCATCCCAGGTCAGGCTGTGGCTCTGAGCAACCTGCTCTAGTTGCAGCTGTCCCTGCTGACTGCAGGAAGACTGGACTAGATCAGCTTTAAAGGTCCCTTCTCATCCAAACCAGTTCATGAATCTACGATTCTCTTGATCACACTATCCCACATATTTTCAGTCTTACATTTACCTCCGATTAACACAAACGTGACAAATAACACTCATAACAATGGGTGGTCCAAGACTGGTCAGCCAAAGCCCTCATTGTCTCTTACAGTGCTTTCAATCAAGGGACTACCAATGAGTTGTCACAGTGTCTGATGCAGGATAGAACTACTGGAGCCTGTTTTGTGTACATCATATTTATCCTTTTTTTTCCCTCCCAAATCCCCATTCCTACCCCATTGTTGCAGGTCTCTCTTCTTTGAGGCACCAGGAGTGAAGACAACTGAAGATGTGACTTTATAGAGACGTTCCTACAAGTTTCCTCTTGCACTGAGCCAAGTGCTTCTGGGAGCTAACTACACTCGCTGAGGAGCAGCTCCTACCCAGTGCAGGAAACCATCACAGACTACAGAGCATCCTGTGGGCCTTCAGTTTGGGCAGAAGTAGGCATTTTTGCTCCTTCAAAACTTTCTATGGTAAAATAGCATGTAGGACACACTATATTTTGATGTGCCTCCAGGACACCATTTAGCTCCCACGTGGACCAGTTTGCCGGCGGTTATAACAGACAGAGCTAACATTGTGCTTACTTAATTGGCCAATTTGGGCATCTTCTTTAATTAGAGCTAAATAGAAATCCCATTTATTTGTACAACTCGGCGTCCCCGCCGCTGCAATTCAAAGGACAACTCTGCCTGCAAAGATGTTTTTCCTCCTGCATTTGGGGGCTGGTGGCATTCCACCACACTTTGAGGCCAAAGCCTGGGACTTCAGAGAACCAATTTTGTTTTTGGCAAGAGTCACTTCTGGTGAAAATATTTTTGGCCTGGAATGACAAGGCTTAATGTAGCTCCCCACAGTTCCCTATCGCTAAAATACCACAAGCTATTGTGGAATGAAAAAGGGAGTCATGAGGCTAAGCCAATGGCCTCTGGCTCGCTGAAAATCCCAGAAGCTGATCCAATTTACGAGTCTGATCCAATTTAAGAGTCTGTCCTCAGAAAAGAGATGGATTTCCTTCTCCCCCCCACCCTCAAATCACATTATCACTAAAGCTTGTCTAGCCACATAAGGTGATAGCATCTTGAAGAGGGAAAGGATAACACTACCTGTTACCTTGGGATTCAAAGGCTTGTTTTCCCAGCACCAGTTAGCTTGCCAATGAGCAGCCACCACCAAAACCCACTCCAGATACACAGCATGATTTGATTAGCTGGACAGAAAGGGCAGATTAAGCAGCCCTACTGAATTAACAGCTGATGAGCCATTAAAGCTTGAGCTGCTGCATCCCCACTGCGTGCAGCACTTGAGCTTGAATTCCTCTTTCCCACAGGCCAGTGCAAGCTTCGAGGACTGAATAATGTGGGCTACAGCTTGATGCAGGGCTGGGGCCAGGGGTAGGATTCCTGCCAGCTCAGGTACCTGCACCAGCACTGCTGTCGCTTCAGGGATAGATGGAGAAATGTGAATGAAAACAGAGTCTGACAGGGAGCCAGCGTGTCAGGAGGCTGGAAAGGCAGTGGCTTCAGTCCTGATGTCACTTCAGTGAGAGCTGAAGATCTTGATGTGGTGGTTCGGCAGTTCCCCAACAGTTGGGGCTGTTCAGATTGGAGAAGAGGAGGCTCCCAGGTGACCTTATTGTGGCCTTCCAGTATCTGAAGTGGCCTACAAGAAAGCTGGGGAGGGACTTCTTAGGCTATCAGGCAGTGCCAAGACTAGGGGGAATGGAGCAAAGCTGGAGGTGAGGAGATTCAGATTGGAGGTGAGGAGGAAGTTGTTGAGCAGGAGAGTGGTGAGAGGCTGGAATGGGTTGCCCAGGGAGATGTTTGGGGCCACTTCCCTGGAGGTGTTTTTGGCCAGGCTGGCAGAGGCTGTGGGCAGCCTGATCTAGGGTAGGGTGTCCCTGCCTATGGCAGCGGGGTTGGAATTGGCTGATCCTTGTGGTCCCTTCCAACCCTGACTGATTCTATGATTCTAAGTCTTATTAGAGGCAACACAGTGAAAGCATCCTGAGGCACACTGTGAAAGCAAACAAGGGAAGGCTGGGAAGGGATGCAGGAGAACTTCACATTACTTGGTCCTGCCCTTTCCAGCTTTTTTTTTCTGCTCAAGCCCAACCCTGAGCATTGCTCCTTTCCCTTGTTGTAGACAGAAGGATGGTGTCCCTGGATGCTGCCACAGACAAAGATAAGGAGTCTCAGGACTTTCTCGCAGTGTGAGAATTCACACAGGAAAATCTAATATGCCAAGGTCCCCTTTCCACCACCTTTTGTAAGTATTTCTGTTCTATGAAGAAAAGTGAAACAAATGAAATTTCACCAGTACAGCAGGGTGGCATTTAATCATAAAATGGTTTGGGTTGGAAGCGACCTTTAAAGCCCATCTAGCCCAACTGCCCTACCATCATCAGGGACATTTGCAGCTAGAGCAGGCTGCTCACAGCCACAAACAACCTGACCTGCAATAGTTCCAGGGATGGGGCAGGTACCTCCTCTCTGGGCAGCCTGGCCAAAGCTCTCACCACCTTCAAATGTCAAACATTTTTCCCTTTTTTTTCATTCTGAATCTCCCCTTTTTAGCTCTGACCCCTTGTCCTGTCACAACAGGCTCTGCTCAAAAGTCTGGCCCCAGCTTTCTGATCTGCGCCTTTAAGGACCAAAAGGCCACCAGAATGTCTTCCTGGAGCCTTTTCTTCTCCAGGCTGAACAATTCCAAGTCTCCCAGCCTGCCCTCACAGGAGAGGACTTCCAGCCCTCCATGATCCTTGTGGTCTCCTCCTGACCCACCATTTAACAATGCAAGGAGGAAGAGAAAGTTTTAGAAAGCAGCCGTTCAAAGCTGCTGGATGCCAACATGCAATTCACCTGTTTTCATTTGCTACTTCAGGTTTGATTAGTACAAACTAAGAATCAGGGAATGGAAGCTGAATCAAATGCCTCACACCAAGAAGATTCAGATTCTTCCCCCC